>LR738712.1:856293190-856321062 GCA_902687465.1 Secale cereale
GGGGGGGGGGTTGGTAGGAGATAACCATCGCGCCCCCCGACCTCCACAAAAGGGTTGACAATTTACGAATACCTCATGCTCTAACTTCGTCACATAGCGGTTCACCATATGTGCATGCTACGGGAATCACTAACCTTAACACAAGCATTTCTAAATTTCATAATAACTCCACTAGCATGACTCTAACATCACTATCCTCATATCTCAAAACAACTATCAAGCATCGAACTTCTCATCATATTCAATGCACTAAGTGTGAAAGTTTTTACTACATTGATATTGGATGTCTATCATGTGAAGACTAGTTTTATAGCCTAAGCATATTACCTTGCTGTTTTAATAGACTCTCAAATGGATATAGGTGAAGCATGAGAGTTCAACAATTTCTTCAAAATATCATCACCACCGTGCTCTAAAAGATATAAGTGAAGCACTAGAGCAAAAACTATTCAACTCAAAAGATATAAGTGAAGCACATAGAGTGTTCTAACAATTCCTAGGCCATATTTAACTCTCTCAAATAGGTATGTCCAGCAAGGATAATTGTGGAAAACTAACAAGCAAAGACTCAAATTATACAAGACGCTCCAAGTAAAACACATATCATGTGGTGAATAAAAATATAGCTCTGAGTATAGTTACCGATAGATGTAGACGAAAGAGGGGATGCCTTCCCGGGGCATCCCCAAGCTTAGGCTTTTGGTTGTCCTTAAATTTTACTTGGGGTTCCTTGGGAATCCCCAAGCTTAGGCCCTTGCTACTCTTTGTTCCATAGTCCATCAAAGCAATACTCAAAACTTGAAAACTTCACAACACAAAACTAAGACAAAAATCTTGTGAGCTCCGCTAGTATAAGAAAGCAAACCAGTACTCAAACGTACTGCAATGAATTCATTCTTTGTTTATATTTTTGTTAAACCTACTGTATTCCAACTTCTCTATGGTTCATACTTCCCAATATTACTCATAGATGCATTGAAATAAGCAAACAAAAAACGAAAAACAGAATCTGTCAAAAACAGAACAGTCTGTAGTAATCTGCAGGTTTCGCATACTTCTGTAAATCCAAAAAATTTAAACTAAATTGATAAACATGAGGAATTTGTCTATTAATCATCTGCAAAAAGAATCTGTAACACCCCAAAAATATTTATTTGGAGTTTCAAAAACTTTTTCAAATTTTAGCTAGGATTAAAAATTTTCTTGGAGGGTTCTGGTTGAAGGGTGTATTTATTTGATTTAATTATTTTTGGAGCTTTTCAAAACAAATTCTTTCTAAAGAGTTTTTGGTTTTGGTTATTTAAATTCAAAGACAAAAGTCTTTTCCACCTCTTCTAGCACCCTAAACCACTCCAAATATTTTTCTGCCACTCCAAGATTTATCTCTCAAGTCATGCACACCTTCTATGGTATTATTCAACTCCTTTCCACTCCACAAGAATATTCCTTATATATATTTTAAATTCCAAAGATGGAATTTGAAATAATCATAGTTTCTTGACATTACAAAGGAACTATATTTTCTATGATTCTTTTGCCACCACCAAAATTATCCCTGCAAATACATAGTACCCTTAACCCATTTCTTCAAAAACATTTGGTCCCACAGTTCAAAAATTTCAAATTCTATTCAATTCAAATTTGGTCGAGAAATCAATTTCCTGCTCCAAATCATTTCCAAACTCCACCAAAAAAATTTGGCCTTCTGGCAAACTCATTTTTGAGCAACCACACACCACCACAGCAAGTCCCATGATCAACTAAGATGCTTGACACCCTATAGCATTTCATCAAACACATGGCATGCATACTGTTCATAACTGAATTTAATTCAGTTAACTGAACTAGTTCAGCCGACAGGGGCCGGCGATGCCGTGCACTCCTCTCCTTCCCCTCGCGCACGGCGTCGTCGCCCGCCTTCAATGCCGCCGCTCCCCCTGGCCCATCGCCCAGTCTCTCCACGCCGGTGAGCTAGCAGCTGGCCGGTGCAGCTACCCCGAACTCATCCACGGCGAGGCCGAGCGGATCGCCACGGCCACCGGCCTCCATTCACTGCGCCGCACCTCCCCTACCTACTCTCCCGCCCACGCGTCGCTCCCTCTCGCCCCTCCGCATACCAGACGCGCCAACCACGCCGCCCCGGGCCCGTGTGGCAGTCGCCGGAGCTGGCAACGCCGCCGCACCCGTACGGGGCAGCGCATCGCGGGCATGGCCAACGAGCCCGAGCCCGTCCAAGCGGAGGCTTCTGGCGAACTCCACCGGCCTCTTAATTGCCTCGTCGCCCCTGACCACCGGCCAAACCCAACCCCGGCGATCCAATTTACTCCGGCGACATCCGCCCGTCCCGGCCACCCTCGACCCGCCTATAAAAAGGACCCCCGAGCCCCACCAACTTCACCACTTGCCTCCACCGCCACCCACTCTTCCTCCTAGCCACCCACCCGGCAACGAGAGGGTCTTCTTCTCCCTCTCCGGCCACCGCTCCGCCGCCTCTGTCCTCGAACCAAACTTCACCCCTACTCCACCAGAGCCACCCAAACTCCGCCAGTCCACCTATCTTCCACCACCACATCCAAACCACACCGCAATTCCAACCCCAAAGCCCTCTCCGACGAGCCCCAACTCCACCCGAACCACCGTCCGCCGGCGTCGAGCTCACCGCCATTCAGGTGATCGCCGGTGGCCACTTCCACCACCCACCGATGCGGAAGTCCACGCTGGTCACATTGCGACCAGCGCCGGGCTCTGAAACCCCGGCGATCGTCGCCGGCGATCGCCGCCTCCTCTCTGTACACGCGCGCGAGCGCTCAATTCAAACCTGACGGGTGGCCCCCACCCGTCAGCTTTCTCTTTTTTTCGGTAGCTTAAAGGAAAACGTATTTTCCTGTTTACGTCTTCTCCACTGGAAGGCGTATTCGCTGCCGAACCGTTTTCTTTTAAAACAGCTCAGGGGCTTCTGTTTTGCAGAAAGACCCCTGGTTTTAAAAAGCTAATAACTTTTAAAACTATAACTCCAAATGAGTTGATTCTTTTTGCTAGATTTTTCTTTTCCTCTCTAGTTTTTTTTAAGATTTATTAAAAAAAAATTAGAACATTTTTCTGTTCTGTGTTGGAATTCTTATTCGAATTCACATTTGAATTTTCAGAAAAAGAAGAAGGATCTTTTGCTGGAAATTCAGAGGGGTTTTCTCCTGACTATTTTGGACAAGGCAAGCATTATTTGAACTTGGGATAGGGTATCTACATTTGCATGTTAGCATAGCTTGTTGTTGCACCGTATATGTTGCATGATATATCACAAGTGCATGCATGGTCATGTCACCCTTTTCCTTTGCTTGCATATCACACTAGCATCTCTGACATGCGTGTGGTTACTTGATAGCTGAAATTTTGCTGCTGGTTTGGACGTGCCGGTGGGCACGGTCCTTTACTGACACAGTGGTGTCTTGTGATATTGATAGAGAATACTGGTGATATTTTATTAACACCTCCTGAGTCGGCCTAGATCGAGTCTTGCTTTATACACCTAGCTGTACACCGTGCTGCCACGGGTCCTTCCGAAAGGAGGGTACGGCCTAGTAAGTTGATAACCCCTGTTCGGGTGCACACCACCCAGAGAACTACGATGAAGGTTGTGTCCTGTCATCGGGTCAGGGGCATGGGTGTTTCCGGTTGTAGCCGAGAGGGGGGCACCCCTTGTAATCCGCGCGTTTAATAGTGATCCCATGCTTTTCGGAGGTTGTAGCCTCCCTGACTTAAGGTTTCTGGAGCGATGCTGTGGGTGATTCCTGGCATCTGGTCGGTGTGTGCGCGTCAGGCGTGTTTTCAACCCAAAGTCCGTATTGGGTTTTAGCCAGTGCCCGGTGCTAACTAAGGGAATCCCATACGCGTGGGTAAAGAGTACACCCTCTGCAGAGTCGTATCTATTCGAATAGCCGCGTCCACGGTCAAGGACTTGGTTGGGTGGGTCAAGTATCGGTCCCGGCGTCAGTCTCTGGAGGAAAATAATATACTTGAGCATGTTCATGTTTGCATGATATTCTTGTCGCAGTTAGTATTATCATGAATTTATTTGTGATGAAGATTATGCTTATGGACTAACCCTCTGAGTTTATTTTTACTTTCCAGAGTGTCTCAGGGGCTGGCTAGACTACCCCGGACACTTTCTTTTATTTTTAAGTCCTTTTGTGGCGTCCCTCGAGTGTCAGGCGGTTTATCACGCCACTACTCTTGTGGACACCCGACTGGCATTTTATTTTTAAGTCCTTTTGTGGCGTCCCTCGAGTGTCAGGCGGTTTATCACGCCACTACTCTTGTGGACACCCGACTGGCATTTCTTTTTAAGTCCTTTTGTGGCGTCCCTCGAGTGTCAGGCGGTTTATCACGCCACTACTCTTGTGGACACCCGACTGGCATTTCTCTTCAAGCCCTACCGTGATGTCACTTGACATCCGACCGGCATTTCTTTTATTTATATACATTGTTGATACCAATATTTATCTTTGTACTAACCATGTTTCACCATGCCAAGTTTTGATAATTGTTGCATGCATATAGTTCATTTACCATGGCATTCGCATTAGGTATATCTTATGTTCATAATGTTTGCGAGTACATTCAAAAGTACTCACTGGCTTGTCCCTGGCTATTTACTTGGCCAGACTTGGAGGAGGACGAGCTTTTGGAGGAGAATTGCGCTAGCGAGGCCGACGCTTAGAAGGTTCCCAGTCAGCACACCTGTGTCATGGAGTCTATCACTTGTATCATCCGTCAAGCTTCCGCCACACCAATAAAATAGTCAAGCCTCACACTGACGCTTGACGTTATGCTATTGTACCAGTGTTGAGTTCCACCACCCACTGTCTTATTCCGCCACCTTAGTGCGTTGAGTTGTTGTAATAAATTGTTGAGTCACCCTGACTCAACCCTGTGTAATGCTATATTGTACTGGTTATCTATATCAAGGGTGTCCACTGGTTGTTCTTGGGAGCCAGTGTGACTTAAGGCTATTCTGTGATTTATTTCCCAGAAATGAGCCTGACAGACCTTGGTATCAGAGCCAGGCTGACTGTAGGAGCTTTAGGCACGATCGCTAGTCACCGAGTCAGTGCCGACATTTTTTTCCAGCATGCATCTCATGCATCGTAGCAAAATTTCATTAGTCATCATATACTTATGACATGGCTACGTGGATTTTTGTCTACTGTTGTAGATGGCTGGTGGCAGCTGCCCATCGCAGGTTTTCGCCAACGAGCCTGCGGGATTTTCCCGCCTTCTCACGAGCATCGCGAGGGACGCGATGGGATCTCTCGGACGTCCGGAGTACGTCATTTACCCGGACAAGATCTCAGAGACCCTGACTATGTACCAGGCTTCGGTATATATTCGGGGTGGTGTTTCCGTGTCTTTCCGCAACTATCGCTTCGTGGGGAGAGCCATGCCCACTGAGAGGCATGCTATCCAGATGGCCGCACGTGAGGCTATCGCACGTCTCAGGGACATCCTGCCTGTTATGCAGAACCGTCCCTATTACTACCTGCCATGCCACGTTCCATATACTAGCCACTATGCCTTTTCCTGCACCATAGGGGAAAGGGATCTGGCTATCGAGCCACTTGTCCAGTACGTCATGGCCTTGGAGTCAGCTTTCACCTCCCTGGTGGATGACTACCTCACTGCGTGGATGGACTTGTCTCGTGCGAGAATTATTCGCAGGAGCGAGTACCGCTCTCCTTCGCCTCGTGCTCCACGCACTTCCACTCCACCATATACTTCTCTGGCTAGTCCCGCGGCTCAGCGCTCGACCTCGACTGGCGATGCTAGCCGTCTGGTTGCATCCATTCCGACCAGAGCTTCTCCACTGACGAGCACGGTGCCACCTCCAGCAGGCATGGCATCAACGGCCACACGACTAGAGGCGATCCCCGAGGAGGAGGAGGAGGAGGGCGAGATCGCATCCTGGGTGCCTTGTCTGAGTCTCACTCTCAGCAGGACCTAGGATGAGCTGTGTGGACGAACGCAGTTTTTCTCACCAGATGATTGCTTGAGAACACGGATGTAATATATTTATCTACTGTTCTGCCTATCCTGTGTAAGATAGCGATGTTAGGTCTGGACCACAGGTCGATGAGAGCGCGGAGAGTGCGCTAGTAGAAATAAGTGATCTTGTATAATACAGTTTCCGCATGCATCCTGTATAATTATATCCTGTATAATTAACTCCTGCTTGTATAATTAAACTGCCTGTGTAATATAACTGGCTGCCTGTCTTACCTTGTCCTGGGGGGAAAAACTTATTTGGAAGTTATTTTCTGCTATTTGATTATTTTCTTTGGTGTTATACAAATACCCCAGAAAGAAAATGCATCGTCCCTGGACCCGTTCTATGCCAAATCCGCCTGAGAACAACTCTGGGCAGATGGGAAATAACTTTACTCAAGGGCAGACAAGTCAGCAAAGCAGTGATTCAGCATTCTCGCAAGTGTGTCGCCTATATGAGCAGAGTCAGCAACAACATCAGGAGATGATGCAGCATTTGATTAACATGGGAAATCACCAAGAACAACAGCAACCCAGGTCCAAACTGTCTGAGTTACAAAAGACCCGCCCGACGATCTTCACTCACACTGACAAGCCACTAGAGGCAGACGACTGGCTTCGAGACATGGAAAGAAAATTGGTCATTGCTCAATGTACTGACCAGGAAAAGGTGTTGTACACACCGCACTATTTTTCTGGGACGGCTGCTTCGTGGTGGGAGAACTTATGTCACACCCACCCTTACGGAGCAAATATGACATGGGAGCAATTCAAGGAGAATTTCCGGGGAGCACATATCCCTAATAGCATTATGAAATTGAAGAAGAGGGAATTTGAGGATCTCAGACAGCGGGGCTCCACAGTATCCCAATATCTAGATCAGTTTACTCAGTTGGCCCGGTACGCCAACGATGAGTATATGACAGAGAACAAAAAGATGGAAAAGTTTCTCGACGGACTCATTTCATCTCTAAAGTGCCAGCTGGTGGTTCATACCTTTCCAGATTTTAAGACACTTGTTGATAAGGCTATCATTCTGGAAAATGAACACCGCAATATGGATGAGGCTCGCAAGCGTCGCATGAACCAGTCAGTACAGGTTCGCAGCAACAGGCCCAGGAATGATGTTCAAAGGCCAGTAATAACACAACCAGCGACTACAGCCCCACCACAGAACCGCAGTGCGTTCCACAATAGGACCAAGGATACAGCTTTTCATCCTGGAGTCACCTGCTATTCCTGTGGAGGAGAGGGGCATTATGCTAAACAGTGCCCAAAACAGGGAAACAACCCTCCCAAAGCCAACAATAACAACAATGGCCGCGGTGCGACCACAGCTCCGCGACGCAATAACTTCAACCCCAATAACAACCACAAGCAAGGACATATCAACCACGTGACTTTTGAGGAAGCTCAGAACGCACCGGATATCGTGTTTGGTACGTTCCCCGCCAACTCAGTAGATGCTACAGTTTTATTTGATTCCGGAGCTTCCCACTCTTGCATTTCTAAAAGATTTGCCTCGAAGAATCAGTTCCCCTTTTTGCCTTTGCAAAATTCCATGGTTATTCAGTCCCCGGGATCAAAGCAAAGTACTCAATGGTACTGCAAGGATGTGAGTATCGAAATTGAAGGAATGGGATTCTTAGCCAATCTCATCGTATTGGAAGCAGTTGACCTGGACATTATTCTAGGAATGGATTGGTTAACCACAAACAAAGGTTTCATAGACTGCTATAACCGCACGGTAACTCTCACAAATTGCCAAGGAAAAACAATAAAGGTGGGTACAAGGAAGATTGCAAAATCACAAGGGAAATTGAATCAAGTGGATACGGTGGAATTAAGTAAGGTTCCTATAGTCTGTGAGTATCCTGATGTATTCCCTGAAGAGTTACCCGGAATGCCTCCGGACCACGAAATTGAGTTCGTTATTGAACTAGCACCCGGAACGACACCCATATACAAGAAGCCGTACCGTATGGCTCCAGCGGAATTGGCAGAATTAAAGAAGCAAATTAAGGAATTGATGGAGAAAGGTTACGTTCGACCCAGCTCATCACCATGGGGGTCGCCAGTTTTATTCGCCAAGAAGAGGGATGGTACCCTACGGCTATGTATTGATTACAGGGCACTTAATATGGTCACTATCAAGAATAAATATCCACCGCCCAGAATAAACGATTTGTTTGAGCAGCTAGCAGAAGCTAAAGTATTCTCGAAGATAGACCTAAGATCAGGTTATCATCAGCTAAGGATTCGGACAACAGACATACCTAAGACGGCGTTTACTACCAGATATGGATTATATGAGTTCACAGTAATGCCGTTCGGTTTAACCAATGCCCCGGCATATTTTGTGCATCTCATGAACAAGGTTTTTATGAAATATTTGGATAAATTTGTGGTGGTATTTATCGATGACATACTTATTTACTCCAAGACACCAGAAGAACATGAGCAGCATCTTCGGATAGTACTGGAAGAGTTAAGGAAACATCAACTATATGCCAAATTCAGTAAATGTGAATTTTGGTTGAGAGAAGTTGGTTTCCTTGGGCACGTATTGACCCAAGATGGAATCGCTGTGGACCCGGGAAAAGTCAAGGATGTTTTGGGATGGAAGCAACCCACAAGCGTAACGGAAGTCAGAAGTTTTCTTGGTCTAGCGGGCTATTATCGAAGGTTTATTGAAGGGTTCTCCACTATAGCCAAACCCATGACCCAGTTACTCAAGAAAGACAAGAAGTTTGAATGGACTGAAGCTTGTGAGAAGAGTTTTCAGGAGTTGAAAAAGAGGTTAACAACATCACCAGTTCTGGTTGTGCCCGATGTGCACAAAAATTTTGAGATATATTGTGACGCATCCGGGAAAGGCCTTGGATGTGTGTTAATGCAGGAAGGAAAAGTGGTGGCTTACACCTCAAGACAGCTACGGCGACATGAAGAAAATTACCCCACTCATGATCTGGAACTTGCTGCAGTAATACACGCACTCAAAGAGTGGCGACACTATCTTCTGGGGAACCGATGTGAAATATACACGGACCACAAAAGTCTTAAGTATATTTTCACTCAGCCAGAATTAAATTTGAGACAACGACGTTGGCTTGAGCTAATTAAGGATTATGACGTAGGAATTCACTATCACCCAGGTAAAGCCAATGTTGTGGCAGATGCCCTCAGCATGAATCCATGCGCCGGTAACGGCAGTGTACAACTCTCACAACATGTGTTCAGCCAGGAATTTGCCAAGCTCAGCATGGCACTAGTCACGGAGGGGACCATTTCCCAGTTGGAAATAAAACCAACATTAGAGGACCAGATCAGAGAAGCCCAAACGGGACACCCGAGTATTGAAGGGATTAGGAGAAAGATGAAACTGGGCAGGGCGCCCGAGTTTATTGAAGACAACCAAGGAGTTATTTGGTTTGGACAGAGATTATGCGTACCAAACATTGAAGAGTTAAAACAGCAGCTAATGGCAGAGGCGCATACCACTCCATATTCCATTCATCCCGGAGGGACCAAAATGTATAAGGATCTACAGGAAAGATTTTGGTGGCACGGGATGAAAAGGGATATAGCCATTTATGTGGCATGTTGTGATACCTGCCAACGTGTGAAGGCAGAGCACCAGAGACCAGCAGGGTTGTTGCAACCAGTTAAGGTACCCGAATGGAAATGGGATAGAATTGGAATGGATTTCATTGTTGGTTTGCCAAGGTCACGCCAGGGGAATGATGCTATCTGGGTAATAACAGATTCGCTAACCAAGGTAGCACACTTCATTCCGGTAAAAACCACCTACTCAACTCAGAGGCTAGCCAGGCTGTACCTCTCCAGGATTGTTTGTTTACACGGGGTACCCAAAATAATAGTCTCTGACAGAGGCACCCAATTTGTCTCTAGATTTTGGGAACATCTACAGCAAGCCTTAGGCACGCAACTGGCTTTCAGCACAGCATATCACCCGCAGACCGGAGGACAGACAGAGCGGGTAAATCAAATATTGGAAGACATGCTGAGAGCATGTGTGCTTACCTACGGAGTCAGTTGGGAGGATAGTTTGCCTTATGCAGAATTCTCCTACAACAACAGTTATCAAGCTAGTCTAAAAATGTCACCGTTCGAAGCGTTATACGGACGACGATGCCGGACCCCACTGAATTGGTCTGAAACCGGAGACAGCCGAATTTTTGGACCAGAAATACTAAAAGAGGCAGAAACCAAAGTAAAGCTTATTCAGGACCGACTAAGAACAGCTCAAAGCCGTCAGAAGAGTTATTATGATCAAAAACACCGCCAGGTCCATTTTGAGCCCAATGACTACGTATATCTTAGAGTATCTCCGACAAGGGGGCTACAGAGATTTATGGTCAAAGGGAAATTAGCACCAAGATTTATTGGACCGTTCAAAGTAACCGCAAGAAGGGGCAAGGTTGCCTATCAACTGGAATTACCGGCAAAATTATCAGATGTCCACGATGTGTTCCATGTATCTCAGCTGAGGAAATGTGTTAGCAACCCGGAGAAGCAAGTTCAGCACCAAGAGTTAGATCTTCAACCCGATCTTACCTATCGGGAACGTCCTATAAGGATTTTGGAGGAGTCTGAACGGAGGACCCGACAAAACGTAATAAAATTTTACAAAGTTCAATGGAGCAACCACACCGAGGAAGAAGCAACATGGGAAAGAGAAGATCACTTAAGGACTGAGTATCCGTACCTGTTTGAGGGACAGCTGAAATCTCGGGGACGAGATTTTTCTTAAGGGGGTAGGTGTTGTAACACCCCAAAAATATTTATTTGGAGTTTCAAAAACTTTTTCAAATTTTAGCTAGGATTAAAAAATTTCTTGGAGGGTTCTGGTTGAAGGGTGTATTTATTTGATTTAATTATTTTTGGAGGTTTTCAAAAGAAATTCTTTCTAAAGAGTTTTTGGTTTTGGTTATTTAAATTCAAAGACAAAAGTCTTTTCCACCTCTTCTAGCACCCTAAACCACTCCAAATATTTTTCTGCCACTCCAAGATTTATCTCTCAAGTCATGCAGACCTTCTATGGTATTATTCAACTCCTTTCCACTCCACAAGAATATTCCTTCTATATATTTTAAATTCCAAAGATGGAATTTGAAATAATCATAGTTTCTTGACATTACAAAGGAACTATATTTTCTATGACTCTTTTGCCACCACCAAAATTATCCCTGCAAATACATAGTACCCTTAACCCATTTCTTCAAAAACATTTGGTCCCACAGTTCAAAAATTTCAAATTCTATTCAATTCAAATTTGGTCCAGAAATCAATTTCCTGCTCCAAATCATTTCCAAACTCCACCAAAAATTTTTGGCCTTCTGGCAAACTCATTTTTGAGCAACCACACACCACCACAGCAAGTCCCATGATCAACTAAGATGCTTAACACCCTATAGCATTTCATCAAACACATGGCATGCATACTGTTCATAACTGAATTTAATTCAGTTAACTGAACTAGTTCAGCCGACAGGGGCCGGCGATGCCGTGCACTCCTCTCCTTCCCCTCCCGCACGGCGTCGTCGCCCGCCTTCAATGCCACCGCTCCCCCTGGCCCATCGCCCAGTCTCTCCACGCCGGTGAGCTAGCAGCTGGCCGGTGCAGCTACCCCGAACTCATCCACGGCGAGGCCGAGCGGATCGCCACGGCCACCGGCCTCCATTCACTGCGCCGCACCTCCCCTACCTACTCTCCCGCCCACGCGTCGCTCCCTCTCGCCCCTCCGCATACCAGACGCGCCGACCACGCCGCCCCGGGCCCGTGTGGCAGTCGCCGGAGCTAGCAACGCCGCCGCACCCGTACGGGACAGCGCATCGCGGGCATGGCCAACGAGCCCGAGCCCGTCCAAGCGGAGGCTTCTGGCGAACTCCACCGGCCTCTTAATTGCCTCGTCGCCCCTGACCACCGGCCAAAACCAACCCCGGCGATCCAATTTACTCCGGCGACATCCGCCCGTCCCGGCCACCCTCGACCCGCCTATAAAAAGGACCCCCGAGCCCCACCAGCTTCACCACTTGCCTCCACCGCCACCCACTCTTCCTCCTAGCCACCCACCCGGCCACGAGAGGGTCTTCTTCTCCCTCTCCGGCCACCGCTCCGCCGCCTCTGTCCTCGAACCAAACTTCACCCCTACTCCACCAGAGCCACCCAAACTCCGCCAGTCCACCTATCTTCCACCACCACATTGAAACCTCACCGCAATTCCAACCCCAAAGCCCTCTCCGACGAGCCCCAACTCCACCCGAACCACCGTCCGCCGGCGTCAAGCTCACCGCCGTTTAGGTGATCGCCGGTGGCCACTTCCACCACCCACCGATGCGGAAGTCCACGCTGGTCACATTGCGACCAGCGCCGGGCTCTGAAACCCCGGCGATCGTCGCCGGCGATCGCCGCCTCCTCTCTGTACACGCGCGCGAGCGCTCAATTCAAACCTGACGGGTGGCCCCCACCCGTCAGCTTTCTCTTTTTTTCGGTAGCTTAAAGGAAAACGTATTTTCCTGTTTACGTCTTCTCCACTGGAAGGCGTATTCGCTGCCGAACCGTTTTCTTTTAAAACAGCTCAGGGGCTTCTGTTTTGCAGAAAGACCCCTGGTTTTAAAAAGCTAATAACTTTTAAAACTATAACTCCAAATGAGTTGATTCTTTTTGCTAGATTTTTCTTTTCCTCTCTAGTTTTTTTTTAAGATTTATTTTAAAAAAAATTTAGAACATTTTTCTGTTCTGTGTTGGAATTCTTATTCGAATTCAATTTGAATTTTCAGAAAAAGAAGAAGGATCTTTTGCTGGAAATTCAGAGGGGTTTTCTCCTGACTATTTTGGACAAGGCAAGCATTATTTGAACTTGGGATAGGGTATCTACATTTGCATGTTAGCATAGCTTGTTGTTGCACCGTATATGTTGCATGATATATCACAAGTGCATGCATGGTCATGTCACCCTTTTCCTTTGCTTGCATATCACACTAGCATCTCTGACATGCGTGTGGTTACTTGATAGCTGAAATTTTGCTGCTGTTTTGGACGTGCCGGTGGGCACGGTCCTTTACTGACACAGTGGTGTCTTGTGATATTGATAGAGAATACTGGTGATATTTTATTAACACCTCCTGAGTCGGCCTAGATCGAGTCTTGCTTTATACACCTAGCTGTACACCGTGCTGCCACGGGTCCTTCCGAAAGGAGGGTACGGCCTAGTAAGTTGATAACCCCTGTTCGGGTGCACACCACCAGAGAACTACGATGAAGGTTGTGGCCTGTCATCGGGTCAGGGGCATGGGTGTTTCCGGTTGTAGCCGAGAGGGGGGCACCCCTTGTAATCCGCGCGTTTAATAGTGATCCCATGTTTTTCGGAGGTTGTAGCCTCCCTGACTTAAGGTTTCTGGAGCGATGCTGCGGGTGATTCCTGGCATCTGGTCGGTGTGTGCGCGTCAGGCGTGTTTTCAACCCAATGTCCGTATTGGGTTTTAGCCAGTGCCCGGTGCTGACTAAGGGAATCCCATACGCGTGGGTAAAGAGTACACCCTCTGCAGAGTCGTATCTATTCGAATAGCCGCGTCCACGGTCAAGGACTTGGTTGGGTGGGTCAAGTATCGGTCCCGGCGTCAGTCTCTGGAGGAAAATAATATACTTGAGCATGTTCATGTTTGCATGATATTCTTGTCGCAGTTAGTATTATCATGAATTTATTTGTGATGAAGATTATGCTTATGGACTAACCCTCTGAGTTTATTTTTACTTTCCAGAGTGTCTCAGGGGCTGGCTAGACTACCCCGGACACTTTCTTTTATTTTTAAGTCCTTTTGTGGCGTCCCTCGAGTGTCAGGCGGTTTATCACGCCACTACTCTTGTGGACACCCGACTGGCATTTTATTTTTAAGTCCTTTTGTGGCGTCCCTCGAGTGTCAGGCGGTTTATCACGCCACTACTCTTGTGGACACCCGACTGGCATTTCTTTTTAAGTCCTTTTGTGGCGTCCCTCGAGTGTCAGGCGGTTTATCACGCCACTACTCTTGTGGACACCCGACTGGCATTTCTCTTCAAGCCCTACCGTGATGTCACTTGACATCCGACCGGCATTTCTTTTATTTATATACATTGTTGATACCAATATTTATCTCTGTACTAACCATGTTTCACCATGCCAAGTTTTGATAATTGTTGCATGCATATAGTTCATTTACCATGGCATTCGCATTAGGTATATCTTATGTTCATAATGTTTGCGAGTACATTCAAAAGTACTCACTGGCTTGTCCCTGGCTATTTACTTGGCCAGACTTGGAGGAGGACGAGCTTTTGGAGGAGAATTGCGCTAGCGAGGCCGACGCTTAGAAGGTTCCCAGTCAGCACACCTGTGTCATGGAGTCTATCACTTGTATCATCCGTCAAGCTTCCGCCACACCAATAAAATAGTCAAGCCTCACACTGACGCTTGACTTTATGCTATTGTACCAGTGTTGAGTTCCACCACCCACTGTCTTATTCCGCCACCTTAGTGCGTTGAGTTGTTGTAATAAATTGTTGAGTCACCCTGACTCAACCCTGTGTAATGCTATATTGTACTGGTTATCTATATCAAGGGTGTCCACTGGTTGTTCTTGGGAGCCAGTGTGACTTAAGGCTATTCTGTGATTTATTTCACAGAAATGAGCCTGACAGAATCAACAGAATAGCACGCTCCAGTAAAATCTGATGACCACTCTAGAGAGCGCTAATGATTCTGTTTTTCACAGCAAGATCACATAAACTTCACACAAGTCTTCCCAAAGGTTCTACTTGGCACGAACACTAAACAAAACACAAAACCACATCTAAACAGAAGCTAGATGCAATATTTATTCCTAAACAGAAGCAAAAACAAAAAATTATAAAATTGGGTTGCCTCCCAACAAGCGCTATCGTTTTACGCCCCGAGCTAGGCACGATACATGATAGATCTAGGTATTGCCATCTTTGGAAGGAAATCCATAAGTGGCTCTCATAATAGATTCATATGGTAATTTGATTTTTTTCTAGGAAAGTGTTCCATGCCTTTCCTTAACGGAAGTTGGAATCTAATATTTCCTTCCTTCATATCAATAATTGCACCAATCGTTCTAAGGAAAGGTCTACCAAGAATAATAGGACATGAAGGGTTGCAATCTATATCAAGAACAGTGAAATCTACAGGCACATAATTCCTATTGGCAACAATAAGAACATCATTAATTCTTCCCATAGGTTTCTTAATAGTGGAATCCGCAAGATGCAAATTCAAAGAACAATCAACAAGCTCATGGAAACCTAGCAAATCACACAAAGTTTTTTGGATAGTGGAGACACTTGCACCCAAATCACACAAAGCATAGCATTCATGATCTTTAATTTTTATTTTGATAGTACGTTCCCACTCATCATAAAGCTTTCTAGGGATAGAAACTTCTAACTGAAGTTTTTCTTCATAAGATTGCATCAAAGCATCAACTATGTGTTTGGTAAAAGCTTTATTTCCACTATAAGCATGCGGAGAGTTTAGTACGGATTGAAATAAGAAAATACAATCAATCAAAGAGCAATTACAATAATTGAATCCCTTGAAATCCAAAGTAGTGGGTTCATCACTATGCAAAGTTTCAATCTCTTCACTCCCACTTTTAACAATTTTAGCATCAAGATCTAAAAACTCCACATCATTGGGACACCTTAAAGTAGAATCATCTCCAATCCTATATTGATCAAGATTTATGCTAGAAAACAAGGATGTCGGTGTACTAAAGTAGGGTTACCTTAGTATCCCGAACTTGTGCATGGGCAGTAGCAGCGTTCCGTGGCAGGGCTTGCCGCGCGTCCGCCAAGGCCCACTGTGGTTCCTTTGGAGCCATTCAAGAACAAATTATTCAAGTTAAAGTGACAAGGCCCCGGCAAGAGGAGCTTGCCGGGAAGGCCACTCCAGGCTCAAGACCACCCTTTTGGCACAAGACCCAGGCAAGAGGAGCTTGCCGGGAAGGCCAAACATGGCATTTCAAGAGACTTGCCGCGGCGCGTCACGCGTCCCGGCAAGGCCCGGAGAGCGACAAGCTCACGGGCGCGGCAAGATGGCGGCCGCGGCAAGGCGCTTGCCGCGGCAGACTTCCACTAGGTACCCGCGCTCCAGCGCAACCGCCCACGCGTCGCCCTCGGGCCCTTCCAGGCGCACGTGGCGGAAGGCTGTGCAGCCTGGGGTACACGGTGGCGAGCTGCGATGACGAGGCCACCGTCATGGCGGACGGAGGCGCCCTGATGGGCGCTTTTTGCACTGTTTAGGGCGACGGCGACGGGCATTTAATGCCTTTGTCCCCTACCATCAGAGTTAGGTATAGAGCACTATGCATACACTGTTCCAACTACCACCACTTTTACGTTTTTTACCCTCACCTGCGTTGCCACCTGTCGGTGACCCCTTTGACCTATAAAAGGAGGCCCATGCGCAACGTAGAGGAGGTTCGGAGAATCGATCACTCTCACGCTCGGTATTGCTAGCGATAGGCACTGTAGCTCTTCTCGCTCCCGAGCCCGGAACGCAATACAAACCGAGGCAGGAGTAGGGTTTTACGCATCCGTGCGGCCCGAACCTAGGTAAACTGCTCGCGTGCTCGCCTCGATCCGCTCTTTGTGCATCCTCCGCCCCCTTGCCGTACCGAAAAGGGGCTCCGGTCCCATACGTGTTCGTGGGCGATCAGTTTCCCCGACAAAGGATCTAATAGGAGACACGTCAGTAACTTTCAGATCTTCATCTTTATTTTCATGATAACTAGAAGAACATGCTTTAATATAATCCTCTCTTTTAGCACGCATCCTAGCGGTTCTTTCTTTGCATTCATCAATGGAAATTCTCATAGCTTTGAGAGACTCATTGATATCATGCTTAGGTGGGATAGATCTATGTTTCAAAGAATCAACATCAAGAATAATTCTATCCACACTTCTAGCCAATTCATCAACCTTAAGCAATTTTTCTTCAAGCATAGCATTGAAATTCTTTTGCGATATCATAAACTCCTTAACACTAGTTTCAAATTCAGAAGGCATCTTTCCATAAGAGTTGTTGTAGGAATTACCATAATTATTAGAGGAATTTCTAGGAAAAGGCCTAGGATTAAAGTACCCTCTATAAGCATTGTTACCAAAATTATTCCTACCAACAAAATTCACATCCAAAGATTCATTGTTATTTTCAATCAAAGTGGAAAAAGGCATATCATTGGGATCAGAAGAAGCACTCTGAGCAGCAAATAATTTCATAAGTTCATCCATCTTTCCACTCAAAACACTAATTTCTTCAATAGCATGCACTTTTTTACTAGTAGATCTTTCAGTGTGCCATTGAGAATAATTTACCATGATATTGTCTTGGAGTTTGGTAGCTTCTCCTAAGGTAGTTTCCATGAAAGTGCCTCCTGCGGCCGAATCTAAAAGATTTCTAGAAGCAAAATTCAAGCCGGCATAAAAGTTCTGAATAATCATCCATAGATTCAAACCATGTGTAGGGCAATTATGTATCATTAATTTCATTCTCTCCCAAGCTTGTGCAACATGCTCATGATCTAGTTGCTTAAAATTCATAATATCATTTCTAAGAGAGATGATCTTAGTAGGAGGGAAATAGTTAGAGATAAAAGCATCTTTGCACTTATTCCACGAATCAATATTATATCTAGGCAAAGAGGAAAACCATGTTTTAGCACGATCTCTAAGTGAAAACGGAAATAACTTCAATTTAACAATATCGTTATCCGTATCCCTTTTCTTTTGCATATCACACAAATCAACAAAGTTGTTTAGATGGGTAGCGGCATCTGTACTAGGAAGGCCGGAGAATTGATCTTTCATGACAAGATTCAACAAACTAGCATTGATCTCACAAGATTCGGCATCGGTAATAGGAGCAACCCGAGTGCTAATAAAATCATTATTGTTGGTATTGGAGAAGTCACACAATTTGGTATTGTTCTGAGCCATTGTGACAAACAAGCAATCCAACACGCACAAGCAAACAAGAAACAAGGGAACGATAAACACACGGCTGAAGAAGGGCAAATAAAACGACAAGGGTGAAGTGCGGGAGAGGAAAACGAGAGGCAAAAAAATGTAATGTGAAGGATAAGGGTTTGTGATAGGTACTTGGTATATGACTTTTGTGTAAGCCTCCCCGGCAACGGCGCTAGAAATTCTTCTTGCTACTTCTCGAGCTTGCGTTGTATTCCCTCGAAGAGGAAAGGGAGATGCAGCACAGTAGCATAAGTATTTCCCTCAGTTTTTGAGAACCAGTGTATCAATCTAGTAGGAGAGGATGCGCGAGTACCTCGCACCTGCACAAACAAATTAGAACTTCGCAGCCAACGCAATAAGGGGTTGTCAATTGATACGTCCAAAACGTATCTATAATTTCTGCTTGCTCCATGCCACTTTTGGGTGATATTGTTATGATATTCATACACTTCCATACACTTTTGATCATATTTGGACTAACCTACTAATCCAGTGCACCCCGGTGCCAGTTTCTGTTTTCGGCAGTTTTTGTATTTCAGGTTTTCACGTTACAAGAACTGCCAGGAAAAATCCAGAAAAATTATATAAAAAATCAGCGTTCCAGAACCTACCTTGCGCCCGAAGGACAGCCGGGGGGGCCACCAGGGCTCCAGGCGCCCTGGCGGCGCCCCCCCCGGGCCGCGCCGGGGGGGCGCCTGGCCCCCCGACCCCCGTCTGGTGCCCCCCTTCAGCATATATTTAGAGCGTCCTTCGAAACCCTCGGGACGGGAACTCTTTTTCGCGATCTCATCTCTGTTCCGCCGCCGCCGCCGCTTCCAAGATCGGGAGCACCAGGAGAACTCTTCCCGGCACCCTGCCGGAGGGGAGGATCACCATCGGGAGCCTCTCCACCACCATGGACGCCTCCCGGATGAGTTGTGAGTAGTCTCCCTTGGACCATGAGTCCATGACCAGTAGCTATGTGATGTTCTCCTCCCGTTCTTGTGCTTCACTAATTAGTCCTCGTGAGCTGCCCTACATGATCGAGGCACATATGTAATCCTTAAGTTGTTATTTGTATTTCCTTATATCATGATAAATGTCTTTTATTTGTAATCCTTAAGGGCACCGATTCCTACCCCAAGTCCACCGTGTCAGCCTCCTCCTCCTCCAAGTTCACCACGTCAGTCGACTGAGGCAATAATAAAGTTGTTATTTGTATTTCCTTATATCATGATAAATGTCTTTTATTCATGCTAGAATTGTGTTAACTGGAAACTTAGTACATGTGTGAATACATAGACAAAACAGAGCGTCCCTAGTATGCATCTACTAGACTAGCTCATTGATCAAATATGGTTATGTTTCCTAGCCATATACATGAGTTGTCATTTGATCAACGGGACCACAGCATTAGGAGAATGATGTGATGGACAAGACCCGTCCGTTAGCTTAGCAACTTGATCATTTAGTTTTTCTGCTATTGCTTTCTTCATGACTTATACATGTTCCTATGACTATGAGATTATGCAACTCCCAAATATCGGAGGAACACCTTGTGTGCTATCAAATGTCACAATGTAACTGGGTGATTATAAAGATGCTCTACAGGTGTCTCTGAAAGTGTTTGTGGTGTTGGCATAGATCAAGAATAGGATTTGTCACTCCGAGTGTCGGAGAGGTATCTCTGGGCCCTCTCGGTAATGCACATCATAATAAGCCTTGCAAGCAAAACGACAAATGAGTTAGTCACGAGATGATTTATTACGGAACGAGTAAAGGGACTTGCCGGTAACGAGATTGAACTAGGTATTGAGATACCGACGATCGAATCTCTGGCAAGTAACATACCAATGACAAAGGGAACAACGTATGTTGTAATGCGATTTGACCGTCCTGGTTCCACTTGTGGTTATTGACCGCACATGAGTCTCGGTCATGTCTACGTAGTTCTCGAACCCGTAGGGTCCGCACGCTTAACGTTCGATGACGATTGGTATTATGAGTTTATGAGTTTTGATGTACCGAAGGTAGTTCGGAGTCCCGGATGAGATCACGGACATGACAAGGAATCTCAGAATGTCTGAGACATTAAGGTTAATATATTGGACGACTATATTCGGACACGGGAAGTGTTCCATGTGTTATCGGATAAAACCGGAGTACCGGAGGGGTTACCGAAACCCCCCTGGGGGGAGTATGGGCCATAGTGGGCCAACGCGGGAAAGAGAGAGGCAACCCACTAGGGCTGGCCGCAACCCCCTAGGGATCCTAGTTGGACTATGAGTGGGGGGGGAGCCCCTCTCCTTCCTTCTCCTCTCCTTCTTCCTTTCCTACTCCTACTAGGAATAGGAAAGGGGATTCCTATTCCTACTAGGAGTTGGAATCCTACTCCTATGGCGTGCCCCCTGGCCGGCCGCACCTCCCCCGTTGCTCCTTTATATACGGGGGCAGGCGACACCCAAAGACACACAAGCAACATCGTTTTAGCCGTGCGTGGTGCCCCCCTCCATAGAAACACACCTCTGTCATACCGTTGCAGTGCTTAGGCGAAGCGTTGCGCTGGTAGCTTCGTCATCTCCGTCACCATGCCGTGAAGGTCAACTAGATCAAGATCTCGTGGGCGTCATCGAGATGAACGTGTGCTGAACGCGGAGGTGCCGTACGTTCGGTGCTTGGATCGGTTGGAGCGCAAAGACGTTCGACTACATCAACCGCGTCACTAGACGCTTCCGCTTTCGGTCTACGAGGGTACGTAGACACACTCTCCTCGCTCGTTGCTATGCTTCTCCTAGATAGATCTTGCATGATCATAGTATTTTTTTTGAAATACTACGTTCCCCAATAGTGACATCATGAGCCAGGTTTATGCGTAGATGTATGCACGAGTAGAACACAATGAGTTGTGGGCGATAATAGTCATACTGCTTACCAGCATGTCATACTTTGATTCGGCGGTATTGTGAGATGAAGCGGCCCGAACCGACATTACGTGTACGCTTATGCAAGACTGGTTTCACCGTTACGAGCACTCGTTGCTTAAAGGTGACCGGCGGGTGTACGCCCGGTCCTTGTGAAGGTTAAAACAACACATACTTGACGAAAAATCGTTGTGGTTTTTGTATGCGTAGGTAAGAACGGTTCTTGCTAAGCCCGTAGCAGCCATGTTAAACTTGCAACAACAAAGTAGAGGACGTCTAACTTGTTTTTGGAGGGCATGTTGTGATGTGATATGGTCAAGACGTGATGAGATATACGTTATTGTATGAGATGATCATGTTTTGTAAAGTTATCGGCAACCGGCAGGAGCCGTATGGTTGTCTGTTTATTGTATAAATTGCGAAGGCCATGTAATTGCTTTACTTTATCACTATGAGTTAGCGATAGTAGTAGTAGTAGCAATAGTTGGCCAGACGACCATGACACTACGATGAAGATAATGGTGTTAAGCCGGTGACGATGGAGATCATGACGATGCGTTGGAGATGGTGATCAAAAGCACAAGATGATGATGGCCATATCATGTCACATATTTTGATTGCATGTGATTTTTATCTTTTTCATGCTTCTTATTTTGCTTAGTACGGCGGTAGCATTATAAGATGATCCCTTACAAAATTTCAAGGTACAAGTGTTCTCCCTGAGTATGCACCGTTGCGAAAGTTCGTCGTGCCGAGACACCACGTGATGATCGGGTGTGATAAGCTCTACGTTCACATACAACGGGTGCAAGCCAGTTTTTGCACACACAGAATACTCGGGTTAAACTTGACGAGCCTAGCATGTACGGACATGGCCTCGGAACACTGGAGACCGAAAGGTCGAGCGTGAATCATATAGTAGATATGATCAACATAAGATGTTCACCATTGAAAACTACTCCATCTCACGTGATGATCAGACATGGTTTAGTTGATTTGGATCACGTGATCATTTAGATGACTAGAGGGATGTCTATCTAAGTGGGAGTTCTTTAGTAATATGATTAACTGAACTTTAATTTATCATGAGCTTAGTCCTGATAGTTTTTGCATATCTATGTTGTTGTAGATCAATGGCCCGTGCTACCGTTCCCTTGAGTTTTAATGCGTTCCTAGAGAAAGCTAAGTTGAAGGATGATGGTAGCAATTACACAGACTGGGTCCGTAACTTGAGGATTATCCTCAGTACTGCACAGAAGAATTATGTCCTGCAAGCACCGCTAGGTGACAAGCCTGCTGCAGGAGCAACCCCGGACGTTATGGACGTCTGGCAGGCTCGTTCTGATGACTACACGATAGTTCAGTGTGCCATGATTTACGGCTTAGAACCGAGACTTCAATGACGTTTTGAACGTCATGGAGCATATTAGATGTTCCAGGAGTTGAAGTTAATATTTCAAGAAAATGCCTCGATTGAGAAATATGAGATTTCCAATAAGTTCTACAGCTACAAGATGGAGGAGAATAGTTCTTTCAGTGAACACTTGCTCAGAATGTCTGGGTACTACAATCATATGACTAAACTTGGTTGCAAAGTTGACGAAGATATTATTATTGATAGAGTTCTTCAATCACTGCCACCAAGCTATAAAGGCTTCGTGAAGAACTATAACATGCAAGGGATGCAGAAGACAATTCCCGAGCTCTTCACTATGCTCCAAGCTACGGAGGTAGAAATCAAAAAGGAGCATCAAGTGTTGATGGTTAACAAGACCACTAGTTTCAAGAAAAAGGGCAAGGGAAAGAAGGGGAACTTCAAGAAGAATAGCAAGACAGTTGCTACTCCCACGAAGAAAACCAAGTCTGAAGCCAAGCCTGAAACTGAGTTCTTCTACTGCAAAGGAACTAGACACTGGAAGTGGAACTGCCCCAAGTATTTGGCGGATAAGAAGGATGGCAAAGTCAACAAAGGTATATTTGATATACATGTTATTAATGTGTACCTTACTAATGCTCGTAGTAGCAACTGTGTATTTGATACCGGTTCGGTTGCTAATATTTGTAACTCTAAACAGGGGCTACAGATTAAATGAAGATTAGCAAAGGACGAGGTGATGATGCCCGTGGGAAATGGTTCCAACGTCGATGAGATCGTCGTCGGCACGCTACCTCTACATCTACCTTCAGGATTAGTTTTAGACCTGAATAATTGTTATTCGGTGCCAGCGTTAAGCATGAACATTATATCTGGATCTTTTTTATTGCGAGATGGTTATTCATTTA
The DNA here is from genome assembly GCA_902687465.1 of Secale cereale. Classification (NCBI taxonomy): domain Eukaryota; kingdom Viridiplantae; phylum Streptophyta; class Magnoliopsida; order Poales; family Poaceae; genus Secale; species Secale cereale. Next base: position 856,316,461 of record LR738712.1, read on the forward strand.
AATCTAAGAATAATGGTTGTTCTATTTATATGAGTAATATCTTTTATGGTCATGCACCGTTGAAGAGTGGTCTATTCTTGTTGGATCTTGATCATAGTGATACACATATTCATAATATTGAAACCAAAAGATGCAAGGTTAATAATGATAGTGCAACCTATTTGTGGCACTGCCGTTTAGGTCATATTGGTGTAAAACGCATGAAGAAACTCCATTGTGATGAACTTTTGGAATCACTTGATTATGAATCACTTGGTGCTTGCGAACCATGCCTCATGGGCAAGATGACTAAAACTCCATTCTCTGGAACAATGGAGCGAGCAACTGATTTATTGGAAATCATAAATACTGATGTATGTGGACCGATGAGTGTTGAGGCTCGCGGCAGGTATCGTTATTTTCTGACCTTCACTCATGATTTGAGCAGATATGGGTATATCTACTTGATGAAGCACAAGTCTGAAACATTTGAAAAGTTCAAAGAATTTCAGAGTGAAGTAGAGAATCATCGTAACAAGAAAATAAAGTTTCTACGATCTAATCGTGGAGGTTAATATTTGAGTTATGAGTTTGGTCTTCATTTGAAACAATGTGGAATAGTTTCACAACTCACGCCACCCGGAACACCACATCGTAATGGTGTGTCCGAACGTTGTAATCGTACTTTATTAGATATGGTGCGATCTATGATGTCTCTTACCGATTTACCACTATCGTTTTGGGGTTATGCTTTAGAGACAGCTACATTCACGTTAAATAGGGCACCATCTAATTTCCGTTGAGACGACGCCTTATGAACAGTAGTTTGGCAAGAAACCAAAGTTGTCGTTTCATAAAGTTTGGGGCTTCGATGCTTATGTGAAAAAGCTTCAACCTGATAAGCTCGAACCCAAGTCGGAGAAATGTGTCTTCATAGGATACCCAAAGGAGACTGTTGGGTACACCTTCTATCACAGATCCTAAGACAGGATATTCGTTGCTAAGAATGGATCCTTTCTAGAGAAGGAGTTTCTCTCGAAAGAAGTGAGTGGGAGGAAAGTGGAACTTGATGAGTTAATTGTACCTTCTCCAGAATTGGAAAGTAGTACATCACAGAAACTTGTTCCAGTGATTCCTACACCAACTAGTGAGGAAGCTAATGATGATGATGATGAAACTTCGGATCAAGTTACTGCTGAACTTCGTAGATCAACTAGAGTACGTTCCACGCCAGAGTGGTACGGCAACCCGGTTCTTGAAGTCATGTTACTAGACCATGATGAATCTACGAACTACGAGGAAGCGATGATGAGCCCAAATTCCAGAAAATGGCTTGAGGCCATGAAATCTGAGATTGGATCCATGTATGAGAACAAAGTGTGGACTTTGGTTGACTTGCCCGATGATCGGCAAGCCATTCAAAATAAATGGATCTTCAAGAGGAAGACCGACGTCGACGGTAATGTTACTGTCTACAAAGCTCGACTTGTTGTGAAAGGTTTTTGACAAGTTCAAGGAGTTGACTACGATGAGACTTTCTCACCTGTAACAATGCCTAAGTCTGTCCGAATCATGTTAGCAATTGCCGCATTTTATGATTATGAAATCTGGCAAATGGATGTCAAAAGTGCATTCCTAAATGGATACCTCAAAGAGGAGTTGTATATGATGCAACCAGAAGGTTTTGTCGATCCTAAAGGTGCTAACAAAGTGTGCAAGCTCCAGCAATCCATCCATGGACTGGTGCAAGCATCTCAGAGTTGCAATATATGCTTTGATGAGGTGATCAAAGCATATGGTTTTATACAGACTTTTGGAGAAGCTTGTATTTACAAGAAAGTAAGTGGGAGCTCTGTAGCAATACTGATATTATATGTGGATGACATATTGTTGATTGGAAATGATATAGAATTTCTGGATGGCATAAAAGGATACTTGAATAAGATTTTTTCAATGAAAGACCTCGGTGAAGTTGCTTATATATTAGGCATCAAGATCTATAGAGATAGATCAAGACGCTTAATTGGACTTTCACGAAGCACATACCTTGATAAAGTTTTGAAGAAGTTCAAGATGGATCAGTCAAAGAAAGGGTTCTTGCCTGTGTTACAAGGTTTGAAGTTGAGTAAGACTCAATGCCCGACCACTGCAGAAGATAGACAGAAAATGAAAGTCATTCCCTATGCCTCAACCATAGGATCTATCATAATGCAATGTTGTGTACCAGACCTGATGTGTGCCTTGCTATAAGTTTAGTAGGGAGGTACCAAAGTAATCCAGGAGTGGATCACTGGAAAGCGGTCAAGATCCTGAAATACCTCAAAAGGACAAAGGGTATTTTTCTCGATTATGGAGGTGACAAAGAGCTCGTCCTAAACGATTACGTCGATTCAAGCTTTGACATTGATCCAGATGACTCTAAGTCACAAACCGGATATATATTTTTATTGAACGGTGGAGCTGTCAGTTGGTGTTGCTCCATGAAGAGTGTCGTGGCGAGATCTACGTGTGAAGCGGATTACATAGCTGCTTCGGAAGCAGCAAATGAAGGAGCCTGGATGAAAGAGTTCATATCCGATCTAGGTATAATACCTAGTGCATCGGGACCAATGAAAATCTTTTGTGACAGCACTGGAGAAATAGCCTTGGCGAAGGAATCCAGGTTTCACAAGAGAACAAAGGACATCAAGAGACGCTTCACTTCCATCCGCGATCAAGACAAGTAGTGAGACATATAAATTTACAAGATACATACGGATCTGAATGTCGCAAACCCGTTGACTAAACATCTTCCACGGGAAAACATGATCAGCGCCAAGACTCCATGGGTGTTAGAATCATTACTATGTAATCTAGATTATTGAATCTAGTTCAAGTGGGAGACTGAAGGAAATATGCCCTAGAGGCAATAATAAAGTTGTTATTTGTGTTTCCTTATATCATGATAAATGTCTTTTATTCATGCTAGAATTGTATGAACAGGAAACTTAGTACATGTGTGAATACATAGGCAAAACAGAGCGTCCCTAGTATGCCTCTACTAGACTAGCTCATTGATGAAAGATGGTTATGTTTCCTAGCCATAGACACGAGTTTTCATTTGATCAACGGGATCACATCATTAGGAGAATGATGTGATGGACAACACCCATCCATTAGCTTAGAACCTTGATCGTTTAGTTTTTCTGCTATTGCTTTCTTCATGACTTATACATGTTCCTATGACTATGAGATTACGCAACTCCCGAATACCGGAGGAACACCTTGTGTGCAATCAAACGTCACAGTGTAACTGGGTGATTATAAAGATGTTCTACAGGTGTCTCCGAAAGTGTTCGTGGTGTTGGCATAGATCAAGAATAGGATTTGTCACTCCGAGTGTCGGAGTGGTATATCTGGTTCCTCTCGGTAATGCACATCATAATAATCCTTGCCAGCAAAACGACTAATGAGTTAGTCACGAGATGATGTATTACGGAATGAGTAAAGAGACTTGCTAGTAAAGATATTGAACTAGGTATTGAGATACCGACGATCGAATCTCGGGCAAGTAACATACCGATGACAAAGGGAACAACGTATGTTGTTATGCAGTTCGACTGATAAAGATCTTCGTAGAATATGTAGGAGCCAGTATGAACATCCAGGTTCCGCTATTGGTTATTGACCGGAGATGAGTCTCAGTCATGTCTACATAGTTCTTGAACCCGTAAGGTCCACACGCTTAACGTTCGATGACGATCGGTATTATGAGTTTTGATGTACCGAATGTAGTTCGGAGTCACGAATGAGATCACGGACATGGCGAGGAGTCTCAGAATGTCCGAGACATAAAGATTAATATATTGGACGACTATATTCGGACACCAGAAGTATTCCGGGTGTTATCGGATAAAACCGGAGTACCGGAGGGGTAACCGGAACCTCCCCAGGGGAGTATGGGCCATAGTGGGCCAATGAGGGAAAGAGAGAGGCAGCCCACTAGGGCTGGCCACACCCCCTAGGGATCCTACTTGGACTAGGAGTGGGGGGCGCCCCTCTCCTTCCTTCCCCTCTCCTTCTTCCTTTCCTACTCCTAGTAGGAATTGGAAAGGGGATTCATATTTCTACTAGGAGTAGGAATCATACTCCTATGGCGCGCCCCCTGGCTGGCCGCACCTTCCCCCTTCTTCCTTTATATAAGGGGGCAGGGGCACCCAAAGACACACAAGCAACATCGTTTTAGCCGTGTGCGGTGCCCCCCTCCACAGAAACACACCTCGGTCATACCGTTGCAGTGCTTAGGCGAAGCCCTGCGCCGGTAGCTTCATCGTCTCCGTCACCACGCCGTCGTGCTGATGAAACTCTCCCGTGCAGCTCAACTGGATCAAGAGATCGTGGGACATCATCGAGCTGAATGTGTGCTGAACGCGGAGGTGCCGTACATTCGGTGCATGGATCGGTTGGATCGCGAAGATGTTCGACTACATCAACCGCGTCACTAGACGCTTCCGCTTTCGGTCTACGAGGGTTCGTAGACACACTCTCACCTCTCATTGCTATGCATCTAGTAGATAGATCTTGTGTGATCATAGGGATTGTTTTGAAATACTACATTCCCTAGCACCGACTCCAGCCCCCCCC
>LR738712.1:856327397-856340317 GCA_902687465.1 Secale cereale
AAAAAAAAAACAAAAACCACAGCCACAGAAATGCTGACGCGTGGATGACTTTTGGTCCCGGTTGGTGCCACCAACCGGGACCAAAGCCCCTCCTGCCTGGGCTCGGCGCACATGCCACGTGGACACCCATCTGCCCCGGTTCTGGATCGAACCGGGACTAAAGGGTCAGAGCATTAGTACCGACACTTTTGTCCCGGTTCAGGAACCGGGGCTAAAGGCCCAAACAAACCGGGTCTGATGACCCTTTATCTACCAGTGGATGCTGCTAATCATTAGAGTTGACGCTTGAAAATTTGAAGTACTAGACTCACTAAGTGAAGACCCTGGAGCATACAGAAGCCTGTGATGCTCAACATGTAATCTCTACCATTATCGCACTATATCAGCCTGTTTAATTCATTTCCTGATATCAAGTAATTAATTAATAACACTTTTATTCATTTTCTTTACCGGGCAGAGTTTGGCAAAAGTTCACCAAAGAGATGGTCGGTGCATGAGAACCAAAGCTGAATTGGGTGCGACCTAGGATAATTAAGTAGTACTATCAACGTACGCGGGCCTCTTTAAGTATAGTATCAATACCATTATCATGCTTGATTTTTATCTGAATGAATTCTATTCTCGTAATGAAGTGCATGAGGCAGGCACCGGGGAATAATTTATGTGCATACTACATTTGCGAGAACATTCGCATTATGACATTAGAAAGGGCTAAATCTGCAAGACAACTTTGGGTGTACGCACAACTGATATATTCATATTTGTCACCTTTAAAGATGTCAGATATGCTTGGTAGGCTCCTACCAACGGACCGCATAAGAGCACCTCAAGAGGAAATTTTGGGATTTTTGCTTGAGCAGGTCATAGATCCTAACGGAGAATACCATTTCACCTAAGGTCTGCATGTAATGATATGCAAATTGTTGGGAAAATTGTATATACCAAATTGTATATATATGATTGGTCATACGAGAAGTTCTATTATATATGTACGACGTGTACAGTATGTAGTAGCATAAAATATGTTTGAAATGAAAAATAATGAAATGGGAATCACAAAATTAAAAGGAACAAGAAACCATAAACACTAAAGCCCTAAAACTCTAAACACCTAAACCTTTAGTCTCGGTTGGTGACACCAACCAGGACTAAATGTCCTCAGCCGCCTGCGCCCGCTGCCGTCCACGTGGAAGGGATTTAGTCTCGAGTCGTGGCCAACCGAGACTAAAGGGTTGGGCCTTTAGTCCCGATTTATACGCCCCGGTTGGTGAACCGGGACTAAAGGTCCTTCCCAACCTGGACAAAGGTCGTTTCTCTACTAGTGTAAATCAGTGTTCCAAGGTCAATATGTTTCAAGAATCTTCCTGGCTAAGTTATGATGTTTTGAATGAATAGTTGTTGATTGATCATTACACGATTTCAATTTAATTGGATACAACCCCACCCCAAATATAGAATTAGGGTGGCCCCACAATTAATCCCTTTACAATGCCTATATTTGAAATTTATAGTTCATAAATAGGGATCCCTATAAATTTAATATCGCCAATATATAAAATTTTCAGCGAAATTATTATCATTTAATGTTTACTAAAATATTTTCATCATTAAATGTCTATCTTATAAACAACCTTGATCTTAATGAATATTATCATTAATTTTCTTCCAAGGAATATTTTTTTTATTAAATTTCTACCTTATTAATGATGCTTTTAATGAGTATAGATATGCTTCTTGACGAGCGAATACATTGCCTTTTATGAGTAAATACATATTCTTTTAATGAGTAAATACATATCCTTTCAATGAGTATATATACGCTTTTAATTAGTATATATTCATTTCATGAGTATATATACAGATAGTCCCTTATTTTCTTGCACATTGCTCTCTCTCTCTCTCTCTCACACACACACACACACACAAACTCTGTCTCTCACCCTCCCTTCCTCCCTCTGTATATCTATCTATCTATTTCCAACGCGAAGAGAAAGGTGCAAATTTCTTAATCCGTGTAGATCCATCCTTATGGTAATTTATTGCCTTTTTAAACATTATGTAATTGTTGTTCTTTGTAGATTCTCTCAAAGATATTCTTTGGAATTTTGAAGACCTCAATATCAATTTGTCTCGGACGAGTTTAACTGGTAAGCCATCCAAATTCACAAACTTTAGTTGGTAGTATTTTAACTTTATCTCAAAGTTATTTGTTATAGTTTACAACTTTTAGAGTAGGTTGGATTTACTCACCCCAATACTGCATGCATGTGTTGAAACAATACTATTGTTTAGATTGTGTAGGTGGATTTTTGTTGGAAACCTGTTAAAAAAATACTCTATTTTGTGATGTTTTGTGGGTCAACATTTGTCATGGATGGCTTCTAGTGTTTTGAGTGAATTATTTGTGCTAGATCTTTAAAAGATTTGAATTTAATAGGATACAACCACAAAAAGATATTCCTGGAAAGAGAGTGGTCCCCACAGTTTGTTTACAATATGTATCGATAAGAACATTAATTTCTACTTCAATATTTCAACAATTATATGTCCATCTTAAAAATAACATTTTTTCGATAGAGTATCATACTTAACTTTATTTCAATGAATATTTTAGTAATAAAATGTCTACCTTGTTTACCATGATTTTAATGAGCATATTCCATAAATATTTACTTCATTATTTACTTGGGGTATTGACCATACTAGCCCTTGGATCGTGCAAAATCCATAGTCGATGAGAATCTAGGCGCACAAAAAGAAGTGTTTAGTTTAACATTCTATAGTCCCAAATGAAATACCACAACAAAAATGAAGGGACTGTTCGCTAGGGTAGCAAGAAAACATCCATATATCGATGCATCAAATATACCATAATATTTACAATCGTGCCATCATTCCTGTAGGGCCCAGTTTGTTCACGGGGAACACTTCTGACGAAGAAAATGCCATCACTTGGGTACGTGGCTCTTATCCTTGTAATATATAGTTCTACATGCATGTGTTAAGACAATGCTATTATCTACAACGTGTCAATAGTTTTCCATTTGTAAAGAAGTGGACCAATGTCAATACATACCCATCATCATGGCCGAGTTCCGGTGTTTTCATTGAATAGTTGATGATACATCTTTAGATGATTTGAATTTATAAGACATATCCGTAATAAAATGCATAACGAGGATGGTACCCAATAATCCCCTTAGAAGATCAATGGAAATTAATATACAATGATATTTCATGAAGTGGTGTAAAATTTAGATGGAACAATAAGATGGAGGTCTTATATCCTGGTTAATCTTCTTCACAATTCAAAGTTATCATAATTTTCTATTTGGAAGTCGAGATGTTATATTTCTAGTGATAACATGTCTTATAGAAATTCATGAACATTTCCTTTAGTTATTGTTTTTTTATTGGTGTGTATATATTTGAATTTTTTTATTTCATTTGGGACATGAAACTAAGATTTGGCCATGTGTTTTGTTGCATGTATCCCTAGCACTATATTTGCATATTTTGTTAAGTACCTAAACTTAAGATGGGTGCCTCGTGCACTTGGTGCAAGAATGTAGTTGACTTATTCCAAGTTGTTATACGCTCTGACCGTAGGTGAAACTGTCAAAACCCTCGGCGGGGTGACGAACGTGTCCGGAAGTAGCAGATCAAAAATCACACGAGGAACTTACCCAGGTTCGGGACTCCCTTGAGGGGTAACACCCTACGTCCTACTTTTATTTTAGGGTCTGTCTATGTCACATATTATCTCACATCTAACACACTCATGCTTGATTTTATTTTTTAAAGTCTCCCATGGATTTTAAGGGTGAAAAAGCATGACTGTGTTAGATGTGAGATAATATCTCACATCTAAATGTGAAATAGCAAACCCGTTTATTTTATATTTAAGGTGGAGTACCTCGTGCGAGGGTTATAATGGGGGGATGATTTGTGACTATGGACAGTATGTTTCTAAAAGGGTAGATGGCCTCGGTAGCCCGCATGCCCGACCTTAATTATATAGAGAACGAGGGCCAGGGTATACATGAATCTAACTGACCTCCAGCCTCCACCTTGCTTGGCTTGCACTCCAAGATGAATATTGAGCTCCTTCCATGCCTCCGGGATCGCTCCTTTCGCCGGGCTCCTTTTAGGCCATGCAGGCCTTGTGGTGGGCCTGTTTCTCGGCTTCCCTTAGGCAGGCCACCCCCGGTGTACCACGAGAACCCACGTGGGCTCCTCATGTTTCCAGAGCGTCAATGTTCACACGACTTCAGGCATACCAGGGGCTCTGCGGATGCACGACCTTGCAGTCCAATCTTCAGAATTCTTGGGCTTAGTGTAATGTTTGTGGGCGTGGTCACCTCACAAGGTCTTCAGCCTAGAGCCCCCTGGTTCACAACCTTCGTCGCGTCCGACTTGATGTATCGAGTCCCTTGTGTCCATGGCTTGCAAGAACGTCCCTGCGTGAGAGAAGAGTTAAAATCGGAGCACTCAGTTGGGTAGCAGAAGAGGCTCTTGACCACGGGTCAAGGTCCAAACTGCGTGATAGTGGCAGTTTTGCCGTTTCTTGTTTTGGTGCAATCTTCAGGAGTCATGCCGCCGGTTCGTGTCTCCTTCCTCAAATTCTCCTAAGATTCGTCCTCTATTGCGGGGGAGAAGCACAAACCCAGGGTGCTAAGGATGAGCGGGAGCGACGCGGCGATAGGCCGCGGGGGCATCACAGTGGAGGAACCCTCAAGTTCTCAGCCTCCTCCCCTAGCCTGGGCGGTTGCTTTGCAAAAGGTATCGGGGAGCACGGTTGATTTCGGCCCAGGCGGAGTGTTCTGGCCACGTGGTCATTAGACATGATCTTGGAACTTCATAATTGGAATCTGGCCATCCATACTTCCTTCATCTGTCGTAGCCTCTCTCTGCCTCGACACAGCTTTGTCCAGGTGATTTTGACCTACTATGGGTGCCAACTCGATCACCTCACATCAAACAGGGGTTTTACATCTTGCCTCTTTCATTAACGGGCGTGAGTGCTTTCTTGCGGCAACCCCACATTTTGGCATTCTGGCACTATTTGAGGAGAATGGCTGGACTCCGGATTGTGGCGGAGCGGTCATTCAACCTTGTCCGGGCTCCGGATACTTCGAGCTACCAATGCCACAGAAGGTCTCACAATGTGAGTCGAAGTCGCACAGGTACTTTGTGATCCACGTCCCCATCGATGAGATCTTCCCGGAGGTCACGATAGAACCCTTTCATTGGGGTAATCGTCCAGGCAAGGTCAACCAATTTTCTTGCTTTACTACCTGGCCACTTTCGGCAGATTGATTGACATGTTATTTCTGCCTCATGCCAAAATTTCAAAGCCTTTGTTTCGGAGCCCCGCAGCCTTGCTGTGAGCTCTCAATGGTGTTAGCATGTATGCCGCAGCAACAACCTGCGCAGGCCATGACGCCTTTGAAGAAACCGCGAGAGGGACTACAGAGGATGAACACTTCATCGTCAGCCACAAGAAATGTGGGGCACCAAAGGGAGTCATTGGCAGTCCAGTGGATCAAGACTATCATCCCAACAGAGTTCGAAACGAGTTCATGGCGACCCATCCGACACAATATGTCAACGCGCTAGAGTCTCGACCGGAAGTTGCAGTGGGCCCATTTTTGAAGCCCATCATGGCGACAAAGACGTGCCCATCGACATTGCGTACTCATGCGATGAATTCATAGGTGCCGATCCCTTTTTTCGATATTTTGTGAAAATGCCCCAACTCCGGAGCACGAAAACCGCCGCCCAAGTATGCACTTGTGATTATTTCAAGGCATCTCCTCTTCTCATGTGCTATGATGCTGAAGCACTGTTACCGGTCGCGTCGACTAAAGAAAATTTGGCGAACCGGGAGGCTCCGCAGGTGCTCATTCCCTTGGTTATTCTCGTTTCGTTTTGGGAGGCGGTCTCCCCTATCATGAGTGCCATGGAGTCCATTAGCGGCCTTGCACCAGAGCATGCGCTCTCTACGGGGCACAGAGGGTGATCGCCTGTCAGGAGGCATGAGAAGAGCCCGCCTGTGATGGCGGTCATGAGTTCTCCTTCAGGGTTACCAATGAAGCCATAGGTCTAAGCATTATGGAGAGGTGTTCTTTGAAAAATATTGGCATCCCCATTTCAATGTCTTACTTTTTCATCTAAAGAATCGTACGATGTTGGGGAAGATCACACGTCTATCGACTATTTAGAAAGCTCTGATGCTCTCCAATGACAAGGAGTCATATCCGAGAAAACACCCATGTTATCTTCCATGGCTATAAATGATCTAGCTGAACTGATATCCTTGGTTAATTAAGTACTATCAACACCTCTCATAGTGAATGTTGGTGCAAAATAGAGCACGATGGCAACAACGAGCGATCTCTAGTTACCTGGGATACAATAATTGAGAAATCTTGGCCTCTGCAATCTGACATTTCACAATGATTCAAAGTGCATCAAATACCTTCGGCTACAATGGCCGAGTGAGGAATTGAAAGCCAAGGTTTTAGTTAGGCTACTAAGCTATTTTAGATTTTACATACTTGTTAAGTTCTTCTTAGGAAAGGGAGAATGAATTCTAGTATGGAAAGATTGTTAGCAAGATGCCACAAATGTGTTGAGTCCAATGTGTCCATGTCATGGTTGATTAAGCAGTTATTCAAAGAGAGTAATCTATTACTACTACCTTGTAGGGTACCACATACACATTAATCATCCTTGAGAAACTTCTCCATCCCAACCATCCAACATTTCTTACTATTTTAGATCTCACTTCATAATAGGCATCCCGAAGTGGACATGGAAGATGTGATGATATTTAAGTGGACATGGAAGATATGATGATATACAAGTGAATATAAAATGGTTCATTCAGCTCACGGATAGTGAGTTTCCTTCATTGTGGTACATATAAGTAGTCAGGAGCAATCCTTATCTGAAAAAACTAGGCACCATCGAGGCACTATTCTTCATGTGGTTCACCTGAAAGGACCCTTGTTGGATACTTGACTGTCTTGACGAGAGTATGAATTTCCAACCGAAGGGCATTCTATAGTTGACGAAGAGCATCTTGTGACTTCTAGATATTTGCATGTGAGTTCTTGTTCAACGTCTTGAGGGAATTGAGGGCCAATTGGCCTTCTCGAAGACAATGTTGCGATATACTCCTCGCAGTGCCACCTCAACGAGTGCGTTCCAACAGAGAAAGGTAGGACTTCAATTTGACAGTCTCCTTTATGCACACTACATATGGCTTGACTACAATGCCATGTCATCAGTGACAAAATGATATCATAACAATCGAGTGGTTAAGAAGTTCTAGGATAACTTTTGCCTACGGAGAGCTGAACAACACCATGATATTTAGGAGGATGTAGGCCCTTTCTTGTATTTTTATGGAGTTCAGTATGTGTGGCGTTTGTGCCCACATTAACACCACCCTCTTGTAATATATTTGTCTGTATCTTCATATAATGATGTGTAGATCTTGGTGTTTTTCTGAAGGAATGTGGATGGGGTGATGATGATTGTTGGATCTATATCCAAAAGGGCTCGCAAAAAATGTCGCTAACTATATATGGATTTCTTATACACAAAACCAATATATAATGAAACAAACTTTAAGTTTAAATCTACCACCTAAATTTTACATTTCTAGCAAACATTGGTCGAGTAGATTTTGGCGCAATACTTCACATTTAAAATAAAATAAAATAATAATATATCATTTAATTTGGATAAGCACGAAGATGCTATAGTAGATGGTTATGCATCGATATATTGTACTTATGTTCCGACTACTGGTTTCATATCTAATGGTTGGTGAAAGGTCATATGTAGTCAATTATCGACAAAACGGGTGATTTTTGCTCAAAAGGGGAAAGCAAGTTTCGCTCTGTTGCGGCAAGCTTCGTCGTTATTGTTCAATCTTCAAATGTAGCTGACCAATGTCTTGCCTAATTGGGGAACAACAAGATGTACAAAATCAGGAGCTAATTCCAAGGGAGAACGAAACATTACACTAATGGGTTTAGGATGCATCAAACAGAATAAAGTTTGGTAGACTAAAAACTTTTATCACCTTGGACAGAAACACATCAAGCCTTTTTACCAGGCCCTTTTTTCATTGAGGGGTTGGATCAGTACCACCATACCATTAATTTAGACCAAAATACCTCACAAAAATGTGGGGATGAAACTCTTCACTGCCGCCACCATCATTGATATCGCTAGAAAAGAAAAGTATAAAGATGAATGGTTAAAGTGGTTTCCATCGTTGATGCTCATCCACCACCATAGTCCATGCTCAACCCTCTTGGATCCCTCAATTCCATCACCTTTGCCTTGTACAATGTATATCGATATTCGGCGCCATAAATTTCCAATGCCATATTGCCATGACGATCAACAAGAGCTATTTGAATATGTTTATTCTTGTAGTGATGCTATTTTATCTATTGTACTAAAACATGTAATCAAATGATAGTTCCTTCCTTCGGTCTACATAATGGTTGCATTTGAGGGCCAACTCCATGGCCCAGTTTGATAAATCATGTAATTTAGCGAATCCATGATTTATTCAATAACATCTCTTGGAATAAGTGCAAGTTATTCATTGGGCCCTCACCAAAATATACTATGGTGACATGTTGACACTCACTTTTGTCCTTAAGAACGTAGTCGACATGTCGAAGTTCAATATGGCATCAACATCATCATCTAACATTCCAAGTATAGTCATAGCGTTTCCATGTCATCATTGAATGTCTCTTTGATTTGTGGTGAAATCCTAACCATCATGTAAATCCAACTTGACGCCATACTAGTTTGTTACATGTTATTGAAGTCTAGTCCACCAACTATAGCCCAATTATTTCGACGGCAATACTTAGGTCAACCAGAGCGTTCTGCCCCCTATTAGTACAAACACAATTACATAATCACCCACATGTCATAAATGGTTAAATATCTTCATTATCAATGGCATATCATTGATGTGAGAATCTCTGATCGCAAACATGAAACAACATGCTTGCAAGTTTCACACATCGCAAACGGGGAATGTCGAACAACCATCCATGATGTAGGTCTCATCACAAACGATCACGACCATCCTTTTCAACCATACATTCACTCATATTCACATATATTACATCCATATACCACAATCATCCATTCACTTTTGCATATGTTACATCCATTTAGCCCACCCATTCATCGACAAGATGAAGTAACAGATAACATTTATATATGAACCGACGTAATAAATTGACCATTCGGTTTTGACCATCCATACATGAACAAACATAAGTGATGCCCCATTCATATATGAACCAACATAATTGATATATGAAAATAGAGTGATCAATGATACTTTTGCCCCTGTCGTCGTTCATCAGATGCATTCAGTTACTTCACTACCAAAGAAACATCCAGTTCAACAATGAAGCCTCGCCATTTTTAGGAACTTGGTTCTTTGTGACTCCCTCCATTCCATGTTTGTCGCTGATTTAGTACAAATGGATCTAAGGATACATGGTGTTTTCTTGGCGTCGGATCTGAAGAGGGATGCACCACCATGATCACATAATACATAAGCAGATCATAGAAACAAACTATAACTATACATGATAGAATTGACAAACAAACATAATTGTCTGTGAAGGACCCTGCTTCATGTTCCTTGCGCCGGGGATTGTACCCATCAGAAGAAATCCTCTTATCTTTAGGTTTTGCACTGTCTCAGTGATATTTGAAATGGTGGCATCCTCGTATGGCCGGGGGTGGAGGGGTGGAAACTAGGAGATAGAAAAAAAAGAGGGAGAGACCACCATGGTGGAGGAGTGCATGCATGGAGGGGAGCGGCAATCGGGAGGTGAAGGTGAGAATGTGGATATGAGCAGTGTCTGGTGGTGGAGGGGTGACGGCGGAAGGAGAGAAAGAGGCCGTCATTTTCTCGTTTATATCAGGAGAGGGTGAGAGAGTGAGAAGGGTTGAGGTTAGTGAGGAGTGATTAGGTTCATATAACACCTAGGAACTTTTTACACGCTCATTAAGTACTATCCATGGGCTATAATTTACACCGGGTGTGCTACCGTTCAGGGCTCGCCTCTTCACAAACACACATTTGGGTCTCCCTGGGCTACAACTATTTCTCAAGCGTAGTTAGACCCATTCTTAGACCAGTGGTGTGCGATGAGGGGTCTTGTTAGAGGTGATGTGTATATAAGTGAAATGAGCCTCAAAACTCCGTAATTAACATATCCGCTTCATTGCCCATATTTGCAAAGTGGAACTTCACCTACCTCAATAGTTGCTTTAAAGAGGCTCAGTACAAAAACATAAGTTTGATGGCAAAGTCATTTTTGCTATAAAATATTTCAATGAGTTATTATGATGACTCATTAATGGCTATCAATGTTGTCAACCAACCATGGTTTTCCTTTGAGCCTCCTCGAGGGTTTGCCATTCCCATGTCCTATGAGCGGCCACTTTAGTATTTTTTTCCTTCAATGGACCTAAGGGTTGCATTTTTTCATTTGAAATGTTTTTGAGTTTAATAATTGGACATATCATATGCCTCCCTTTTAGCAAAGCAATGCGACAAGTTTGTCAGGTATGCATGTTATAAAGGCGAAACTAATTAGCCACGTACAAATGCAACATTGATCTAGAGTTTAACAAGCATTGAAAAAAAATATAAAGCCCAAATGTGATCGATAACGCGGTGAGTTGTTTCACGAAATGTTAAGCCCATTACTATTAAAAAAAACAAGTCATCTATATATCATTTTACTAAGGGCATCTCTAACGTCGATCGAAAATGTTTCTCCCGCATCCGTCAACAGATAGGGCGGACCGGTCCGCGGACACTGACGCCGGAGGCCGCCATCCAACGCTGCCCGCACACATTTCAACTACTATTCGAACTAACCGGACAAATTTCGTGCAAACATGGCCGGATTTTCATATAAACCGGAAGAAATTCATGCAAACACAGCGGATTTCATATAAACATTTTGGACATGCATCAAATAAAAGAGGTGCTCGTCCAACTCTCTAGGCATAATTAATTAACCTAATTTAAATGATCGCCGGCGCATGTTACCCATGTCCGGCCATGAGCCCCAAGAACTGAAACTTCACCTTCTCCAGTTACGTATCGGCGCTCTCCAGCTCCTCCTCTGGAGCCCCGGAAGTGAAGTTGTCTGCCTCCATGTCGCCACCAAGCGGCTAATGGACCGACGATGGTCAGTCCACCAAGCTTGACTTGAATGGGAGGGGAGGAGCGGTGGCCTTCTTGGGACCCAAGCGGCGGCGACCTACCGTGCACTACTCTTCCAAAACCTGGCAGCGCCCTCGAACGTGCTGACTTAGTGGTTGTTGTGACGGGGCATGGCCTCAGTGGAGCCGGCGGTGTCCTCCTCCTCCTCGTTGTTGGTCTTACCCCACACCTCGTCCGCCGCCTTGTGGAACTCTTTGTAGGCGGCCTCCAATTCCATTTGTCGCCGGCAGAACCACCAACAGGCCATGCGAATCTTATGGAAGGAGCGGCATTACTCGAGCGCTGACTGCTCTGTCATGTCTGCGTCCGACACGATCTCCCTACCGACGTTCTCCACCGCCTGCTAGTGTTCTTGGAGGACTTGTAGGTTCTTGGTAGCATTAGATTACACCTGGAACTGCACCTCCCACTCCTCCCGCACCATGTCCATGTAATGGGCACGGGCCTAGCCGATGGTCATGGTGCAATGCGCCGGATAGGAAGTGGCGGCAGATCATCCTCAGCCAGGTCCTCCACCATTACGCCGTCAGCCTCCGGCTGCCGGCCTGCCAGCCGGTAGCAATGACGACCATCTCCTTCTTCTGCTCTAGCGAGAGTCCATCCCAGAGAACTTTGGAGGGCGAGGAGGCCATGGGGGTGAAGAAGAAGAGAAAGGGACCAGACGAGAATAAATGCGGCTATGGCCGCGGCTGCGGTTTGTATAGCGTTCGAATGGCACTGGTGGGTGGTGGTGCCGGAGTAGGTTGCTTGGCAACCACATAACTATAGGCGGCACAATACCGGATGGCCAACCATGGTGTCCTTTGAACGAGCGCGTACTCGCATGCACTGGGAAGCGGCACGAGTGGCACTCTCACGGTCGGCGCGCCACTTCTGCGCTAGCACTAGTGAGAGGCATCGTCCGCTCTGGCAGGATATAAACACGGCACTGAAACTCTAGAGCAGCGTGACCATTTCGGGCGGGAAGCGCTCCCGGGCGAGTGACCGGGATTGGGTGGGTCAAGACGGGCAAACACATCGGTCTGGACACCTGCAAACCGTTTGTGTGATGTTAACGTGCATACACTACATTATTAGTACTACTTATAAAAGAACACTCATGGTAAATCCAAATGATCTCAGGTGGTGTTTGTTTATAGGGACTTATTGGTGTGGGCACATAGAAAAGTCACTTTTAGTCCCATCTAAACCAAATAGGAGGGACTTATAGGGACTTCAAGTGCGCATTTGGGACTTATGAAAGAAGACCCTAAGGGAGAGTCTTTTTGGGACTCTAGTTATAAAATTGTCTTTTAGTCCATGTTTAGTCTCAGGAACCAAATAGGTAGGGACTTTTTAGGGACTAGCGACTTTTTAGTTGGGGCTAAAAAAGTCCTCCGACTTATGAAAGAAGACCCTAAGGGAGAGTCTTTTTGGGACTCTAGTTGTAAAATTATCTTTTAGTCCATGTTTAGTCTCAGGAACCAAATAGGTAGGGACTTTTTAGGGACTAGCGACTTTTTAGTTGGGGCTAAAAAAGTCCTCCGACTTATGAACCAAACAGGGCCTCAGTCTTTCAACCAGTGATATTGAATGACCCATGTTGCTCCAGTGATGTATTCAATACATTATCGTCAAT
>LR738712.1:856341818-856365491 GCA_902687465.1 Secale cereale
TATAAAAGGTCACAATCATGCATTTTGCACAAGTATTAAGTGGTAATATGGTTGGGCAGGATACTAGTACTCTGACTTATAATACCACTGAGACTTATTTGAGGCTTTTTAGTACATGCATGATCATACCCCATGTCAATCACCAAAGGTTCAAAAATGATACACAATATTAGCACAACATATTATGATTCAACGTTTTTTGTTAATAGTTCTTCATGAAAAAATATTTCTTAAATAGTTAATTATTAAAGAGATTATAATATAACTCACTAGTTAATAAGAAGTTAGCATGGAAAAGATTGATTCATCAAACTATCACTATGCACGTGATTGGTAAAATATGATGGTATGCACATAACACATTAATGAAAATATGCACATAAGCAAAGTAAATATGATCACAACAGCTTTCCTGCCACAACACTCCGTCGTATAGCATCATTATTGCTTTGTGACCTGCTCAAATGAATGATCGATTGTAAAAATACTCCCTCCTTATTTATTTACTCTGCATATTAGCTTTGGTCAAAGTCAAACTTTATAGACGTTGACAAAGTTTATAGACAAAATACTAACATATACAATAACAAATCAATACCATTCGATTCATTACTGAATACACTTTCACATGATATAAATTTGCTGTTGTAAATGTTCATATTTTTTCTATAAACTTTGTCAGACTTTATGAAGTTTGGCTTCAGTCAAATCTAATATGCAGAGTAAATAAAAACGGAGGGAGCAATACACACACATGTAGACTTGACCATGAAATGAAGCAAGAATCTTCAACAATAAAGTAGTAAACATGACAGATAGCACAACAAAATATTATTGGGTGTTCACTAACTTAAGACAAAAGATAGAAAAATCTAAAGCAAATGTTTTTGTCGGTTTCTCTTTTCAAATATCATAAAATGCATCAATATGCAAATGAAAATAAAAGCTTGTGTGATTGTTGTTGTCTTAAACAAGACACATATAAGAGTCATACAATCAATATAGTAAAAAGTTTTGTTCCTTTCCAAAATATTTTCTAAACGGTGAAAAGAAACACAAATATATATAAATAAAATCTAATTTTAGGTTTCCAAAAGAAATTGAAGAATAAATAAAATTAAAGAGGACCTTTCATGTTCTATATATTTTTCTTTACAAAACAACGCGAAGGAAAACTACTAAAACTTTTGCCTTATCTTCCAAAGGTGACCTAATGGCCTTTCCGGAATTTGAAGTATACATTACGTACCCTAAGAAGGACGTCTGTATGAATGTGTATTATTCCATTCCAATTTCTTCCCCAACTTCCTGAGAAAAATTACAATTAGAACCAAAATTGGTGGGTTAATATGAGCTTATCCATGGTAGGAACCCTTAAAATTGGAATTTATTTTCTAAATGCCTTTGGGTTTTTGGTGAGTCATGTGAGATCTTTCAATCCACTTTGCTTTCCTGAATCATTATAGTAGCATTGGATGTTCAGCCTTTCAGTTTTTCTTCAAAATTTTAAGTTTTCATTTTTTAAGTCAAATAATCATGTTCCTCCGGTTTGAGCAATTTGAAGATTGTTTGTCTATGTCTGCAGCAAGATCGTATGCAATTGGTGACTTCCGGGTTGCGTTATTCATATTCAGCAAGAAATAGTGAGATACTTCTCGACCTCCACTAATCACCCAAGTGACACGTTGGCTCGCTAATAAAAGAATATACTTTTTTGTTACATAAAAAATACAAACTTAACTCTGTTTAAATTATAAAGAATCTGCCATCCAATGGTAGCTGAAATGCAAAATTAACTTTGTGTATTTTAATAATATCTATGCTAATATACATTTTTTAAGAATATATCTATGTTTTAGGCCAGTAAAACATAGATATTATTAATGGCAGAGATTGTGAAATATGCCATCCAATCCAGCGTAATGTCTCACGCATACGCTCAAGGAGTTTGATGCGCAATAGCCGTGTACTAACTAATTGTATTACATGTAGCCGAAATAGACTATGATAAAGAATCACATATCTACACAAAGCAAACAAAGCCCTACACTTTCCTAGGAATAAAAAGGAAAGCCTTATATATCCTAGGGGACTCCTACGCGTCAGCCGGCGGATCTTTTTAAAAGATCCGTCGCCTTGCGAGTCATCAGATTTGGCACAAATCTAACACTGAGTGTGCGAGTTGTTCTTCACTTTTGCAACATATATAAGTTCTCTTGCAGATTTTTTTTGGAACAAAGATTATGTTGCAGAAAATATCAGTAACAAAGGTTGTGTTGTAGATTTTTGTATTTTTTTGCAAAGAAGGTTATGTTGCAGATTTTTTTGTAACACAGGTAATTCTGGAAAAAAAATATCTGGACCGTCGAGTTACCGAGTTGCCACTGCAGCATTCCCCGTGTTTTGGACACATTACGATGTTGCAAAATCTTGAGTTGCGGTGTGTGGGACTAGACTGACACATGGTTGGCTCTCAACACGGGGACGTGGAGCGTAGAATCGGCCAAATAATTATAATAATTTATCATCGTAATATGCGTGCAGGTAGGAAACAAAATATAAATGAATACCGTCCACCATGATGTCTTGGCCAGGACGCATCTCAGACATCAGTACAAAGCCATTACAGACTCTAGAGGCACCAAGGGTAGACACTTATAGGCATACACTGTTGGAATTTTTCTAGTAGGCCTTTGGCCCAAAGCACAACTAAAATTCTCAAATTCTCTTGGCCCATTCATGCACACATGTGAGTGGCGTGAGTGGCACTAAAGTTTAGTCCCACCATGGAAGTTGAGAGAGAGTTGCACCTCTTTATAAGGTGAGCTCTTCTACCATTTGTATGAGCATGAGAAGATGAGACCTACACGCGCGCTCCTCCTCCTCGCCACGCCACGCCACGCCACGCCACGCCACGCCACATTGCGGGAATGAGCCGAGCCGAGGACAGAGCTATGCTATATTTTTGCTACTCTGGAATAATTAATGGACGCACTAATTAGTCAGCCGTTTCCGATTCTTTTTTATTGTGGGGTTTTCTCCACAACCTACCCGGCCCGCATTATATAGTCAGGCAGACGTCTAGCCGCCACCACAATATATTTCGCACTATCCAAAAACCTGATTTTAGGCAATTTACTCCGAGGGGTTTTACTATGTATTTGAAGCCGTCTGCCTTTAAGGGGGTGCAATGTAAGAGGTGGCGCACGAGAGTAGTCTACTGGTTTCAAACCATGTGCTGCTATGACGCCACTAAGGGCAAGCCTGATGGCAATCTTAATCCAGCACAACTGGAAGCGTTTGGGAAGATCGACACTCTCGTTAAAGGCGCCCTTGTGAGTGTTCTTGATGATTCCATTGTGGATTGATATATGTCGTTTGACAGCGGCAAGGACATGTGGGCTGCGCTCAAGGCCAAGTTTGGTGCCTCGGACGCTGGCAGCGAGTTCTACGTCATGGAGCAATTCTATGCCTACAAGATGACTGATGAGCGTCCTGTTGTACAGCAGGCTCATGAGATACATTCACTCGCCAAGGAACTTGAGTACTTCAAGTGTGTGTTGCTGGACAAATTTGTTGCCGGGGGCATCATTGCCAAGCTTCCACCTTCGTGGAACAATTTTGCTACTTCCCTGAAAAACAAGACAGGAGTTTTCCGTTTCGGATCTCATTGGTACTCTTGATGTTGAAGAGAAGGCGAGAGCAAAAGACACACGTGCTCGAGTTGCTTAGGGAGCTTCTAGTGCCCACATGGTACAGTAGAAGAACTTCCAGCCCAACAAGTTCAAAAACAATAAGAACAAAACTCAGGGCAAAGGCAAGTTTGATGCAAAGAACAAGCCGTCACATCTTACCAACTTCAAGAAAATTCTCATAAGAAGGGGAAGGGACTTTTCCATGTATGCGGTGATCCTAATCACTGGGCTCCAAAGTGTCCTAACCACTTTGAGGAGCGCGAAACTGAGAAGAGCGGCAAGTCCGCTAATGTTGTCATCGGTGATACTGATATGAAGCAATCTGGGTACGGTGTTCTTCCTACCATCCTTTCAGTATTTCAATCTTCTGAATGGCTAATTGACACCGGTTCCAATGTACATGTTTGTGCTGACGCCTCCATGTTTTCATCTTACCAGGTCATAGGGACTTCTCCCGTGCTGATGGGGAATGGGTCACATGCCATTGTTCGAGGTGTTGGTACGGTCGATCTGAAGTTTACTTCGGGCAAGATCATGCATCTGAAGAACGTTCATCATGTGCCCTATATCACTAAGAATCTCGTCAGCAGTTCCCGTTTGTGTCGAGATGGTTTTAAGTTGGTTTTCAAGTCCAATAAAGTTGTAATTTCTAAGTATGTAAAATTTGTTGGAAAAGGCTATGAGTGCAGAGGCTTGTTCCGCCTGTCTTTGTCAGATATTTGCACTAAAGTTATTAATAATGTTTGCCACAATAATGAGTCTAATATTTGGCATTCACGACTTTGTCATATTAACTTTGATTGCATGACACGACTAGCCAATATGAGTTTAATTCTGAAATTCACTAATGTCAAGGGCCAAGTGTGTGTGCAAGCCAAGCAACCTCGCAAGTCCCATAAGACTGTAGAGACTAGAGACTTGGCGCCACTAGAGCTTATTCATTCGGATCTATGTGCGATGAATGACGTGTTGACAAAAGGTGGAAAGAAATACTTCATGACGTTGATTAATGACTCCACTAGATTTTTTCATGTGTTTCTTTTGAAATCAAAAGATGAGGCTTTAAATTTCTTAAAAATCTATGAAGCTGAAGCAGAGAACCAACTTGATCGAAAAATTTAACGACTTAGGTCTGATCATGGTGGAGAATATTTTTCCAATGAGTTTGATTTTTTGTGTGCAGAACATGGTATAATCCATGAGATGACGCCTCCCTACTCACATCAGTCCAATGGGGTGGCCGAAAGAAAGAACCGAACGCTAACTGATTTGGTTAATGCCATGTTAGACACATCGGGTCTCTCCAAGGCATGGTGAGGTGAGGCGCTAATGACTGCATGTCATGTCCTAAACCAAGTTCCCACAAAGCATAAAACCATGACTCCATTTGAGGAATGGGAAAGGAAAAGATTGAAACTCTCCTACCTACGTACTTGGAGTTGTTTGGCGAGAGTCAATATACCAATTGCCAAGAAGCGCAAGCTTGGATCAAAAACCGTGGATTGTGTTCTTCTGGGCTATCCTTTTCATAGCATTGGCTATAGATTTTTGATAATAAAATCTGAGGTATCCGACATGCATGTTGGTACAATTATGGAGATGAATGATGCGACTTTCTTTGAGGACATATTTCCTATGAAGGGTATGTCGAGTTCACAAATCAGGAGATACCTACTCCATCTAGTGAGGAATTTGCTGTAATTCCTGAACCCACCATTGCGATGGAACACATTGAGAATCCTATTGAGGATGACAATGAAACTCATGTAAGGAGTAAGAGACAGAGGACTGCAGAGTCCTTTGGTTATGATTTGTGTACCTCATGGATGACACACCCAGGACTATTTTAGAAGCATGTGCATCTTCTGATGCTGACTACTAGAAGGAAGTTGTCCGTAGTGAGATGGATTCCATATTATCTAATGAAACATGGGAAATCACTGATCGTCCTTATGGGTGCAAACCTGTAGGATGTAAGTGGGTGTTCAAGAAAAAGCTTAGACCTGATGGTACGATTGAAAAGTACAAGGCACGACCTGTGGCTAAGGGTTATACCCAAAAAGAAGGTGAAGACTATTTTGATACTTACTCACCTATGGCTGGACTGACCACTATTCGGGTGCTACTATCACTGGCTGCCTCACACGGTCTTCTTGTTCATCAAATGGACGTTAAGATGGCTTTCCTCAATAGAGAGTTGAAGGAGGAAATTTACATGGACCAGCCCGATGGTTTTGTAGTACCTGGTCAGGAAGGAAAGGTGTGCAAGTTATTAATATCTTTATATGGCCTTAAACAAGCTCCTAAGAAGTGGCATGAGAAGTTCGAAAGAACATTAACTGCTGCAGGCTTTGTAATAAATGATGGTGACAAGTGTGTCTACTATCGCCATGTTGGGTCGAAGGAGTTATTATTTGTCTGTATGTCGATGACATACTGATCTTTGGAACCGAACTTGATTTAATCAAGGAGGTTAAGGATTTCTTATCTCATTGTTTTGAGATGAAGGATCTAGGAGTGGACGATGTTATCTTAAACATCAAGCTATTGAGAGATGAGAATGGTGGGATTACACTGCTTCAATCTCACTTTTGGAGAAGCCTGTATTTACAAGAAAGTAAGTGGGAGTGATAACCCACAAGTATAGGGGATCGCGTGTAGCATTTTCGATAAGTAAGAGTGTCGAACCCAACGAGGAGCTAAAGGTAGGATAAACATTCTCTCAAGTTCTATCAACCACTGATACAACTCTACGCACACTAAGCGTTTGAATTATCTAGGAAATAAAACTAGAGCGATAACGGGTATGAGAGGTGACTTTGCAGAACAATAAAATACACGCAATAAATGTTAGTGCTGCAGCAGTAAAACAAACTAAACTAACAGTACCATGAGTGTGGAAAGGCGGTGGTAATAGTGGTGGCTTTGTCCAAGATCAATTAGTGAAGATCTTGGGTTCAATGTCTTCGATGTAGCTTTCTATGTAGGAGAGGCTAAATATAAATGCTCTCCCTCCGGGATTACAAGTACTATATGATTGGCATGCTAGCAAACATCCGTAAATACTAGCAAGCATTAAGGTTTCCCCAACCATAGCCTTAAGTAAATGGTCCTCTTACTCCCATACATGCAACTATCTGGTTCGCGTCCTTAGGTTTCTGTCACTCCGGCAGAACTTCCCCCTTCTAGTATACAAGTACTACCAACCCTATGGTGCTTGATCCATGCGCGCACAAATATAATGGGCACCAAGGACGGTAACATATCAACATACAACTCTAATGAACCAAAGAGAAACAACCAATCAATCAAAGAACAAATAAACTATGGCAACATGACATAGATCATAGGATTATAACTTATAGCATCAAACACCATGTTTACATAGGGCGGTACAGAGGTTTGTGAGAGGATGGACCACTGAATACAATGAGGAGTTGGTGATGGAGATGGCGGCGAAGACGTTGGAGGGCTCAGCGAGGAGCGCCGGGAGGCGGAGGCGTGGGCGGCGCCGGCGGCGGCGCGGGGGACTCATTCCCCGCCGTCGGCATCATGGGGGAGCGCCGCCCCTTAGCCTTCTTCTTCCTTGAGTTGGTGCTGGTGTAGATGAGTGTTTCCCCCTCCTTGGCTGCTGCCAAGGAGGAGGACTTTCGTGACAATGCTTGGGGGCCTCCAAAAATAGGGTTTCCCATCAATATATAGTGTTGGAGATGCAATCTAGGCCATGGGATGGATGCCCCTTTGATCCAAGGGCTCTTGGGCACCTCTAGAACCTTCCTAGGACTCCCCTCTATCCTTCTTGATCCTCACAACTCGTGGCTGGGCCGAAATATCCAGGTATGGAAAGAGTTTGTGTCAAATACGTCACCAACTTTCGAAGTCTCGAGACTGCACGAACCTCCGCAGTAATTCTGCTCTGCCGGATGCATCCGTTGTCCGTTCTGGACGAATAAGATGTCCAAATTGTTCGGTTTGAAATTCTCTACAACTTTGTAGTTTACGACTTTTCCATTGGATGTCGTTTTGATGGAGTTTCGAAGCGATCTTTTAAAAGTGTTCAGCAGGGACAGATTCCGGGAAATTCCAGATTTCACCATCATGAGCTATTTCCTTCCATATTTGCCTATTTCCTGCACAACAAAGTTGAAACCAAGAACTTGTGCACTTTTGCAACTATTAATAGGTTAGTCCCTTATAACATATAATAATTGTTGTAAAACAAACATGGAACATCAAAAATTATAGATACGTTTGCGACGTATCAACATCCCCAAACTTAACTCCTGCTCGTCCTCGAGTAGGTAAGTGATAAAAAAAATAATTTTTGAGGTGACATGCACCTTCAAAGTTCAAAGGATGACTAGATACAAATAATTTAAGAACAAGTAATAACACATTCATGATTCAATCAATAATAATTTTGGGACCATGCACATAGAACTAAGAATGACAACTATGCTCTCATAAGACGGTGCATATAACTTAGAAGATGAAGACTCAACATAAAAGTAAAAGAATGGCCCTTCGCAGAGGGAAGCAGGGATTACTCATGTGCTAGAGCTTTTTATTTTGAAAACATAGAAACAATTTTGGCAACGGTAGTAATACTTCATATGTGTTATGCATAAGACATCCTATAAGTTGCAAGCCTCATGCATCGAATACCAATAGTGCTCGCACCTTGTCCTAATTAGCTCGGATTTCCATGGATTATCATTGCATTACATATGTTTCAACCAAGTGTCACAAAGGGGTACCTCTATGTCACCTGTACAAAGGTCCAAGGAGATAGATCGCATTTGATTTCTCGTTTTTGATAGATCTCAACTTGAGGACATCCATACCGGGACAACATAGAAAATAGATAATGGACTCCTCTTTAATGCTTAAGCATTCAACAACAGATAATATTCTCATAAGAGATTGAGGATTAATGTCCAAGCTGAAACTTCCACCATGATACATGGCTTTGGTTGGCGGCCCAATGTTCTTCTCTAACAATATGCATACTCAAACCATTCAACTCATGGCAAATCACCCTTACTTCAGACAAGACGAACATGCATAGCAACTCACATGATATTCAACAAAAGTGTAACAGTTGATGGCGTCCCCAAAAACATGGATACCGCTCAACAAGCAACTTATAAGAAATAAGATACATAAGCGACATATTCTTTACCACAATAGTATTTAAGCTACTTTCCCATGAGCTATGTATTGCAAAAACAAGGAATTATTTTGAAGGTTTTAAAGGTAGCACATGTAAATTTACTTGGAGTGGCGGTGAAATACCACATATAGATAGGTATGGTGAACACTTTTGGCATATTTTGGTTTTTGGTGGTTGGATGCACGAGTAGAGATCATACTCAGTACAGAATGAAGGCTAGCAAAAAGAAAGATAGCGACCAACTAAGAGAGCAATAATGGTCATAATCATGCATAGCAACAAAACTTATTAATTAAAGCATATGGTGATATTAAAAGTCTAAACTAAATGATCAATTCAACCCAATTGAAACATCAGAGGAGATCTTCCATTTGCATCACTATTAATATGAAACCTTTTTACTCGTATCCAACACCAATCAACTTATTTGAAACAACTCTCATTTATAATATTCATTGAAGATCAGAGAGCTAATCATATATAACTGAAGCATACTAACAAGCTCTGAACAAAATAGGAGTGAAAAAACAGAGCTAAACGCAGTACTAGCAAAAATAAAACGCTTGTTGAACAATAAGAGTGAAAACTAGAGCGTTCATACAATTAAAACGGAGCGTGTCTCTCTCCCAAACAAACATGGTATGATGGTGCCCACTTTATTGAAAATAAAATACACAACGGAAAATAAAGACGCTCCAAGAATAACACATAGTATATGAAGCAATAAAAATATAGTGAACAGAAACAGGACCTGATATTTTTATTGATGAAGAAGGGGATGCCTTGGGCATCCCCAAGCTTTGTCGCTTGTACTTCTTGAATATATATCTTGGGGTGACATGAGCATCCCCAAGCTTGAGCGTTTGTCCATTCTTCATCTCATCTCATCATTCTTCTTTCCTACACTTGAAAACTTCCTTCATACAAAACTCATCACAAATCTCATTATCAGCGTTAGTGCAATGATAATATTAATCAAATCTACAAAGTTCAGTATGACATATGAAAAGCATTTTAATAAGCATTAGCTACTGTAGCACAACTTCAATAAGGTTCTTTGATCATGAGAACTCAAAATGGTGGGCAAAAAGATGCAAATGCAAAACAGTGCAAGAATCTGTCAAAACAGAACAGTTCGTAAAATTTGTTTTTTGAAAAATAGTTACGCTGCGTAACTCGAAAAACTCTGAACTAATGAAAGTTAGATAAATACCTGGGGAAGATGCTCGTAAATTGGCAGCTCAAACTTACGCTCTGGTGATTTTTGGCGATTTTTCTCGTGACAAACCAGAAACAGTAAACAAGATTGCAAATCTCCCAAATACCACTTTCTTACCATTAGAGGCAATTCTTGGCACAAAAACAAAACAAACATGATAAGGAGAGGTCATTACAGTAGTAATGACTTCCAAGACTCAACAAAGCAGTAAATAACAGAAATATAAACATATTGGGTTGTCTCCCATAAAGCTCTTTCTTTATAGCCTTTTAAGATGGGCATGATTATTTGATGGAGCTCTCAAACCCCCCCCTTTTTTTGTTGTTTTCCAATTATAAGTGAAATTGACAAAAAACAAGAACCAGATAAAGAACCTAATAAAACTAAATAGGATAAAACCAAAGATAATAAAAGCAACTATATACAATGCTTACTTGTGGATGGGTAATATTGAGTTTGAAGGAGACAACCTCATGTTGGTTGATGAATAGTGGGATGCCTTGGGCATCCCCAAGCTTAGATATTTGCATCTTCTTGAATATTCTCTTGGGATCCATCTACACATCACAAAGCTTGAACTCTTGCATCCTCTTGCTCATCTCATATCACCATATTGATTGGAACTTAAAAACTGCATCCACATAAAGCTTCACAAAACTCATTAGTAGGTTAGTACTCATCAAATAAAATCCACAAGTGTTCAAGTATCCCTAATTTCTATAAAATCTATCAAATATTTAGCCACTGTAATACTGAGGTTTCTTATTATTTCAATCGTACGTCGAAAATGAAGGAAACTTTTGAATCCTAAGTACAATATTTAAACAAAGAGAATAGAAATCTGTCAAAACTGAACACTCTGTAAAGATGTCACTCAATGAGATAGTTACGTAGCTCAAATCGAAAAACTCATGATTAATGAAAGACAGATCATAACCTCAGGTCTATGCACAAAAAAAAAATTCAGATCAAGATGCCATACTAAGATTTTTCACGAATTTTTGCAGCACAGCACAGGAAATCTGTCTCAACAGAATCAGTCCGTAATGATTGAATTATTAGATCTGTCTACGTACCTCAAATCAGAAAATTCAGAACTAACGAAAGTTAGATAGCAAGCACTACTATGCACTTGAGAAATTTCAGATCAAGATCACGTTCTGGTGATTTTTAAAATTTTCTACAGTGGAGCACATGAAATCTGTTTTCTAGGCAGCATAGTGACAAACTTGCATAACAAACTAGGGGTTATCTATACATTCTATTTACAGCGAGATATGTACACTATATACACTATATACACTATTTACAAGTTTTTAATGAAAATCTTCCATGGAAAGAATTGTTTTGGTTTCGCAGGCATGAACACAAGTGTTCAAGGTCGACCCCCACTTCACCATTACTCATCTTTCCAAACACTTTTCTTTTCTGAAAACATTTTTTTATTTCTTTATATAAGAAGTACAACTAATTTTTTTTTGTAATTCACATTCCCTATCCATACAAGAGATAGAGAACAACTAGGTACAGGAAGTAAAACTACTTAGAGATGAAGCAAACAAGTGCACACGAAAATATTAAGCTACGCTATGGCTCCCCGGCAACGACGCCAGAAAAGGTCTTGATAACCCACAAGTATAGGGGATCGCGTGTACCCTTTTCGATAAGTAAGAGTGTCGAACCCAACGAGGAGCTAAAGGTAGGATAAACATTCTCTCAAGTTCTATCGACCACTGATACAACTCTACGCACACTAAGCGTTTGCAATATCTAGGAAATAAAACTAGAGCGATAACGGGTATGAGAGGTGACTTTGCAGAATAATAAAATACACGCAATAAATGTTAGTGCTGCAGCAATAAAACAAACTAAACTAACAGTACCATGAGTGTGGAAAGGCGGTGGTAATAGTGGTGGCTTTGTCCAAGATCAATTAGTGAAGATCTTGGGTTCAATGTCTTCAATGCAGCTTTCTATGTAGGAGAGGCTAAATATACATGCTCTCCCTCCGGGATTACAAGTACTATATGATTGGCGTGCTAGCAAACATCCGTAAATACTAGCAAGCATTAAGGTTTCCCCAACCATAGCCTTAAGTAAATGGTCCTCTTACTCCCATACATGCAACTATCTGGTTCGCGTCCTTAGGTTTCTGTCACTCCGGCAGAACTTCCCCCTTCTAGTATACAAGTACTAACAACCCTATGGTGCTTGATCCATGCGCGCACAAATATAATGGGCACCAAGGACGGTAACATATCAACATACAACTCTAATGAACCAAAGAGAAACAACCAATCAATCAAAGAACAAATAAACTATGGCAACATGACATAGATCATAGGATTATAACTTATAGCATCAAACACCATGTTTACATAGGGCGGTATAGAGGTTTGTGAGAGGATGGACCACTGAATACAATGAGGAGTTGGTGATGGAGATGACGGTGAAGACGTTGGAGGGCTCAGCGAGGAGTGCCGGGAGGCGGAGGCGTGGGCGGCGCCGGCGCCGGCGCGGGGGACTCCTTCCCCGCCGCCGGCATCATGGGGGAGCGCCGCCCCTTAGCCTTATTCTTCCTTGAGTTGGTGCTGGTGTAGATGAGTGTTTCCCCCTACTTGGCTGCTTCCCAGGAGGAGGATTTTCGTGACAATGCTTGGGGTCCTCCAAAAATAGGGTTTCCCATCAATATATAGTGTTGGAGATGCAATCTAGGACATGGGATGGATGCCCCTTTGATCGAAGGGCTCTTGGGCACCTCTAGAACCTTCCTAGGACTCCCCTCTGTCCTTCATGAGCCTCACAACTCGTGGCTGGGCCGAAATATCCAGGTATGGAAAGAGTTTGTGTCAAATACGTCACCAACTTTCGGAGTCCCGAGACTGCACGAACCTCTGCAGTAATTCTGCTCTGCCGGATGCATCTGTTGTCCGTTTTGGACGAATAAGATGTCCAAATTGTTCGGTTTGAAATTCTCTACAACTTTGTAGTTTACGACGTTTCCATTGGACGTCGTTTCGATGGAGTTTCGAAGCGATCTTTGAAAAGTGTTCAGCAGGGACAGATTCCGGGAAATTTCAGATTTCACCATAATGAGCTATTTCCTTTCATATTTGCCTATTTCCTGCACAACAAAGTTGAAACCAAGAACTTGTGCACTTTTGCAACTATTAATAGGTTAGTCCCTTAAAACATATAATAATTGGTGTAAAACAAGCATGGAACATCAAAAATTATAGATACGTTTGCGACGTATCAGGGAGCTCTGTAGCATTTCTGATATTATATGTGGATGACATATTGTAGATTGGAAATTATATAAAATTTCTGGATGGCATAAAAGGATACTTGAAGAAGAATTTTTCAATGAAAGACCTCGGTGAAGTTTCTTATATATTAGGCATCAAGATCTATAGAGATAGATCAACACGCTTAATTGGACTTTCACAAAGCACATACCTTGATAAAGTTTTGCAGAAGTTCAAAATGGATCAGTCAAAGAAAGAGTTCTTGCCTGTGTTACAAGGTGTGAAGTTGAGTAAGACTCAATGCCCGACCACTACAGAATATAGACAGAAAATGAAAGTCGTTCCCTATGCCTCAGCCATAGGATCTATCATGATGCAATGCTGTGTACCAGACCTGGTGTGTGCCTTGCTATCAGGGCCGGTCCTGATATTTCTGGGGCCCGGGGCGAGACAAGAATCCGGGGCCCTCAATTTAAACATCATAATAATATTCAATATATGTATATGTGAAATATTATAAATAAACAATACAGTAAAATGCATCCAAAATAAAAAATATACCTTAAAATTTACCTCTAAAATTGCTAGATGCAATTACGTTTACTATGGTATCAACATAAATCTCATTCAATAATTTTTAAAGATACCAAACTATTTATGCTGCCTTGAAAATTTACAAACCTCACATCGTTTCTACTCACTATATAGCTATTTAAAAGACGTTCTTGCTTCTTACAGTATGACAATAACTCTTACATAAGGCAGCATACTTCGGCCATCATTCACACATCCAGTGCCTCCTTATATTGATAAAAGAAATTGTTCTTGAAGCATCCGAACCATCTTCTATGCTCTCGAAACAAAATGGATAATGAGTTGAATCTATATAGGAAAACTTCTGAGCAGAAGATTCAGTACATTACTATATATCATCTCCAGATCCAAAAGGCATTATTTTCTAATCAACTTTGGTCCTGGAGATATATGTTGAAATTTTCTAAAAGGAAGGAACCATCTGAATGTTTTTGAGAGAAGTGATGTTGCAGAATCACTACAAAACCATAAAATTGATCAGCAAGTTAATTGAACAGGCAAGTCTCATACATAATTTAACGTAACTTAGTGGTTAATCCTGCATCAGTAGACATCATCCCCTACTCATAATTTCTCTAAATCGAACAGTAACATCAATGACAATAATATATGAATCGCTTATGGTGACTATTTCTTTCCATCGAGAGAAAGGAAGGAGAGAAATATGAAAATCCATACAATCCCACAAGATTGGATCAACAAAGAGCGCAACGATCGGGCCAGGAGACCAGTGTACCTGTGTGCTGCTCCTCCCTCACCACCATCATAGCATCGGCTACAATACCCTTGCCGGGATTGGGTCCTGAACTTCGGCGTCGGCGGCGGGTGAAAGGCATCCAGGACGGCAAAAAAGGAGAGGGCATTGTGCACTACCTTTTTTTTAGCAACCGCCCACGCATTGGGCCTGGCCCAGTATCTCAGATGGATCGCAACGATCAAAACATGGCAACGTGCTCGTGTGATCGGCGACTACCTTCTTTGTGTGATCGCAACGATGAAAACATGGCAACGTACGACGTGATCTGATCTTCTGCTGCGTACGGCATACCTGGTCAGAGGGGGCCCGGGGCGGCCGCCCCCCCTGCCCCCCTCAGGGCCGGCCCTGCTTGCTATAAGTTTAATAGGGAGGTACCAAAGTAATCCAGGAGTGGATCACTAGATAGCGGTCAAGAACATCCTAAAATACCTGAAAAGGACAAAGGATATGTTTCTCGTTTATGGAGGTGACAAAGAGCTCGTCCTAAACGATTACGTCGATTCAAGCTTTGACATTGATCCGGATGACTCTAAGTCACAAACTGGATATATATTTTTATTGAACGGTGGAGCTGCTAGTTGGTGCAGTTCCAAGCAGAGCGTCGTGGCGGGATCTACGTGTGAAGCGGATTACATAGCTGCTTCGGAAGCAGCAAATGAAGGAGTCTGGATGAAGGAGTTCATATCCGATCTAGGTGTAATACCTAGTGCATCGGGACCAATGTAAATCTTTTGTGACAACACTGGAGCAATAGCCTTGGCGAAGGAATCCAGGTTTCACAAGAGTACAAAGCACATCAAGAGACGCTTCAATTCCATCTGCGATCAAGTCAAGGAGTGAGACATATCAATTTACAAGATACATAAGCATCTGAATGTCGCAGACCCGTTGACTAAACCTCTTCCACGAGCAAAACATGATCAGCGCCAAGACTCCATGGGTGTTAGAATCATTACAATGTAATCTAGATTATTGAATCTAGTTCAAGTGGGAGACTGAAGGAAATATGCACTAGAGGCAATAATAAAGTTGTTATTTGTATTTCCTTATATCATGGTAAATGTCTTTTATTCATGCTAGAATTGTATGAACCGGAAACTTAGTACATGTGTGAATACATAGACAAAACAGAGCGTCCCTAGTATGCCTCTACTAGACTAGCTCATTGATCAAAGATGGTTATGTTTCCTAGCCATAGACACGAGTTGTCATTTGATCAACGGGATCACGTCATTAGGAGAATGATGTGATGGACAACACCCATCCATTAGCTTAGCAACTTGATCGTTTAGTTTTTCTGCTATTGCTTTCTTCATGACTTATACATGTTCCTATGACTATGAGATTATGCAACTCCCGAATACAAGAGGAACACCTTGTGTGCTATCAAACGTCACAATGTAACTGGGTGATTATAAAGATGTTCTACAGGTGTCTCCGAAAGTGTTCGTGGTGTTGGCATAGATCAAGAATAGAATTTGTCACTCAGAGTGTCGGAGAGGTATCTTTGGGCCCTCTCGGTAATGAACATCATAATAAGCCTTGCCAGCAAAACGACTAATGAGTTAGTCACGAGATGATGTATTACGGAACGAGTAAAGAGACTTGACGGTAACGAGATTGAACTAGGTATTGAGATACCGACGATCGAATATCGGGAAAGTAACATACCGATGACAAAGGGAACAACATATGTTGTTATGCTGTTTGACTGATTAAGATCTTCATAGAATATGTAGGAGCCAGTATGAGCATCCAGTTGACGCTTGAAAATTTGAAGTACTAGACTAACTAAGTAAAGACCCTGGAGCATACAGAAGCCTGTGATGCTCAACAGGTAATTTCTAGAATTATCGCACTATATCAGCATCTTTAATTCATTTCCTGATATCAAGTAATTAATTAATAACTCTTTTATTCATTTTCTTTACGGGGCAGAGTTTGGCAAAAGTTCACCAAAGAGATGGTCGGTGCATGAGAACCAAAGCTGAATTGGGTGCGACACAGGATAATTAAGTAGTACTATCTACGTACGCGCGCCTCTTTAAGTCTAGTTTCAATACAATTATCATGCTTGATTTTTATCTGAATTAATTCTATTCTCGTAATAAAGTGCATGAGGCAGGCACCGGGGAATAATTTATGTGCATACTACATTTGCGAGAACATTTGCATTATGACGTTAGAAAGGGCTAAATCTGCAAGACAACTTTGGGTACGTAATAAACACTATTCACTATTTTTTTATCCCGCACGATCTAATGTATATACACACAACTGATATATTCATATTTGTCTCCTTTAAAGATGTCAGAGATGCTTGGTAGGCTCCTACAAACGGAACGCATAAGAGCACCTCAAGAGGAAATTTTGGGATTTTTTTCTTGAGCAGGTCATAGATCCTAACGGAGAATACCATTTCACCTAAGGCCTGCATGTAATGATATGCAAATTGTAGGGAAAATTGTATATATATCAAATTGTATATATATGATTGGTCATACAAGAAGTTCTATTATATATGTACGACGTGTACATTATGTAGTAGCGTAAAATATATTTGAAATGAAAAAGAATGAAATGGGAAACACAAAATTAAAAGGAACAAGAAACCATAAACACTAAAGCCCTAAAACTCTAAACACCTAAACCTTTAGTCCCGGTTGGTGACACCAACCAGGACTAAATGTCCTCATCCGCCTGCGCGCGCTGCTGTCCACGTGGAAGGGATTTACTCTCGAGTCGTGGCCAACCGAGACTAAAGGGTTGGGCCTTTAGTCCCGATTTATAAGCCCCGGTTGGTGAACCGGGACTAAAGGTCCTTCCCAACCGGGACTAAAGGTCGTTTCTCTAGTAGCGTAAATCAGTGTTCCAAGGTTAATATGTTTCAAGAATCTTCCTGGCTGAGTTATGATGTTTTGAATGAATAGTTGTTCATTGATCATTAGACGATTTGAATTTATTTGGATACACCCCCACCCCAAATATAGAATTAGGGTTGCCCCACAATTAATACCTTTACAATACCTATATTTGAACATTTATAGTTCATAAATAGGGATCCCTATAAATTTAATATCGCCAATATATAAAATTTTCAGCGAAATTATTATCATTTAATGTTTACTAAAATATTTTCATCATTAAATGTCTATCTTATAAACAACCTTGATCTTAATGAATATTATCATTAATTTTCTTCCAAGGAATATTTTTTTACTAAATTTCTACCTTATTAAGGATGCTTTTAATGAGTATAGATATGCTTCTTGACGAGCGAATACATTGCTTTTTATGAGTAAATACATATTCTTTTAATGAGTAAATACATATCCTTACAATGAGTATATATACGCTTTTAATGAGTATATATTCATTTCATGAGTATATATACAGAGAGTTCCTTATTTTCTTGCACATTGCTCTCTCTCTCTCTCTCTCTCTCTCTCTCTCTCTCTCTCTCTCTCTCTCTCTCTCTTTTACACAAACTCTGTCTCTCACCCTCCCTTCCTCCCTGTGTGTATCTATGTATCTATTTCCAACGCGAAGAGAAAGGTGCAAATTTCTTAATCCGTGTAGATCCATCCTTATGGTAATTTATTGCCTTTTTAAACATTATGTAATTGTTCTTTGTAGATTCTCTCAAAGATATTCTTGGGAATTTTGAAGACCTCAATCTCAATTTGTCTCGGACGAGTTTAACTGGTAAGCCATCCAAATTCACAAACTTTAGTTGGGAGTATTTTAACTTTATCTCAAAGTTATTTGTTATAGTTTACAAATTCTAGAGTAGGTTGGATTTACTCACCCTAATACTGCATGCATGTGTTGAAACAATACTATTGTTTAGATTGTCTAGGTTGATTTTTATTGGAAACCTGTTAAAAAAATACGCTATTTTGTGATGTTTTGTGGGTCAACATTTGTCATGGATGGCTTCTAGTGTTTTGAGTGAATTATTTGTGCTAGATCTTTAAAAGATTTGAATTTAATAGGATACAACCACAAAAAGATATTCCTGGAAAGAGAGTGGTCCCCACAGTTTGTTTACAATATGTATCGATATGAACATTAATTTCTACTTCAATATTTCAACAATTATATGTCCATCTTAAAAATAACATTTTTTCAATAGAGTATCATACTTAACTTTATTTCAATGAATATTTTAGTAATAAAATGTCTACCTTGTTTACCATGACTTTAATGAGCATATTCCATAAATATTTACTTCCTTATTTACTTGGGGTATTGACCATACTAGCCCTTGGATCGTGCAAAATTCATAGCCATGAGAATCTAGGCGCACAAAAAGAAGTGTTTAGTTTAACATTCTATATTCCCAAATGAAATACCACAACAAAAGTGAAGGGTCTATTCGCTAGGGCAGCAAGAAAACATCCATATATCGATGCATCGAATATACCATAATATTTACAATCGTGCCATCATTCCTGTAGGGCCCAGTTTGTTCACGGGGAACACTTCCGACGAAGAAAATGCCATCACTTGGGTACGTGGCTCTTATCCTTGTAATATATAGTACTACATGCATGTGTTAAGACAATGTTATTATCTACAACATGTCAATAGTTTTCCATTTGTAAAGAAGTGGACCAATGTCAATACATAACCATCCTCTTGGCCGAGTTCCGGTGTTTTCATTGAATAGTTGATGATATATCTTTAGATGATTTGAATTTATGTGACATATCCATTATAAAATGCATAACGAGGATGGTACCCAATAATCCCCTTAGAAGATCAATGGAAATTAATATACAATGAGATGTCATGAAGTGGTGTAAAATTTAGATGGAACAATAAGATGGAGGTCTTATATCCTGGTTAATCTTCTTCACAATTCAAAGTTATCATAATTTTCTATTTGGAAGTCGAGATGTTATATTTCTAGTGATAACATGTCTTATAGAAATTCATGAACATTTCCTTTAGTTATTGTTTTTTTATTGGTGTGTATATATTTGAATTTTTGTATTCCATTTGGGCATGAAAGTAAGATTTGGCCATGTGTTTTGTTGCATGTATCCCTAGCACTATATTTTCATATTTTGTTAAGTACCTAAACTTAAGATGGGTGCCTCGTGCACTTTGTGCAAGAATGTAGTTGACTTATTCCAAGTTGTTATACGCTCTGACTATAGGTGAAACTGTCAGAACCCTCGGCGGGGTGGCGAACGTGTCCGGAAGTAGCAGATCAAAAATCACACGAGGAACTTACCCAGGTTCGGGCCTCCCTTGAGGGGTAACACCCTACGTCCTACTTTTATTTTGTATTTAAGGTGGAGTACCTCGTGCGAGGGTTATAATGGGGGGATGATTTGTGACTACGGAGAGTATGTTTCTAAAAGGGTAGATGGCCTCGGTAACCCGCATGCCCGACCTTAATTATATGGAGAACGAGGGCCAGGGTATACAAGAATCTAACCGACCTCCAGCCTCCACCTTGCTTGGCTTGCACTCCAAGATGAATATTGAGCTCCTTCCATGCCTCCGGGATCGCTCCTTTCGCCGGGCTCCTTTTAGGCCATGCAGGCCTTGTGGTGGGCATGTTGCTCGGCTTCCCTTAGGCAGGCCACCCCCGGTGTACCACAGTGTCTGTAGCCACCGAGCTTGTTTGGAGTTGGAATGTATTAGTATGTTGGGGGACGAGAACCCACGTGTGCTCCTCATGTTTCCAGAGCGTCAACGTTTACACGACTCCAGGCATACCAGGGGTTCTGCGGATGCACGGCCTTGCAGTCCAATCTTTAGAATTCTTGGGCGTGGTCACCTCGCAGGGTCTTCGGCCCAAAGCCCCCTGGTTCACAACCTTCGTCGCGTCCGACTTGGAGTAGCGAGTCCCTTGTGTCCCTGGGTTGCAAGGACGTCCATGCGTCGGAGAAGAGTGAAAATGGGAGCACCCAATTGAGTAGCTGAAGAGGCTTTCAACCACGGGTCAAGGTCCAAACTGCGCGACAGTGGAAGTTTTGTGCTCGTCTCCCTAGCCAATGCTCCACGTGTTGTTTCCTGTTTTGGTCCAATCTTTAGGAGTCATGCCACCGGTTCGCATCCGTACATGGCTTTATAAATCAAGGGAGGTAAGCGCAAATAGCGTGTCTCCTTCCTCAAATTCTCCTAAGAGCATCTCCAGCCGTTGCGCCCCCAAGACGCGCCGAAAACCGCCGCCTGGGGGAGAGCCGGCGCTAATTTCAGCTTGGGTGCCAGTGCGTTCCTAGTCGCCGCCCCCCAGGCGCCGATATCGGCTCAGTTTCGACGCTTTCAGCCCATTTTTGGCGCTGGATTGGCCCAATTTCCGGCGCAAAACGGCCCAGGCTCGATGTGTTTCAGCGTCTATTGAAATAGAATCACATAGTCGCAAATAAAATCACAGTTTCACATACGATAGATAGATAGATAGTTCACATATATCCTATGATAGATAGATAGTTCACATAATCTTATCCTACGATAGATAGATAAATACATAGTTCACATAGTCTTCTCGTACGAACTACACTACTTGTCATTCTCTGACTCGGATTCTGCCTCGGTGATGTCCTCCTCCGACGTCTCAGCAAGACGTCAAGGAACCACTCGTCGTTGGAGTCCTAGGAGGACGCATCTCCTAGCTCGATGTTGAATTTAGCAACCGCCTTCCGCGCTGGCTTGTCCTCGCGATAGGCCGCTCGCTCCTCCCTCCTCTTCTTCCTCTCCGCCCTCTTTTCGGCCAAGAACTGGTGCTCGTTGATGATGTCTTGCGGGAAGTTTTGGCGCCATGGCTTCCTCGTCCATCTCGGCCAGGCTGAGACGATGCTCCCGCCTATGGTTCTTCTGACGATCGTCGTCGGTGATAAGCCGCGGGGAGGCGCCAACTCCTGTGCCCGCTCCCGCGTCGACACGTCCGTGAAGTTCATGTCCCAACGGGAACGCCAGAGGTGCCACGCCGCAGCGTCGTACGCGCGGGCGCCCTCCTGAGCGGTGTCGAAGGTTCCGAGGCCGAGGCGCACGTCGCCCGACCGTATTTCGGCGGACTAGGTGCCGGACGGACGAATGCGGAAGCCGCGGTAGCCTGCAGCTCCCCGGCGGCGAGGCGGCATGGGGGCGTAGTGCGTGTCAGCGATGAAGCAGCGAGCGAAGGAGGAAGCAGCGAAGCGCGCGTGGCAGTGTGGAGAGTGCGGGGGACGATGTGCTACGGTGTGGCGTTCATCGGCGAGGTGGGCGACTTTTATAGCCGGAGCTCGGGCGGCGAGAGGCGCATGCCAGGCAACGCGTGGCGGGCGCCCGTGGCGTCGGGCGACGCTACGGTTCGCTGCGCGGCATCAATGGGCAGGCTGACCGGCGCTGCATCTCGGCAGCGCGGGGCATCAATGGAGGCGACGACGCGGCAGCGCGGCAGCTTTGGCATCGATTCCCGCGGGAACCGAGGCGATGAGGTCGACGAAGCACTGCGTCGCTGACAGGGCGGGCCCATCATAGTTCGCACCAAAAACGACCCATCTGGCGCCCTCAGGCGACCCCCGACGCGCCGTGTTTGGGTTGGGTCCGCCGGCGCCAGTTTCGGCCCAATCCGATGAAAAACGAGCTCCTGGGGCGCGACTGGGCCATTTTTTCGGCGCCGGTGCCGAAAAGGTGGCCCGGGGGCCTGTTGGGGGCGCGGCCGGAGATGCTCTAAGATTCGTCCTCTATTGCGGGGGAGAAGCACAAACCCAGGCACAGGGTGCTCAGGATGAGCGGGAGCGACGCAGCGATAGGCCGCGGGGGCATCGCAACGGAGGAACCCTCAAGTTCTCAGCCTCCTCCCTTGGCCTGGGCGGTTGCTTTGCAAAAGGTATCGGGGAGCTGGAGGTCTTCTATGACCAAGTTCAATCATATATACGGATTGGTTGCACGGTTGATTTCGGCCCAGGCGGAGTGTTTTGTCATGGCTGGCCACATGGTCATTGGACATGATCTTGGAACTTCATAATTTGAATCTAGCCAGTATGTAGGAGCCAGTATGAACATCCAGGTTCCGCTATTGGTTATTGACCGGAGATGAGTCTCAGTCATGTCTACATAGTTCTTGAACCCGTAAGGTCCACACGCTTAACGTTCGATGACGATCGGTATTATGAGTTTTGATGTACCGAATGTAGTTCGGAGTCACGAATGAGATCACGGACATGGCGAGGAGTCTCAGAATGTCCGAGACATAAAGATTAATATATTGGACGACTATATTCGGACACCAGAAGTATTCCGGGTGTTATCGGATAAAACCGGAGTACCGGAGGGGTAACCGGAACCTCCCCAGGGGAGTATGGGCCATAGTGGGCCAATGAGGGAAAGAGAGAGGCAGCCCACTAGGGCTGGCCACACCCCCTAGGGATCCTAGTTGGACTAGGAGTGGGGGACGCCCCTCTCCTTCCTTCCCCTCTCCTTCTTCCTTTCCTACTCCTAGTAGGAATTGGAAAGGGGATTCATATTTCTACTAGGAGTAGGAATCATACTCCTATGGCGCGCCCCCTGGCTGGCCGCACCTTCCCCCTTCTTCCTTTATATAAGGGGGCAGGGGCACCCAAAGACACACAAGCAACATCGTTTTAGCCGTGTGCGGTGCCCCCCTCCACAGAAACACACCTCGGTCATACCGTTGCAGTGCTTAGGCGAAGCCCTGCGCCGGTAGCTTCATCGTCTCCGTCACCACGCCGTCGTGCTGATGAAACTCTCCCGTGCAGCTCAACTGGATCAAGAGATCGTGGGACATCATCGAGCTGAATGTGTGCTGAACGCGGAGGTGCCGTACATTCGGTGCATGGATCGGTTGGATCGCGAAGATGTTCGACTACATCAACCGCGTCACTAGACGCTTCCGCTTTCGGTCTACGAGGGTTCGTAGACACACTCTCACCTCTCATTGCTATGCATCTAGTAGATAGATCTTGTGTGATCATAGGGATTGTTTTGAAATACTAC
Source organism: Secale cereale (assembly GCA_902687465.1). Taxonomy (NCBI): domain Eukaryota; kingdom Viridiplantae; phylum Streptophyta; class Magnoliopsida; order Poales; family Poaceae; genus Secale; species Secale cereale. The sequence goes on from LR738712.1 coordinate 856,365,463, forward strand.
ATTCCCTAGCACCGACTCCAGCCCCCCCC
>LR738712.1:856370217-856410182 GCA_902687465.1 Secale cereale
TTGTAAATATTTGTAGAAACTATGGACGACAACACTCGAGACCTAGGACAAGAAGCGATGTTGATGGACATAATCACAGACGGACAAGATGCCGTCTTGTCGTTTCTCAACGACACCAATGAGCAGGTGGAAAGAGAGCTGCAGCCGGAAGATCTAGGCTATGATATTGATGGCTCCGGTGACCCAATGCACATGGAAGAAGTAGACCGTGAGGACGGCTCCGGTGACCCAATGCCGGTGCAAGAAGGAGACCGTGATGCTGGCTCCGGTGACCGAACCGAGTCCGGACAGGAGATATATATGTTAGTTAAGCCTGTGCTGACTAGTTAATTGATGCATTCATTAACTCTCGTCTTTGTTCCTTTTTCTAGCCCTCCGGATCGAGCAGATCTTCGGTAAAGAGACGAGGCGCGAAGAAAAAGTTGAGGCCGGATGAAAAGTTTGAGATCTCAGAAATCTCGCGCTCCGGCGAGCCGATTGAACCCATCCGGACAAAGAACGCATTTGTTAATCAGTGCGGGGTTCTGGTTAGGGACAAGATCCCGATCAGCATCCATCAATGGTTAAAGCCGGCTGCAAAAGACGCTCAGGTGTCTTATGTCACTGATATGCAGAAAGAAGATCTTTGGACTGAGCTGAAGTCAAATTTCATCCTACCGCCAGAGGATGATCCGGCGAATCCAGTTAAAGAGGACTTAATCAAGTCTGCTGCTCTTTCGAAGATGGCAGACCAATTCAGGGCATGGAAGAAAAAACTGAATAAGTTTGTCAAAGATAAAAAGACTCCAGAATTCGTGGGCATATATGAGAAGATCAAAGATGACTGGCCCGCATTTGTGGCCTATAAGACGCAAACCGGATAAATGCTGCGAAGAAGAAGCATCACCATCGCACGGGGTCAGGTGGCTACCTCAGAGCCCGGCCTAAGTGGGCAAAGGCTGAGAATGATCTGCTTGAGAAAGGGATCGAACCAGAGACAATGCAATGGCCAGACCGTTGCCGGACTTGGTTCTTCGGGGCTGGCGGAACCTTGGAACCTGTATCAGGGAGGTGCATTTGGACGGACAAGCAATTGGAAACACCACTCAGGAAGATGCGGCAGTATATCAAAGCAACGCATGAAGGGACGTTCTTCCCCGACAGAGAGAACGACGAGCTGACAATGGCCCTTGGAAATCCTGAGCACCCTGGACGGAAACGAGGCACGCCAGGCTCCCTTCCGTGGCGTGCTGGGTTTCCGGACGCAGGCGGCTACAAAAGCCACGAGAGGAGGAAGAAAATGGAGCAGACCGAACTGCAGGCGTTGCGGGCCAGAATACAAGCGATAGAGGAACGGGAAGCAAATCGGGACAAAAGAATTGCCGAAGCTTCCCCCGAAGCTACCCCGCCATCTCAGCGGAGAAGCAGCGTGGCTTCCACTGAGCTACTTCAGCCGGAGCCTGTCTTGACGGCTACTGCCAGGTATCCCGTGGATGCTATCACAGAGGCACAAAATTGCCACCTTATGACACAGTGGATGAATCTGAAGGTCAAGGCGGCTGCTGGCTCTGTTTATCCTACTGGACCCGGCAACACTTTTCACTGCCGGCCGATTCCAGAAGGATATGCTAGGGTGATGGTGGATGAAATTACGGAGGGATTTGAGGAGCTCCAGCTTGACCACCCTATCGGTGAAGGGGAGACTCGGCTGGGTTCTTCACTGAAGACTCCATGCCTATGGCGGAAGGACCTCTTCAACATTCTCAACTGGACGCCTCCGCCTCCTCCTCCTCCTCCACCAGTGAATCAGGGCACTCCGCCTCCTCCACCGCCTCCTCCTCCGGCGAGTGACGATCAGGGCACTCCGTCTCCTTCTCCGGCGCGTGGCGGCACTCCGCCTCCTTCGCCGCCGGCGCGCCCGAGCAGCCAGCCTACTCCTCCTTCTCCGCCTAGTCAGCAAGGCCGGAAGAGACCTGCCGCCGCTCCGGCTGCTCCTGCTCCGGCGCGTAAGCAAGGAAAGAAGACAGCCGCTTCGTCTGGTCTGGCGACGTCTAGCAGTACAGCCAGAGGCGGGAGGCGATGCAGATTCGGTCCTTCTCTCACGCCTCTAGAGAAGTTACCATACGAGAGGTCCGACGAGGAAAACACAAAGATCGCTCAAGGCGAAGTGAAGGACTGGCTTGAAGGGTTGAAAGCACAGAGACATCCACCTCCGGAGGAGAAGATAGATCCGGTGAAAGCAAAGCGCACTCTTGCTGCCCTGAAGCAACCAGCGAAAAGTAAGCCGCAGGACAACTATGACCGCATGATTCAAAAGTCATTTCAAGCAGCGAAGCGGTCGGGAAGTACTAAAAGTGATCAAAGGTTAGCAGAAGGACGAGCTGGGAAACAAATTGCCCAGCTCGGCGAACAAGCGGACCAATCGTGCCCCCCGCTCAAGGTGTCTAGCGACATGGTCGCTAATGATCTGAGGATGGTGCCCGGTTATAGCAATCTTGGATATTACGTATCCGACGATGTACAATATGATTTCTTGGATGTGCAGATACAAAGATACGAGTACAAAAAGCCTCTCGTCAAAAATGAAAGATCTCTATCAACGAATATGCGAAGATTGCATGATTGGTACTTGAAAATCTCCAGAGAGTCTGGGGGGAGGGATAGCTTGTATTTGAGAGTTAAACCGGAGCATGACCTCGTTGGAATTGAACTGTTGCCTATTCCATTTGAGGAGTTGTATCAGTTTTTCAATCAATTGTCCCTCGATAAAACAACGGTCACCTGCTACTGTCTGTAAGTAGTACTACTTCTGTCATTAAGTCTCTCTATATAGCTGATCCCTTTTATTGCATGTATTTATAATTATCCTCACTATATTATGCAGATTGAAGATCGTCGAATTGAAGAAAAGACAAGTAGGTGATATTGGGTTCATTAACACATACCTCATAGATGCAACCGAGGTTAAATTGTGTCCCTTAGATACCGAGACCAACTTGCTACGATTGTTGGTGGTAAATGAAAACAAAGATATAATACTCTTTCCATACAACTTCAAGTGAGTGTTACTGTCTTGTGCATATTTGGTTTCCCTTATATATCAGTCAAGGTTATATTGATGTAATTGATGAGTTCATGCATGCGTGCGCAGCTTCCACTATATTCTCTTAGAGATTAAGCTTGAGAAGGGAGTAGTAACTGTCTTGGACTCTAAACGTAAAGATCCCGAGGAGTATGCGGACATGACTCAAATGCTCGACATGTAAGTTAAATCGATCAATATTATCCACCATGCATATCAGCAACTTTGTTCATTTCTGATATCAAGTAATTGTTTTCTTTGTCGGGCAGGGTTTGGAGAAAATTCACCAAAAAAGCTCCGGGACTGCCGAAGAAGCTAGAATTTAGATACCCGAAAGTAAGTACTATATAGTAGCATGTTCCGCGCACGCATCTCCTATATCTTGATTCAAGCGCTAGTTTCATCAATACCATTTGGCATTCTTGCTTATCAGTCTGATTGACCTCTATTTCTTGTAAAGTGGTTGTGGCAGGAACCCGGGAATGATTACTGTGGATACTACATTTGCGAGTCCATCCGCCACACGACCTGTGAGCGGGGCTACTCTGAAGCACAATTTGAAGTGCGTAAGCAATTAATAATATTCACAATTTTATAGCATCATTTCATGTATTGACCCCCTACTTCAAATTAGATGTTTCGGATGCGGGATTAACTCCTAACACCAGATCGTCTGCGAGCAATTCAAGAGGAATTGGTGGTGTTCTTCCTTGAACACGTGATCGCGCCAGACGGAGAATACTGTGTGGACCATGCGTCCATCCTGTAGGAGATTATATTTGTAAGAGATAATTATTGTATATATGTACCCGGTAGTGTCGGATAGATATACGAGAACTTGTTGTTCGACCAATCTCTCGGAGAAGGAGAGGTGGTCGATATTACTTCTCTCTGTATGCGCATATATATATATATATATATATATATATATATATATATATATATATATATATATATATATATATATATATATATATATATATATATATATATATGTGTGTGTGTGTGTGTGTTGATTATACGATCTTCTGTTTCCTTCGTTTGCTTTACTAGCTAGCTATCTAGCTAGCGTGTCTAGTCCTCTCTATACGTATGTGTAGTACGTAGCGTCGACCAAGCACGGACATAAGAGAGGACACTTCTCTCTATTAATTAGCTAGCTAACACAATATGAAACACCTAAATTAACCCCCCAAAACCTCCAACCACCCTCCCCTTTCAAAAAAAAAAACAAAAACCACAGCCACAGAAATGCTGACGCGTGGATGACTTTTGGTCCCGGTTGGTGCCACCAACCGGGACCAAAGCCCCTCCTGCCTGGGCTCGGCGCACATGCCACGTGGACACCCATCTGCCCCGGTTCTGGATCGAACCGGGACTAAAGGGTCAGAGCATTAGTACCGACACTTTTGTCCCGGTTCAGGAACCGGGGCTAAAGGCCCAAACAAACCGGGTCTGATGACCCTTTATCTACCAGTGGATGCTGCTAATCATTAGAGTTGACGCTTGAAAATTTGAAGTACTAGACTCACTAAGTGAAGACCCTGGAGCATACAGAAGCCTGTGATGCTCAACATGTAATCTCTACCATTATCGCACTATATCAGCCTGTTTAATTCATTTCCTGATATCAAGTAATTAATTAATAACACTTTTATTCATTTTCTTTACCGGGCAGAGTTTGGCAAAAGTTCACCAAAGAGATGGTCGGTGCATGAGAACCAAAGCTGAATTGGGTGCGACCTAGGATAATTAAGTAGTACTATCAACGTACGCGGGCCTCTTTAAGTATAGTATCAATAACATTATCATGCTTGATTTTTATCTGAATGAATTCTATTCTCGTAATGAAGTGCATGAGGCAGGCACCGGGGAATAATTTATGTGCATACTACATTTGCGAGAACATTCGCATTATGACGTTAGAAAGGGCTAAATCTGCAAGACAACTTTGGGTGTACGCACAACTGATATATTCATATTTGTCACCTTTAAAGATGTCAGATATGCTTGGTAGGCTCCTACCAACGGACCGCATAAGAGCACCTCAAGAGGAAATTTTGGGATTTTTGCTTGAGCAGGTCATAGATCCTAACGGAGAATACCATTTCACCTAAGGTCTGCATGTAATGATATGCAAATTGTTGGGAAAATTGTATATACCAAATTGTATATATATGATTGGTCATACGAGAAGTTCTATTATATATGTACGACGTGTACAGTATGTAGTAGCATAAAATATGTTTGAAATGAAAAATAATGAAATGGGAATCACAAAATTAAAAGGAACAAGAAACCATAAACACTAAAGCCCTAAAACTCTAAACACCTAAACCTTTAGTCTCGGTTGGTGACACCAACCAAGACTAAATGTCCTCAGCCGCCTGCGCCCGCTGCCGTCCACGTGGAAGGGATTTAGTCTCGAGTCGTGGCCAACCGAGACTAAAGGATTGGGCCTTTAGTCCCGATTTATACGCCCCGGTTGGTGAACCGGGACTAAAGGTCCTTCCCAACCTGGACAAAGGTCGTTTCTCTACTAGTGTAAATCAGTGTTCCAAGGTCAATATGTTTCAAGAATCTTCCTGGCTAAGTTATGATGTTTTGAATGAATAGTTGTTGATTGATCATTACACGATTTCAATTTAATTGGATACAACCCCACCCCAAATATAGAATTAGGGTGGCCCCACAATTAATCCCTTTACAATGCCTATATTTGAAATTTATAGTTCATAAATAGGGATCCCTATAAATTTAATATCGCCAATATATAAAATTTTCAGCGAAATTATTATCATTTAATGTTTACTAAAATATTTTCATCATTAAATGTCTATCTTATAAACAACCTTGATCTTAATGAATATTATCATTAATTTTCTTCCAAGGAATATTTTTTTTATTAAATTTCTACCTTATTAATGATGCTTTTAATGAGTATAGATATGCTTCTTGACGAGCGAATACATTGCCTTTTATGAGTAAATACATATTCTTTTAATGAGTAAATACATATCCTTTCAATGAGTATATATACGCTTTTAATTAGTATATATTCATTTCATGAGTATATATACAGATAGTCCCTTATTTTCTTGCACATTGCTCTCTCTCTCTCTCTCTCTCACACACACACACACACACAAACTCTGTCTCTCACCCTCCCTTCCTCCCTCTGTATATCTATCTATCTATTTCCAACGCGAAGAGAAAGGTGCAAATTTCTTAATCCGTGTAGATCCATCCTTATGGTAATTTATTGCCTTTTTAAACATTATGTAATTGTTGTTCTTTGTAGATTCTCTCAAAGATATTCTTTGGAATTTTGAAGACCTCAATATCAATTTGTCTCGGACGAGTTTAACTGGTAAGCCATCCAAATTCACAAACTTTAGTTGGTAGTATTTTAACTTTATCTCAAAGTTATTTGTTATAGTTTACAACTTTTAGAGTAGGTTGGATTTACTCACCCCAATACTGCATGCATGTGTTGAAACAATACTATTGTTTAGATTGTGTAGGTGGATTTTTGTTGGAAACCTGTTAAAAAAATACTCTATTTTGTGATGTTTTGTGGGTCAACATTTGTCATGGATGGCTTCTAGTGTTTTGAGTGAATTATTTGTGCTAGATCTTTAAAAGATTTGAATTTAATAGGATACAACCACAAAAAGATATTCCTGGAAAGAGAGTGGTCCCCACAGTTTGTTTACAATATGTATCGATAAGAACATTAATTTCTACTTCAATATTTCAACAATTATATGTCCATCTTAAAAATAACATTTTTTCGATAGAGTATCATACTTAACTTTATTTCAATGAATATTTTAGTAATAAAATGTCTACCTTGTTTACCATGATTTTAATGAGCATATTCCATAAATATTTACTTCATTATTTACTTGGGGTATTGACCATACTAGCCCTTGGATCGTGCAAAATCCATAGTCGATGAGAATCTAGGCGCACAAAAAGAAGTGTTTAGTTTAACATTCTATAGTCCCAAATGAAATACCACAACAAAAATGAAGGGACTGTTCGCTAGGGTAGCAAGAAAACATCCATATATCGATGCATCAAATATACCATAATATTTACAATCGTGCCATCATTCCTGTAGGGCCCAGTTTGTTCACGGGGAACACTTCTGACGAAGAAAATGCCATCACTTGGGTACGTGGCTCTTATCCTTGTAATATATAGTTCTACATGCATGTGTTAAGACAATGCTATTATCTACAACGTGTCAATAGTTTTCCATTTGTAAAGAAGTGGACCAATGTCAATACATACCCATCATCATGGCCGAGTTCCGGTGTTTTCATTGAATAGTTGATGATACATCTTTAGATGATTTGAATTTATAAGACATATCCGTAATAAAATGCATAACGAGGATGGTACCCAATAATCCCCTTAGAAGATCAATGGAAATTAATATACAATGATATTTCATGAAGTGGTGTAAAATTTAGATGGAACAATAAGATGGAGGTCTTATATCCTGGTTAATCTTCTTCACAATTCAAAGTTATCATAATTTTCTATTTGGAAGTCGAGATGTTATATTTCTAGTGATAACATGTCTTATAGAAATTCATGAACATTTCCTTTAGTTATTGTTTTTTTATTGGTGTGTATATATTTGAATTTTTTTATTTCATTTGGGACATGAAACTAAGATTTGGCCATGTGTTTTGTTGCATGTATCCCTAGCACTATATTTGCATATTTTGTTAAGTACCTAAACTTAAGATGGGTGCCTCGTGCACTTGGTGCAAGAATGTAGTTGACTTATTCCAAGTTGTTATACGCTCTGACCGTAGGTGAAACTGTCAAAACCCTCGGCGGGGTGACGAACGTGTCCGGAAGTAGCAGATCAAAAATCACACGAGGAACTTACCCAGGTTCGGGACTCCCTTGAGGGGTAACACCCTACGTCCTACTTTTATTTTAGGGTCTGTCTATGTCACATATTATCTCACATCTAACACACTCATGCTTGATTTTATTTTTTAAAGTCTCCCATGGATTTTAAGGGTGAAAAAGCATGACTGTGTTAGATGTGAGATAATATCTCACATCTAAATGTGAAATAGCAAACCCGTTTATTTTATATTTAAGGTGGAGTACCTCGTGCGAGGGTTATAATGGGGGGATGATTTGTGACTATGGACAGTATGTTTCTAAAAGGGTAGATGGCCTCGGTAGCCCGCATGCCCGACCTTAATTATATAGAGAACGAGGGCCAGGGTATACATGAATCTAACTGACCTCCAGCCTCCACCTTGCTTGGCTTGCACTCCAAGATGAATATTGAGCTCCTTCCATGCCTCCGGGATCGCTCCTTTCGCCGGGCTCCTTTTAGGCCATGCAGGCCTTGTGGTGGGCCTGTTTCTCGGCTTCCCTTAGGCAGGCCACCCCCGGTGTACCACGAGAACCCACGTGGGCTCCTCATGTTTCCAGAGCGTCAATGTTCACACGACTTCAGGCATACCAGGGGCTCTGCGGATGCACGACCTTGCAGTCCAATCTTCAGAATTCTTGGGCTTAGTGTAATGTTTGTGGGCGTGGTCACCTCACAAGGTCTTCAGCCTAGAGCCCCCTGGTTCACAACCTTCGTCGCGTCCGACTTGATGTATCGAGTCCCTTGTGTCCATGGCTTGCAAGAACGTCCCTGCGTGAGAGAAGAGTTAAAATCGGAGCACTCAGTTGGGTAGCAGAAGAGGCTCTTGACCACGGGTCAAGGTCCAAACTGCGTGATAGTGGCAGTTTTGCCGTTTCTTGTTTTGGTGCAATCTTCAGGAGTCATGCCGCCGGTTCGTGTCTCCTTCCTCAAATTCTCCTAAGATTCGTCCTCTATTGCGGGGGAGAAGCACAAACCCAGGGTGCTAAGGATGAGCGGGAGCGACGCGGCGATAGGCCGCGGGGGCATCACAGTGGAGGAACCCTCAAGTTCTCAGCCTCCTCCCCTAGCCTGGGCGGTTGCTTTGCAAAAGGTATCGGGGAGCACGGTTGATTTCGGCCCAGGCGGAGTGTTCTGGCCACGTGGTCATTAGACATGATCTTGGAACTTCATAATTGGAATCTGGCCATCCATACTTCCTTCATCTGTCGTAGCCTCTCTCTGCCTCGACACAGCTTTGTCCAGGTGATTTTGACCTACTATGGGTGCCAACTCGATCACCTCACATCAAACAGGGGTTTTACATCTTGCCTCTTTCATTAACGGGCGTGAGTGCTTTCTTGCGGCAACCCCACATTTTGGCATTCTGGCACTATTTGAGGAGAATGGCTGGACTCCGGATTGTGGCGGAGCGGTCATTCAACCTTGTCCGGGCTCCGGATACTTCGAGCTACCAATGCCACAGAAGGTCTCACAATGTGAGTCGAAGTCGCACAGGTACTTTGTGATCCACGTCCCCATCGATGAGATCTTCCCGGAGGTCACGATAGAACCCTTTCATTGGGGTAATCGTCCAGGCAAGGTCAACCAATTTTCTTGCTTTACTACCTGGCCACTTTCGGCAGATTGATTGACATGTTATTTCTGCCTCATGCCAAAATTTCAAAGCCTTTGTTTCGGAGCCCCGCAGCCTTGCTGTGAGCTCTCAATGGTGTTAGCATGTATGCCGCAGCAACAACCTGCGCAGGCCATGACGCCTTTGAAGAAACCGCGAGAGGGACTACAGAGGATGAACACTTCATCGTCAGCCACAAGAAATGTGGGGCACCAAAGGGAGTCATTGGCAGTCCAGTGGATCAAGACTATCATCCCAACAGAGTTCGAAACGAGTTCATGGCGACCCATCCGACACAATATGTCAACGCGCTAGAGTCTCGACCGGAAGTTGCAGTGGGCCCATTTTTGAAGCCCATCATGGCGACAAAGACGTGCCCATCGACATTGCGTACTCATGCGATGAATTCATAGGTGCCGATCCCTTTTTTCGATATTTTGTGAAAATGCCCCAACTCCGGAGCACGAAAACCGCCGCCCAAGTATGCACTTGTGATTATTTCAAGGCATCTCCTCTTCTCATGTGCTATGATGCTGAAGCACTGTTACCGGTCGCGTCGACTAAAGAAAATTTGGCGAACCGGGAGGCTCCGCAGGTGCTCATTCCGTTGGTTATTCTCGTTTCGTTTTGGGAGGCGGTCTCCCCTATCATGAGTGCCATGGAGTCCATTAGCGGCCTTGCACCAGAGCATGCGCTCTCTACGGGGCACAGAGGGTGATCGCCTGTCAGGAGGCATGAGAAGAGCCCGCCTGTGATGGCGGTCATGAGTTCTCCTTCAGGGTTACCAATGAAGCCATAGGTCTAAGCATTATGGAGAGGTGTTCTTTGAAAAATATTGGCATCCCCATTTCAATGTCTTACTTTTTCATCTAAAGAATCGTACGATGTTGGGGAAGATCACACGTCTATCGACTATTTAGAAAGCTCTGATGCTCTCCAATGACAAGGAGTCATATCCGAGAAAACACCCATGTTATCTTCCATGGCTATAAATGATCTAGCTGAACTGATATCCTTGGTTAATTAAGTACTATCAACACCTCTCATAGTGAATGTTGGTGCAAAATAGAGCACGATGGCAACAACGAGCGATCTCTAGTTACCTGGGATACAATAATTGAGAAATCTTGGCCTCTGCAATCTGACATTTCACAATGATTCAAAGTGCATCAAATACCTTCGGCTACAATGGCCGAGTGAGGAATTGAAAGCCAAGGTTTTAGTTAGGCTACTAAGCTATTTTAAGTGATTTTACATACTTGTTAAGTTCTTCTTAGGAAAGGGAGAATGAATTCTAGTATGGAAAGATTGTTAGCAAGATGCCACAAATGTGTTGAGTCCAATGTGTCCATGTCATGGTTGATTAAGCAGTTATTCAAAGAGAGTAATCTATTACTACTACCTTGTAGGGTACCACATACACATTAATCATCCTTGAGAAACTTCTCCATCCCAACCATCCAACATTTCTTACTATTTTAGATCTCACTTCATAATAGGCATCCCGAAGTGGACATGGAAGATGTGATGATATTTAAGTGGACATGGAAGATATGATGATATACAAGTGAATATAAAATGGTTCATTCAGCTCACGGATAGTGACTTTCCTTCATTGTGGTACATATAAGTAGTCAGGAGCAATCCTTATCTGAAAAAACTAGGCACCATCGAGGCACTATTCTTCATGTGGTTCACCTGAAAGGACCCTTGTTGGATACTTGACTGTCTTGACGAGAGTATGAATTTCCAACCGAAGGGCATTCTATAGTTGACGAAGAGCATCTTGTGACTTCTAGATATTTGCATGTGAGTTCTTGTTCAACGTCTTGAGGGAATTGAGGGCCAATTGGCCTTCTCGAAGACAATGTTGCGATATACTCCTCGCAGTGCCACCTCAACGAGTGCGTTCCAACAGAGAAAGGTAGGACTTCAATTTGACAGTCTCCTTTATGCACACTACATATGGCTTGACTACAATGCCATGTCATCAGTGACAAAATGATATCATAACAATCGAGTGGTTAAGAAGTTCTAGGATAACTTTTGCCTACGGAGAGCTGAACAACACCATGATATTTCGGAGGATGTAGGCCCTTTCTTGTATTTTTATGGAGTTCAGTATGTGTGGCGTTTGTGCCCACATTAACACCACCCTCTTGTAATATATTTGTCTGTATCTTCATATAATGATGTGTAGATCTTGGTGTTTTTCTGAAGGAATGTGGATGGGGTGATGATGATTGTTGGATCTATATCCAAAAGGGCTCGCAAAAAATGTCGCTAACTATATATGGATTTCTTATACACAAAACCAATATATAATGAAACAAACTTTAAGTTTAAATCTACCACCTAAATTTTACATTTCTAGCAAACATTGGTCGAGTAGATTTTGGCGCAATACTTCACATTTAAAATAAAATAAAATAAAAATATATCATTTAATTTGGATAAGCACGAAGATGCTATAGTAGATGGTTATGCATCGATATATTGTACTTATGTTCCGACTACTGGTTTCATATCTAATGGTTGGTGAAAGGTCATATGTAGTCAATTATCGACAAAACGGGTGATTTTTGCTCAAAAGGGGAAAGCAAGTTTCGCTCTGTTGCGGCAAGCTTCGTCGTTATTGTTCAATCTTCAAATGTAGCTGACCAATGTCTTGCCTAATTGGGGAACAACAAGATGTACAAAATCAGGAGCTAATTCCAAGGGAGAACGAAACATTACACTAATGGGTTTAGGATGCATCAAACAGAATAAAGTTTGGTAGACTAAAAACTTTTATCACCTTGGACAGAAACACATCAAGCCTTTTTACCAGGCCCTTTTTTCATTGAGGGGTTGGATCAGTACCACCATACCATTAATTTAGACCAAAATACCTCACAAAAATGTGGGGATGAAACTCTTCACTGCCGCCACCATCATTGATATCGCTAGAAAAGAAAAGTATAAAGATGAATGGTTAAAGTGGTTTCCATCGTTGATGCTCATCCACCACCATAGTCCATGCTCAACCCTCTTGGATCCCTCAATTCCATCACCTTTGCCTTGTACAATGTATATCGATATTCGGCGCCATAAATTTCCAATGCCATATTGCCATGACGATCAACAAGAGCTATTTGAATATGTTTATTCTTGTAGTGATGCTATTTTATCTATTGTACTAAAACATGTAATCAAATGATAGTTCCTTCCTTCGGTCTACATAATGGTTGCATTTGAGGGCCAACTCCATGGCCCAGTTTGATAAATCATGTAATTTAGCGAATCCATGATTTATTCAATAACATCTCTTGGAATAAGTGCAAGTTATTCATTGGGCCCTCACCAAAATATACTATGGTGACATGTTGACACTCACTTTTGTCCTTAAGAACGTAGTCGACATGTCGAAGTTCAATATGGCATCAACATCATCATCTAACATTCCAAGTATAGTCATAGCGTTTCCATGTCATCATTGAATGTCTCTTTGATTTGTGGTGAAATCCTAACCATCATGTAAATCCAACTTGACGCCATACTAGTTTGTTACATGTTATTGAAGTCTAGTCCACCAACTATAGCCCAATTATTTCGACGGCAATACTTAGGTCAACCCGAGCGTTCTGCCCCCTATTAGTACAAACACAATTACATAATCACCCACATGTCGTAAATGGTTAAATATCTTCATTATCAATGGCATATCATTGATGTGAGAATCTCTGATCGCAAACATGAAACAACATGCTTGCAAGTTTCACACATCGCAAACGGGGAATGTCGAACAACCATCCATGATGTAGGTCTCATCACAAACGATCACGACCATCCTTTTCAACCATACATTCACTCATATTCACATATATTACATCCATATACCACAATCATCCATTCACTTTTGCATATGTTACATCCATATAGCCCACCCATTCATCGACAAGATGAAGTAACAGATAACATTTATATATGAACCGACGTAATAAATTGACCATTCGGTTTTGACCATCCATACATGAACAAACATAAGTGATGCCCCATTCATATATGAACCAACATAATTGATATATGAAAATAGAGTGATCAATGATACTTTTGCCCCTGTCGTCGTTCATCAGATGCATTCAGTTACTTCTCTACCAAAGAAACATCCAGTTCAACAATGAAGCCTCGCCATTTTTAGGAACTTGGTTCTTTGTGACTCCCTCCATTCCATGTTTGTCGCTGATTTAGTACAAATGGATCTAAGGATACATGGTGTTTTCTTGGCGTCGGATCTGAAGAGGGATGCACCACCATGATCACATAATACATAAGCAGATCATAGAAACAAACTATAACTATACATGATAGAATTGACAAACAAACATAATTGTCTGTGAAGGACCCTGCTTCATGTTCCTTGCGCCGGGGATTGTACCCATCAGAAGAAATCCTCTTATCTTTAGGTTTTGCACTGTCTCAGTGATATTTGAAATGGTGGCATCCTCGTATGGCCGGGGGTGGAGGGGTGGAAACTAGGAGATAGAAAAAAAAGAGGGAGAGACCACCATGGTGGAGGAGTGCATGCATGGAGGGGAGCGGCAATCGGGAGGTGAAGGTGAGAATGTGGATATGAGCAGTGTCTGGTGGTGGAGGGGTGACGGCGGAAGGAGAGAAAGAGGCCGTCATTTTCTCGTTTATATCAGGAGAGGGTGAGAGAGTGAGAAGGGTTGAGGTTAGTGAGGAGTGATTAGGTTCATATAACACCTAGAAACTTTTTACACGCTCATTAAGTACTATCCATGGGCTATAATTTACACCGGGTGTGCTACCGTTCAGGCCTCGCCTCTTCACAAACACACATTTGGGTCTCCCTGGGCTACAACTATTTCTCAAGCGTAGTTAGACCCATTCTTAGACCAGTGGTGTGCGATGAGGGGTCTTGTTAGAGGTGATGTGTATATTAGTGAAATGAGCCTCAAAACTCTGTAATTAACATATCCGCTTCATTGCCCATATTTGCAAAGTGGAACTTCACCTACCTCAATAGTTGCTTTAAAGAGGCTCAGTACAAAAACATAAGTTTGATGGCAAAGTCATTTTTGCTATAAAATATTTCAATGAGTTATTATGATGACTCATTAATGGCTATCAATGTTGTCAACCAACCATGGTTTTCCTTTGAGCCTCCTCGAGGGTTTGCCATTCCCATGTCCTATGAGCGGCCACTTTAGTATTTTTTTCCTTCAATGGACCTAAGGGTTGCATTTTTTCATTTGAAATGTTTTTGAGTTTAATAATTGGACATATCATATGCCTCCCTTTTAGCAAAGCAATGCGACAAGTTTGTCAGGTATGCATGTTATAAAGGCGAAACTAATTAGCCACGTACAAATGCAACATTGATCTAGAGTTTAACAAGCATTGAAAAAAAATATAAAGCCCAAATGTGATCGATAACGCGGTGAGTTGTTTCACGAAATGTTAAGCCCATTACTATTAAAAAAAACAAGTCATCTATATATCATTTTACTAAGGGCATCTCTAACGTCGATCGAAAATGTTTCTCCCGCATCCGTCAACAGATAGGGCGGACCGGTCCGCGGACACTGACGCCGGAGGCCGCCATCCAACGCTGCCCGCACACATTTCAACTACTATTCGAACTAACCGGACAAATTTCGTGCAAACATGGCCGGATTTTCATATAAACCGGAAGAAATTCATGCAAACACAGCGGATTTCATATAAACATTTTGGACATGCATCAAATAAAAGAGGTGCTCGTCCAACTCTCTAGGCATAATTAATTAACCTAATTTAAATGATCGCCGGCGCATGTTACCCATGTCCGGCCATGAGCCCCAAGAACTGAAACTTCACCTTCTCCAGTTACGTATCGGCGCTCTCCAGCTCCTCCTCTGGAGCCCCGGAAGTGAAGTTGTCTGCCTCCATGTCGCCACCAAGCGGCTAATGGACCGACGATGGTCAGTCCACCAAGCTTGACTTGAATGGGAGGGAAGGAGCGGTGGCCTTCTTGGGACCCAAGCGGCGGCGACCTACCGTGCACTACTCTTCCAAAACCTGGCAGCGCCCTCGAACGTGCTGACTTAGTGGTTGTTGTGACGGGGCATGGCCTCAGTGGAGCCGGCGGTGTCCTCCTCCTCCTCGTTGTTGGTCTTACCCCACACCTCGTCCGCCGCCTTGTGGAACTCTTTGTAGGCGGCCTCCAATTCCATTTGTCGCCGGCAGAACCACCAACAGGCCATGCGAATCTTATGGAAGGAGCGGCATTACTCGAGCGCTGACTGCTCTGTCATGTCTGCGTCCGACACGATCTCCCTACCGACGTTCTCCACCGCCTGCTAGTGTTCTTGGAGGACTTGTAGGTTCTTGGTAGCATTAGATTACACCTGGAACTGCACCTCCCACTCCTCCCGCACCATGTCCATGTAATGGGCACGGGCCTAGCCGATGGTCAAGGTGCAATGCGCCGGATAGGAAGTGGCGGCAGATCATCCTCAGCCAGGTCCTCCACCATTACGCCATCAGCCTCCGGCTGCCGGCCTGCCAGCCGGTAGCAATGACGACCATCTCCTTCTTCTGCTCTAGCGAGAGTCCATCCCAGAGAACTTTGGAGGGCGAGGAGGCCATGGGGGTGAAGAAGAAGAGAAAGGGACCAGACGAGAATAAATGCGGCTATGGCCGCGGCTGCGGTTTGTATAGCGTTCGAATGGCAATGGTGGGTGGTGGTGCCGGAGTAGGTTGCTTGGCAACCACATAACTATAGGCGGCACAATACCGGATGGCCAACCATGGTGTCCTTTGAACGAGCGCGTACTCGCATGCACTGGGAAGCGGCACGAGTGGCACTCTCACGGTCGGCGCGCCACTTCTGCGCTAGCACTAGTGAGAGGCATCGTCCGCTCTGGCAGGATATAAACGCGGCACTGAAACTCTAGAGCAGCGTGACCATTTCGGGCGGGAAGCGCTCCCGGGCGAGTGACCGGGATTGGGTGGGTCAAGACGGGCAAACACATCGGTCTGGACACCTGCAAACCGTTTGTGTGATGTTAACGTGCATACACTACATTATTAGTACTACTTATAAAAGAACACTCATGGTAAATCCAAATGATCTCAGGTGGTGTTTGTTTATAGGGACTTATTGATGTGGGCACATAGAAAAGTCACTTTTAGTCCCATCTAAACCAAATAGGAGGGACTTATAGGGACTTCAAGTGCGCATTTGGGACTTATGAAAGAAGACCCTAAGGGAGAGTCTTTTTGGGACTCTAGTTATAAAATTGTCTTTTAGTCCATGTTTAGTCTCAGGAACCAAATAGGTAGGGACTTTTTAGGGACTAGCGACTTTTTAGTTGGGGCTAAAAAAGTCCTCCGACTTATGAAAGAAGACCCTAAGGGAGAGTCTTTTTGGGACTCTAGTTGTAAAATTATCTTTTAGTCCATGTTTAGTCTCAGGAACCAAATAGGTAGGGACTTTTTAGGGACTAGCGACTTTTTAGTTGGGGCTAAAAAAGTCCTCCGACTTATGAACCAAACAGGGCCTCAGTCTTTCAACCAGTGATATTGAATGACCCATGTTGCTCCAGTGATGTATTCAATACATTATCGTCAATCTGGAATGAAATTAATTGCAATTGTCTAGAAACAACAATAATTGCATTACCTATAATTATTTAGAAACAACATTAATTTTATTAAGGACAGTCATTATTGGAAATCACATTGATTGTTGTGCTGAGAAGAAATGTGGAACATATTATATTTGTATCTTTGAGTGTTCAAGCACCGGTATCATTGTAGTTCTAGATATGTGGCCGATTTAGAGTGACCACAACAAGGCCGACACACTATATTAGCTCATACTATTTCTCAAGAACCAATATTTACGTGCAGCTATAGAGGAGTTACGGGTGTGGAAGAAGTGGAGATAATACTCCCCAAAGTACTTTCAAATTGTTCATTCATGCTCGTGCACGATTACGTGTGTATCATAGGTCGGAGTTTTAGAACATTGACTGTACACTTAGTTATACGTCTTATATTTCTCGAGTGAATGTGGATTGTTAGCGGGCGTGCTTACCACTTATATTTCTTGGGAGTTTTAAAACATTGACTGTACACTATATATTGGATTATTAGCGGGCGCGCTTACCACTTAGATTAACACATAGAATGTGGAGCACCCAATTTTGCATATTTAAGCATCTCGTACGTGATGTCACAGTTTATTTATCTTCTGTTATTTTTCACATGTTGATTACTAATATTCAAATCCATGATTCATGTGTGCAGATCGATCGATCATGAATCCTGACAATAGAGGTCAAGAACCGACCGGGCCAGTGTATGCACCGGTACCTCTAAGGACAGCGTTGTCGCTGGACCTTGGAAACGGACAGAACGGGACATTCGTGCACTCAAACATCGACGGTTCTACCACATTCTTGCTGCCAGATGTGAGGTCGGCAGCGGCGCCTACTCACCCAACGGCACCTGCAACTGCAACGCAGAATCAGAACCATGAGCGCGCGATACACCTTATCAAGCTTCTGTATTCATGCGTCGCCGCTCTGGACGAAGGGGAGAAGGAGCTGGCAAACAAGGGGCTGGAGATGATATGCAGTCTGGCAACGGACAACGGCGATCCGGTGCACCGCCTCGTGTCTTCGTTTGCCGACGCTCTGGCGCTGCGCATTGTTCAGCCGTGGCAGGGCGTGTGCCGCGCTCTGCAGCTGCCGAAGACTACCCCGGCACCGGCGGCCGCCGCAGCGCGCCGCCACTTCGCTGTGATGTGCCCTTTCCTCCGCCTCGCCGGGACCGCAGCGAACTATGCCATCATCGACGCTGTGCAGACCGAGAGTAATGCCGTGCTCCACGTCGTCGATCTCGGCGGCGCTGACCCCAGCCAGTGGCTTCTGCTCCTCCGCTTCTTTGCCAAGCTCCCTGGGGCGAGCGCACACCACCAGATCCTCCGCCTGACCATTGTAAACGAGGATGACGAGTTCTTGTCCAGCACCGCTGCGCTTCTCGCCTTGGAAGCCAAGCACCTACACGTCGGCTTCCAGTTTCACCCGGTGAAACTCCATATCAACCAGCTGCTCAGCGTCGAGCCCCTCGGTGTCAGGAGCGGCGAAGCACTGGTCATCGTCTCCACCTTACAGCTCCACCGTCTACTCGCCGACGAGTTTACAGAGGTGGCTACTCGTCCTCACGACAAGAAAGGAAAAACGCCAGTGCATGCTACCATGACGAGGGCCGACGCGCTCCTCCGGGACCTAGCTGCGCTATCGCCGAAGCTTATGGTAGTGACGGAGCAGGAAGCCAAGCACAACGGCGTGGAGTTCAGGGTCCGGTTCGGGAACGCGCTCAAGTACTACGGGGCTCTGTTCGACGCCCTAGAGGAGAGTGTACCTGCGCGCGGGTCGGCAATCGAGCGTGAAGGAGTGGAACGGTGCCTTCTACTGGACGAGATCAGGGATATCATTGCCTGTGACGGCGCCCAGCGCCGGGAATGCCACGAGCCGATGTTGCAGTGGGCGGCGCGGATGGAAGCCGCAGGATTCGTGACTGCGCCGATGAGCCCCGGCAACGTGGCGCAAACGGCGATCCTAGCACGTATGTTGGCCGGTGGTAGCAGGGCGTACAGGGTTTGCAGTGAGAATGAAGGCCGATGCGTCTTCATCTACCGGGACGACCTTCCGATGTTCTCCGTCTCCACCTGGCGCACGGTGTGATGAGGATCGCCACAACTGTGACCTGTGATCTTCTTGCAGATCTTCTGAATTCATTGCAATAATTTCATACATCGGATGCATGTGTTTTGGTTATTTGCCTGAACTTGTTATCATTTTGATTTGTTATTATCGTACTGCAAAATGTTGTTTCACACCAGCAGACTTTGGAAAATGTTCAAGACATTTTAGTTATTTTTGGAACATTCAAGACAATTTAGTTGTTATCGTACCTTTGCTTAATTGCCTCTCTAACAGCCGCCACACGAAGACAACGTCCTTATCACACTGGTTGCGACCTGCCTTTCTAACGACTTCATCGCCGAGATGTTGGGGTGCTTTTGGCACTATTGTGACCTGTATTTCTAAGGGAGCAATGAGGAGGCCAACTTCGTTTGTTGTGGGAGCCCTGAGGGTAATCCTTTTTTATATGCCACTAGTCTTCTTCCTTTTCGGTTTCTTCTTTGGAGCACATAGAATTGTTGTTGGATTTCTAGTTTTTTTTCGTGAAGTTTATTTGCCGTACAATAAATAACCCGAATGTAATTCTCCTGAAAACAAAGTTGGTCCAGTTAGTTTTTATTCATTTAAGAAATTTTAGGGGACAAAAAACAAGCAAAAGTTTGAAGAAAAATATAAGTGTTTTGGACATATTGGCTCCCTGAAACTTAGAATATTTCTTTCTCAAGCAATTCAGTGGACAATGTGAAGCGACAAAGAAACTTTTGTGATCGCCTTCCTTCACAAATGTGCACAATTAATCAATATGTTTAAGTTATAAAATCACATGAGAGTTATCAAGTGAATAAAAATTGTTTAATGTCCAATGTTTTCCCAAGATATCATCTTAACCAAATAGTGAGTAATAAGTCAATACTATGAAGCGTCAATGGGATTACAATGACCAATATAAAGTGATAATGCAGTATCTCGCAAGTTTGTAAATTTGAACATTGTCATTACTATCTGAAAAGACATCAATGAAGTTCATGTTATGACTAGGAATATAAACCTGGAGTAGAGGTGAACCTATTTAATAATCTATTCGAAATCATCAAAAACTTAAACGTTCAAGATTTAAACTTATACAAACCCAGAGTTGAGGTGAACCTATTCCAAATCATCAAACCTTAAACAATGAGCCATTTAGTAACCTATTTTATTTTGTTGTCGTGCCAATGAAAATTAACTTGGAATGACCTAATGCAATCATACAGATAGGTAGGTATAACATACGCTTAATGGCTAAACTTGACTCGATTATTTTTTATGCATAATCATAAGTCATGGTTGTACAGGTGAACCCTAGCACACAAGTGGGAGCAACCAACTAGATAGTATAAAAGGTCACAATCATGCATTTTGCACAAGTATTAAGTGGTAATATGGTTGGGCAGGATACTAGTACTCTGACTTATAATACCACTGAGACTTATTTGAGGCTTTTTAGTACATGCATGATCATACCCCATGTCAATCACCAAAGGTTCAAAAATGATACACAATATTAGCACAACATATTATGATTCAACGTTTTTTGTTAATAGTTCTTCATGAAAAAATATTTCTTAAATAGTTAATTATTAAAGAGATTATAATATAACTCACTAGTTAATAAGAAGTTAGCATGGAAAAGATTGATTCATCAAACTATCACTATGCACGTGATTGGTAAAATATGATGGTATGCACATAACACATTAATGAAAATATGCACATAAGCAAAGTAAATATGATCACAACAGCTTTCCTGCCACAACACTCCGTCGTATAGCATCATTATTGCTTTGTGACCTGCTCAAATGAATGATCGATTGTAAAAATACTCCCTCCTTATTTATTTACTCTGCATATTAGCTTTGGTCAAAGTCAAACTTTATAGACGTTGACAAAGTTTATAGACAAAATACTAACATATACAATAACAAATCAATACCATTCGATTCATTACTGAATACACTTTCACATGATATAAATTTGCTGTTGTAAATGTTCATATTTTTTCTATAAACTTTGTCAGACTTTATGAAGTTTGGCTTCAGTCAAATCTAATATGCAGAGTAAATAAAAACGGAGGGAGCAATACACACACATGTAGACTTGACCATGAAATGAAGCAAGAATCTTCAACAATAAAGTAGTAAACATGACAGATAGCACAACAAAATATTATTGGGTGTTCACTAACTTAAGACAAAAGATAGAAAAATCTAAAGCAAATGTTTTTGTCGGTTTCTCTTTTCAAATATCATAAAATGCATCAATATGCAAATGAAAATAAAAGCTTGTGTGATTGTTGTTGTCTTAAACAAGACACATATAAGAGTCATACAATCAATATAGTAAAAAGTTTTGTTCCTTTCCAAAATATTTTCTAAACGGTGAAAAGAAACACAAATATATATAAATAAAATCTAATTTTAGGTTTCCAAAAGAAATTGAAGAATAAATAAAATTAAAGAGGACCTTTCATGTTCTATATATTTTTCTTTACAAAACAACGCGAAGGAAAACTACTAAAACTTTTGCCTTATCTTCCAAAGGTGACCTAATGGCCTTTCCGGAATTTGAAGTATACATTACGTACCCTAAGAAGGACGTCTGTATGAATGTGTATTATTCCATTCCAATTTCTTCCCCAACTTCCTGAGAAAAATTACAATTAGATCCAAAATTGGTGGGTTAATATGAGCTTATCCATGGTAGGAACCCTTAAAATTGGAATTTATTTTCTAAATGCCTTTGGGTTTTTGGTGAGTCATGTGAGATCTTTCAATCCACTTTGGTTTCCTGAATCATTATAGTAGCATTGGATGTTCAGCCTTTCAGTTTTTCTTCAAAATTTTAAGTTTTCATTTTTTAAGTCAAATAATCATGTTCCTCCGGTTTGAGCAATTTGAAGATTGTTTGTCTATGTCTGCAGCAAGATCGTATGCAATTGGTGACTTCTGGGTTGCGTTATTCATATTCAGCAAGAAATAGTGAGATACTTCTCGACCTACACTAATCACCCAAGTGACACGTTGGCTCGCTAATAAAAGAATATACTTTTTTGTTACATAAAAAATACAAACTTAACTCTGTTTAAATTATAAAGAATCTGCCATCCAATGGTAGCTGAAATGCAAAATTAACTTTGTGTATTTTAATAATATCTATGCTAATATACATTTTTTAAGAATATATCTATGTTTTAGGCCAGTAAAACATAGATATTATTAATGGCAGAGATTGTGAAATATGCCATCCAATCCAGCGTAATGTCTCACGCATACGCTCAAGGAGTTTGATGCGCAATAGCCGTGTACTAACTAATTGTATTACATGTAGCCGAAATAGACTATGATAAAGAATCACATATCTACACAAAGCAAACAAAGCCCTACACTTTCCTAGGAATAAAAAGGAAAGCCTTATATATCCTAGGGGACTCCTAAGCGTCAGCCGGCGGATCTTTTTAAAAGATCCGTCGCCTTGCGAGTCATCAGATTTGGCACAAATCTAACACTGAGTGTGCGAGTTTTTCTTCACTTTTGCAACATATATAAGTTCTCTTGCAGATTTTTTTTGGAACAAAGATTATGTTGCAGAAAATATCAGTAACAAAGGTTGTGTTGTAGATTTTTGTATTTTTTTGCAAAGAAGGTTATGTTGCAGATTTTTTTGTAACACAGGTAATTCTGGAAAAAAAATATCTGGACCGTCGAGTTACCGAGTTGCCACTGCAGCATTCCCCGTGTTTTGGACACATTACGATGTTGCAAAATCTTGAGTTGCGGTGTGTGGGACTAGACTGACACATGGTTGGCTCTCAACACGGGGACGTGGAGCGTAGAATCGGCCAAATAATTATAATAATTTATCATCGTAATATGCGTGCAGGTAGGAAACAAAATATAAATGAATACCGTCCACCATGATGTCTTGGCCAGGACGCATCTCAGACATCAGTACAAAGCCATTACAGACTCTAGAGGCACCAAGGGTAGACACTTATAGGCATACACTGTTGGAATTTTTCTAGTAGGCCTTTGGCCCAAAGCACAACTAAAATTCTCAAATTCTCTTGGCCCATTCATGCACACATGTGAGTGGCGTGAGTGGCACTAAAGTTTAGTCCCACCATGGAAGTTGAGAGAGAGTTGCACCTCTTTATAAGGTGAGCTCTTCTACCATTTGTATGAGCATGAGAAGATGAGACCTACACGCGCGCTCCTCCTCCTCGCCACGCCACGCCACATTGCGGGAATGAGCCGAGCCGAGGACAGAGCTATGCTATATTTTTGCTACTCTGGAATAATTAATGGACGCACTAATTAGTCAGCCGTTTCCGATTCTTTTTTATTGTGGGGTTTTCTCCACAACCTACCCGGCCCGCATTATATAGTCAGGCAGACGTCTAGCCGCCACCACAATATATTTCGCACTATCCAAAAACCTGATTTTAGGCAATTTACTCCGAGGGGTTTTACTATGTATTTGAAGCCGTCTGCCTTTAAGGGGGTGCAATGTAAGAGGTGGCGCACGAGAGTAGTCTACTGGTTTCAAACCATGTGCTGCTATGACGCCACTAAGGGCAAGCCTGATGGCGATCTTAATCCAGCACAACTGGAAGCGTTTGGGAAGATCGACACTCTCGTTAAAGGCGCCCTTGTGAGTATTCTTGATGATTCCATTGTGGATTGATATATGTCGTTTGACAGCGGCAAGGACATGTGGGCTGCGCTCAAGGCCAAGTTTGGTGCCTCGGACGCTGGCAGCGAGTTCTACGTCATGGAGCAATTCTATGACTACAAGATGACTGATGAGCGTCCTGTTGTACAGCAGGCTCATGAGATACATTCACTCGCCAAGGAACTTGAGTACTTCAAGTGTGTGTTGCTGGACAAATTTGTTGCCGGGGGCATCATTGCCAAGCTTCCACCTTCGTGGAACAATTTTGCTACTTCCCTGAAAAACAAGACAGGAGTTTTCCGTTTCGGATCTCATTGGTACTCTTGATGTTGAAGAGAAGGCGAGAGCAAAAGACACACGTGCTCGAGTTGCTTAGGGAGCTTCTAGTGCCCACATGGTACAGTAGAAGAACTTCCAGCCCAACAAGTTCAAAAACAATAAGAACAAAACTCAGGGCAAAGGCAAGTTTGATGCAAAGAACAAGCCGTCACATCTTACCAACTTCAAGAAAATTCTCATAAGAAGGGGAAGGGACTTTTCCATGTATGCGGTGATCCTAATCACTGGGCTCCAAAGTGTCCTAACCACTTTGAGGAGCGCGAAACTGAGAAGAGCGGCAAGTCCGCTAATGTTGTCATCGGTGATACTGATATGAAGCAATCTGGGTACGGTGTTCTTCCTACCATCCTTTCAGTATTTCAATCTTCTGAATGGCTAATTGACACCGGTTCCAATGTACATGTTTGTGCTGACGCCTCCATGTTTTCATCTTACCAGGTCATAGGGACTTCTCCCGTGCTGATGGGGAATGGGTCACATGCCATTGTTCGAGGTGTTGGTACGGTCGATCTGAAGTTTACTTCGGGCAAGATCATGCATCTGAAGAACGTTCATCATGTGCCCTATATCACTAAGAATCTCGTCAGCAGTTCCCGTTTGTGTCGAGATGGTTTTAAGTTGGTTTTCAAGTCCAATAAAGTTGTAATTTCTAAGTATGTAAAATTTGTTGGAAAAGGCTATGAGTGCAGAGGCTTGTTCCGCCTGTCTTTGTCAGATATTTGCACTAAAGTTATTAATAATGTTTGCCACAATAATGAGTCTAATATTTGGCATTCACGACTTTGTCATATTAACTTTGATTGCATGACACGACTAGCCAATATGAGTTTAATTCTGAAATTCACTAATGTCAAGGGCCAAGTGTGTGTGCAAGCCAAGCAACCTCGCAAGTCCCATAAGACTGTAGAGACTAGAGACTTGGCGCCACTAGAGCTTATTCATTCGGATCTATGTGCGATGAATGACGTGTTGACAAAAGGTGGAAAGAAATACTTCATGACGTTGATTAATGACTCCACTAGATTTTTTCATGTGTTTCTTTTGAAATCAAAAGATGAGGCTTTAAATTTCTTAAAAATCTATGAAGCTGAAGCAGAGAACCAACTTGATCGAAAAATTTAACGACTTAGGTCTGATCATGGTGGAGAATATTTTTCCAATGAGTTTGATTTTTTGTGTGCAGAACATGGTATAATCCATGAGATGACGCCTCCCTACTCACATCAGTCCAATGGGGTGGCCGAAAGAAAGAACCGAACGCTAACTGATTTGGTTAATGCCATGTTAGACACATCGGGTCTCTCCAAGGCATGGTGAGGTGAGGCGCTAATGACTGCATGTCATGTCCTAAACCAAGTTCCCACAAAGCATAAAACCATGACTCCATTTGAGGAATGGGAAAGGAAAAGATTGAAACTCTCCTACCTACGTACTTGGAGTTGTTTGGCGAGAGTCAATATACCAATTGCCAAGAAGCGCAAGCTTGGATCAAAAACCGTGGATTGTGTTCTTCTGGGCTATCCTTTTCATAGCATTGGCTATAGATTTTTGATAATAAAATCTGAGGTATCCGACATGCATGTTGGTACAATTATGGAGATGAATGATGCGACTTTCTTTGAGGACATATTTCCTATGAAGGGTATGTCGAGTTCACAAATCAGGAGATACCTACTCCATCTAGTGAGGAATTTGCTGTAATTCCTGAACCCACCATTGCGATGGAACACATTGAGAATCCTATTGAGGATGACAATGAAACTCATGTAAGGAGTAAGAGACAGAGGACTGCAGAGTCCTTTGGTTATGATTTGTGTACCTCATGGATGACACACCCAGGACTATTTTAGAAGCATGTGCATCTTCTGATGCTGACTACTAGAAGGAAGTTGTCCGTAGCGAGATGGATTCCATATTATCTAATGAAACATGGGAAATCACTGATCGTCCTTATGGGTGCAAACCTGTAGGATGTAAGTGGGTGTTCAAGAAAAAGCTTAGACCTGATGGTACGATTGAAAAGTACAAGGCACGACCTGTGGCTAAGGGTTATACCCAAAAAGAAGGTGAAGACTATTTTGATACTTACTCACCTATGGCTGGACTGACCACTATTCGGGTGCTACTATCACTGGCTGCCTCACACGGTCTTCTTGTTCATCAAATGGACGTTAAGATGGCTTTCCTCAATAGAGATTTGAAGGAGGAAATTTACATGGACCAGCCCGATGGTTTTGTAGTACCTGGTCAGGAAGGAAAGGTGTGCAAGTTATTAATATCTTTATATGGCCTTAAACAAGCTCCTAAGAAGTGGCATGAGAAGTTCGAAAGAACATTAACTGCTGCAGGCTTTGTAATAAATGATGGTGACAAGTGTGTCTACTATTGCCATGTTGGGTCGAAGGAGTTATTATTTGTCTGTATGTCGATGACATACTGATCTTTGGAACCGAACTTGATTTAATCAAGGAGGTTAAGGATTTCTTATCTCATTGTTTTGAGATGAAGGATCTAGGAGTGGACGATGTTATCTTAAACATCAAGCTATTGAGAGATGAGAATGGTGGGATTACACTGCTTCAATCTCACTTTTGGAGAAGCCTGTATTTACAAGAAAGTAAGTGGGAGTGATAACCCACAAGTATAGGGGATCGCGTGTAGCATTTTCGATAAGTAAGAGTGTCGAACCCAACGAGGAGCTAAAGGTAGGATAAACATTCTCTCAAGTTCTATCAACCACTGATACAACTCTACACACACTAAGCGTTTGAATTATCTAGGAAATAAAACTAGAGCGATAACGGGTATGAGAGGTGACTTTGCAGAACAATAAAATACACGCAATAAATGTTAGTGCTGCAGCAGTAAAACAAACTAAACTAACAGTACCATGAGTGTGGAAAGGCGGTGGTAATAGTGGTGGCTTTGTCCAAGATCAATTAGTGAAGATCTTGGGTTCAATGTCTTCGATGTAGCTTTCTATGTAGGAGAGGCTAAATATAAATGCTCTCCCTCCCGGATTACAAGTACTATATGATTGGCATGCTAGCAAACATCCGTAAATACTAGCAAGCATTAAGGTTTCCCCAACCATAGCCTTAAGTAAATGGTCCTCTTACTCCCATACATGCAACTATCTGGTTCGCGTCCTTAGGTTTCTGTCACTCCGGCAGAACTTCCCCCTTCTAGTATACAAGTACTACCAACCCTATGGTGCTTGATCCATGCGCGCACAAATATAATGGGCACCAAGGACGGTAACATATCAACATACAACTCTAATGAACCAAAGAGAAACAACCAATCAATCAAAGAACAAATAAACTATGGCAACATGACATAGATCATAGGATTATAACTTATAGCATCAAACACCATGTTTACATAGGGCGGTACAGAGGTTTGTGAGAGGATGGACCACTGAATACAATGAGGAGTTGGTGATGGAGATGGCGGCGAAGACGTTGGAGGGCTCAGCGAGGAGCGCCGGGAGGCGGAGGCGTGGGCGGCGCCGGCGGCGGCGCGGGGGACTCATTCCCCGCCGTCGGCATCATGGGGGAGCGCCGCCCCTTAGCCTTCTTCTTCCTTGAGTTGGTGCTGGTGTAGATGAGTGTTT
Source organism: Secale cereale (assembly GCA_902687465.1). NCBI lineage: Eukaryota > Viridiplantae > Streptophyta > Magnoliopsida > Poales > Poaceae > Secale > Secale cereale. The sequence goes on from LR738712.1 coordinate 856,398,172, forward strand.
CCCCCTCCTTGGCTGCTGCCAAGGAGGAGGATTTTCGTGACAATGCTTGGGGGCCTCCAAAAATAGGGTTTCCCATCAATATATAGTGTTGGAGATGCAATCTAGGCCATGGGATGGATGCCCCTTTGATCCAAGGGCTCTTGGGCACCTCTAGAACCTTCCTAGGACTCCCCTCTATCCTTCTTGATCCTCACAACTCGTGGCTGGGCCGAAATATCCAGGTATGGAAAGAGTTTGTGTCAAATACGTCACCAACTTTCGAAGTCTCGAGACTGCACGAACCTCCGCAGTAATTCTGCTCTGCCGGATGCATCTGTTGTCCGTTCTGGACGAATAAGATGTCCAAATTGTTCGGTTTGAAATTCTCTACAACTTTGTAGTTTACGACTTTTCCATTGGATGTCGTTTTGATGGAGTTTCGAAGCGATCTTTTAAAAGTGTTCAGCAGGGACAGATTCCGGGAAATTCCAGATTTCACCATCATGAGCTATTTCCTTCCATATTTGCCTATTTCCTGCACAACAAAGTTGAAACCAAGAACTTGTGCACTTTTGCAACTATTAATAGGTTAGTCCCTTATAACATATAATAATTGTTGTAAAACAAACATGGAACATCAAAAATTATAGATACGTTTGCGACGTATCAACATCCCCAAGCTTAACTCCTGCTCGTCCTCGAGTAGGTAAGTGATAAAAAAAATAATTTTTGAGGTGACATGCACCTTCAAAGTTCAAAGGATGACTAGATACAAATAATTTAAGAACAAGTAATAACACATTCATGATTTAATCAATAATAATTTTGGGACCATGCACATAGAACTAAGAATGACAACTATGCTCTCATAAGACGGTGCATATAACTTAGAAGATGAAGACTCAACATAAAAGTAAAAGAATGGCCCTTCGCAGAGGGAAGCAGGGATTACTCATGTGCTAGAGCTTTTTATTTTGAAAACATAGAAACAATTTTGGCAACGGTAGTAATACTTCATATGTGTTATGCATAAGACATCCTATAAGTTGCAAGCCTCATGCATCGAATACCAATAGTGCTCGCACCTTGTCCTAATTAGCTCGGATTTCCATGGATTATCATTGCATTACATATGTTTCAACCAAGTGTCACAAAGGGGTACCTCTATGTCACCTGTACAAAGGTCCAAGGAGATAGATCGCATTTGATTTCTCGTTTTTGATAGATCTCAACTTGAGGACATCCATACCGGGACAACATAGAAAATAGATAATGGACTCCTCTTTAATGCTTAAGCATTCAACAACAGATAATATTCTCATAAGAGATTGAGGATTAATGTCCAAGCTGAAACTTCCACCATGATACATGGCTTTGGTTGGCGGCCCAATGTTCTTCTCTAACAATATGCATACTCAAACCATTCAACTCATGGCAAATCACCCTTACTTCAGACAAGACGAACATGCATAGCAACTCACATGATATTCAACAAAAGTGTAACAGTTGATGGCGTCCACAAAAACATGGATACCGCTCAACAAGCAACTTATAAGAAATAAGATACATAAGCGACATATTCTTTACCACAATAGTATTTAATCTACTTTCCCATGAGCTATGTATTGCAAAAACAAGGAATTATTTTGAAGGTTTTAAAGGTAGCACATGTAAATTTACTTGGAGTGGCGGTGAAATACCACATATAGATAGGTATGGTGAACACTTTTGGCATATTTTGGTTTTTGGTGGTTGGATGCACGAGTAGAGATCATACTCAGTACAGAATGAAGGCTAGCAAAAAGAAAGATAGCGACCAACTAAGAGAGCAATAATGGTCATAATCATGCATAGCAACAAAACTTATTAATTAAAGCATATGGTGATATTAAAAGTCTAAACTAAATGATCAATTCAACCCAATTGAAACATCAGCGGAGATCTTCCATTTGCATCACTATTAATATGAAACCTTTTTACTCGTATCCAACACCAATCAACTTATTTGAAACAACTCTCATTTATAATATTCATTGAAGATCAGAGAGCTAATCATATATAACTGAAGCATACTAACAAGCTCTGAACAAAATAGGAGTGAAAAAACAGAGCTAAAAGCAGTACTAGCAAAAATAAAACGCTTGTTGAACAATAAGAGTGAAAACTAGAGCGTTCATACAATTAAAACGGAGCGTGTCTCTCTCCCAAACAAACATGGTATGATGGTGCCCACTTTATTGAAAATAAAATACACAACGGAAAATAAAGACGCTCCAAGAATAACACATAGTATATGAAGCAATAAAAATATAGTGAACAGAAACAGGACCTGATATTTTTATTGATGAAGAAGGGGATGCCTTGGGCATCCCCAAGCTGTGTCGCTTGTACTTCTTGAATATATATCTTGGGGTGACATGAGCATCCCCAAGCTTGAGCGTTTGTCCATTCTTCATCTCATCTCATCATTCTTCTTTCCTACACTTGAAAACTTCCTTCATACAAAACTCATCACAAATCTCATTATCAGCGTTAGTGCAATGATAATATTAATCAAATCTACAAAGTTCAGTATGACATATGAAAAGCATTTTAATAAGCATTAGCTACTGTAGCACAACTTCAATAAGGTTCTTTGATCATGAGAACTCAAAATGGTGGGCAAAAAGATGCAAATGCAAAACAGTGCAAGAATCTGTCAAAACAGAACAGTTCGTAAAATTTGATTTTTGAAAAATAGTTACGCTGCGTAACTCGAAAAACTCTGAACTAATGAAAGTTAGATAAATACCTGGGGAAGATGCTCGTAAATTGGCAGCTCAAAATTACGCTCTGGTGATTTTTGGCGATTTTTCTCGTGACAAACCAGAAACAGTAAACAAGATTGCAAATCTCCCAAATACCACTTTCTTACCATTAGAGGCAATTCTTGGCACAAAAACAAAACAAACATGATAAGGAGAGGTCATTACAGTAGTAATGACTTCCAAGACTCAACAAAGCAGTAAATAACAGAAATATAAACATATTGGGTTGTCTCCCATAAAGCTCTTTCTTTATAGCCTTTTAAGATGGGCATGATTATTTGATGGAGCTCTCAAACCCCCCCTTTTTTTTGTTGTTTTCCAATTATAAGTGAAATTGACAAAGAAACAAGAACCAGATAAAGAACCTAATAAAACTAAATAGGATAAAACCAAAGATAATAAAAGCAACTATATACAATGCTTACTTGTGGATGGGTAATATTGAGTTTGAAGGAGACAACCTCATGTTGGTTGATGAATAGTGGGATGCCTTGGGCATCCCCAAGCTTAGATATTTGCATCTTCTTGAATATTCTCTTGGGATCCATCTACACATCACAAAGCTTGAACTCTTGCATCTTCTTGCTCATCTCATATCACCATATTGATTGGAACTTAAAAACTGCATCCACATAAAGCTTCACAAAACTCATTAGTAGGTTAGTACTCATCAAATAAAATCCACAAGTGTTCAAGTATCCCTAATTTCTATAAAATCTATCAAATATTTAGCCACTGTAATACTGAGGTTTCTTATTATTTCAATCGTACGTCGAAAATGAAGGAAACTTTTGAATCCTAAGTACAATATTTAAACAAAGAGAATAGAAATCTGTCAAAACTGAACACTCTGTAAAGATGTCACTCAATGAGATAGTTACGTAGCTCAAATCGAAAAACTCATGATTAATGAAAGACAGATCATAACCTCAGGTCTATGCACAAAAAAAAAATTCAGATCAAGATGCCATACTAAGATTTTTCACGAATTTTTGCAGCACAGCACAGGAAATCTGTCTCAACAGAATCAGTCCGTAATGATTGAATTATTAGATCTGTCTACGTACCTCAAATCAGAAAATTCAGAACTAACGAAAGTTAGATAGCAAGCACTACTATGCACTTGAGAAATTTCAGATCAAGATCACGTTCTGGTGATTTTTAAAATTTTCTACAGTGGAGCACAGGAAATCTGTTTTCTAGGCAGCATAGTGACAAACTTGCATAACAAACTAGGGGTTATCTATACATTCTATTTACAGCGAGATATGTACACTATATACACTATATACACTATTTACAAGTTTTTAATGAAAAGCTTCCATGGAAAGAATTGTTTTGGTTTCGCAAGCATGAACACAAGTGTTCAAGGTCGACCCCCACTTCACCATTACTCATCTTTCCAAACACTTTTCTTTTCTGAAAACATTTTTTTATTTCTTTATATAATAAGTACAACTAATTTTTTTTTGTAATTCACATTCCCTATCCATACAAGAGATAGAGAACAACTAGGTACAGGAAGTAAAACTACTTAGAGATGAAGCAAACAAGTGCACACGAAAATATTAAGCTACGCTATGGCTCCCCGGCAACGACGCCAGAAAAGGTCTTGATAACCCACAAGTATAGGGGATCGCGTGTACCCTTTTCGATAAGTAAGAGTGTCGAACCCAACGAGGAGCTAAAGGTAGGATAAACATTCTCTCAAGTTCTATCAACCACTGATACAACTCTACGCACACTAAGCGTTTGCAATATCTAGGAAATAAAACTAGAGCGATAACGGGTATGAGAGGTGACTTTGCAGAACAATAAAATACACGCAATAAATGTTAGTGCTGCAGCAATAAAACAAACTAAACTAACAGTACCATGAGTGTGGAAAGGCGGTGGTAATAGTGGTGGCTTTGTCCAAGATCAATTAGTGAAGATCTTGGGTTCAATGTCTTCGATGCAGCTTTCTATGTAGGAGAGGCTAAATATACATGCTCTCCCTCCGGGATTACAAGTACTATATGATTGGCGTGCTAGCAAACATCCGTAAATACTAGCAAGCATTAAGGTTTCCCCAACCATAGCCTTAAGTAAATGGTCCTCTTACTCCCATACATGCAACTATCTGGTTCGCGTCCTTAGGTTTCTGTCACTCCGGCAGAACTTCCCCCTTCTAGTATACAAGTACTAACAACCCTATGGTGCTTGATCCATGCGCGCACAAATATAATGGGCACCAAGGACGGTAACATATCAACATACAACTCTAATGAACCAAAGAGAAACAACCAATCAATCAAAGAACAAATAAACTATGGCAACATGACATAGATCATAGGATTATAACTTATAGCATCAAACACCATGTTTACATAGGGCGGTACAGAGGTTTGTGAGAGGATGGACCACTGAATACAATGAGGAGTTGGTGATGGAGATGACGGTGAAGACGTTGGAGGGCTCAGCGAGGAGTGCCGGGAGGCGGAGGCGTGGGCGGCGCCGGCGCCGGCGCGGGGGACTCCTTCCCCGCCGCCGGCATCATGGGGGAGTGCCGCCCCTTAGCCTTATTCTTCCTTGAGTTGGTGCTGGTGTAGATGAGTGTTTCCCCCTACTTGGCTGCTTCCCAGGAGGAGGATTTTCGTGACAATGCTTGGGGTCCTCCAAAAATAGGGTTTCCCATCAATATATAGTGTTGGAGATGCAATCTAGGACATGGGATGGATGCCCCTTTGATCGAAGGGCTCTTGGGCACCTCTAGAACCTTCCTAGGACTCCCCTCTGTCCTTCATGAGCCTCACAACTCGTGGCTGGGCCGAAATATCCAGGTATGGAAAGAGTTTGTGTCAAATACGTCACCAACTTTCGGAGTCCCGAGACTGCACGAACCTCTGCAGTAATTCTGCTCTGCCGGATGCATCTGTTGTCCGTTTTGGACGAATAAGATGTCCACATTGTTCGGTTTGAAATTCTCTACAACTTTGTAGTTTACGACGTTTCCATTGGACGTCGTTTCGATGGAGTTTCGAAGCGATCTTTGAAAAGTGTTCAGCAGGGACAGATTCCGGGAAATTTCAGATTTCACCATAATGAGCTATTTCCTTTCATATTTGCCTATTTCCTGCACAACAAAGTTGAAACCAAGAACTTGTGCACTTTTGCAACTATTAATAGGTTAGTCCCTTAAAACATATAATAATTGGTGTAAAACAAGCATGGAACATAAAAAATTATAGATACGTTTGCGACGTATCAGGGAGCTCTGTAGCATTTCTGATATTATATGTGGATGACATATTGTAGATTGGAAATTATATAAAATTTTTGGATGGCATAAAAGGATACTTGAAGAAGAATTTTTCAATGAAAGACCTCGGTGAAGTTTCTTATATATTAGGCATCAAGATCTATAGAGATAGATAAACACGCTTAATTGGACTTTCACAAAGCACATACCTTGATAAAGTTTTGCAGAAGTTCAAAATGGATCAGTCAAAGAAAGGGTTCTTGCCTGTGTTACAAGGTGTGAAGTTGAGTAAGACTCAATGCCCGACCACTACAGAATATAGACAGAAAATGAAAGTCGTTCCCTATGCCTCAGCCATAGGATCTATCATGATGCAATGCTGTGTACCAGACCTGGTGTGTGCCTTGCTATCAGGGCCGGTCCTGATATTTCTGGGGCCCGGGGCGAGACAAGAATCCGGGGCCCTCAATTTAAACATCATAATAATATTCAATATATGTATATGTGAAATATTATAAATAAACAATACAGTAAAATGCATCCAAAATAAAAAATATACCTTAAAATTTACCTCTAAAATTGCTAGATGCAATTACGTTTACTATGGTATCAACATAAATCTCATTCAATAATTTTTAAAGATACCAAACTATTTATGCTGCCTTGAAAATTTACAAACCTCACATCGTTTCTACTCACTATATAGCTATTTAAAAGACGTTCTTGCTTCTTACAGTATGACAATAACTCTTACATAAGGCAGCATACTTCGGCCATCATTCACACATCCAGTGCCTCCTTATATTGATAAAAGAAATTGTTCTTGAAGCATCCGAACCATCTTCTATGCTCTCGAAACAAAATGGATAATGAGTTGAATCTATATAGGAAAACTTCTGAGCAGAAGATTCAGTACATTACTATATATCATCTCCAGATCCAAAAGGCATTATTTTCTAATCAACTTTGGTCCTGGAGATATATGTTGAAATTTTCTAAAAGGAAGGAACCATCTGAATGTTTTTGAGAGAAGTGATGTTGCAGAATCACTACAAAACCATAAAATTGATCAGCAAGTTAATTGAACAGGCAAGTCTCATACATAATTTAACGTAACTTAGTGGTTAATCCTGCATCAGTAGACATCATCCCCTACTCATAATTTCTCTAAATCGAACAGTAACATCAATGACAATAATATATGAATCGCTTATGGTGACTATTTCTTTCCATCGAGAGAAAGGAAGGAGAGAAATATGAAAATCCATACAATCCCACAAGATTGGATCAACAAAGAGCGCAACGATCGGGCCAGGAGACCAGTGTACCTGTGTGCTGCTCCTCCCTCACCACCATCATAGCATCGGCTACAATACCCTTGCCGGGATTGGGTCCTGAACTTCGGCGTCGGCGGCGGGTGAAAGGCATCCAGGACGGCAAAAAAGGAGAGGGCATTGTGCACTACCTTTTTTTTAGCAACCGCCCACGCATTGGGCCTGGCCCAGTATCTCAGATGGATCGCAACGATCAAAACATGGCAACGTGCTCGTGTGATCGGCGACTACCTTCTTTGTGTGATCGCAACGATGAAAACATGGCAACGTACGACGTGATCTGATCTTCTGCTGCGTACGGCATACCTGGTCAGAGGGGGCCCGGGGCGGCCGCCCCCCCTGCCCCCCTCAGGGCCGGCCCTGCTTGCTATAAGTTTAATAGGGAGGTACCAAAGTAATCCAGGAGTGGATCACTAGATAGAGGTCAAGAACATCCTAAAATACCTGAAAAGGACAAAGGATATGTTTCTCGTTTATGGAGGTGACAAAGAGCTCGTCCTAAACGATTACGTCGATTCAAGCTTTGACATTGATCCGGATGACTCTAAGTCACAAACTGGATATATATTTTTATTGAACGGTGGAGCTGCTAGTTGGTGCAGTTCCAAGAAGAGCGTCGTGGCGGGATCTACGTGTGAAGCGGATTACATAGCTGCTTCGGAAGCAGCAAATGAAGGAGTCTGGATGAAGGAGTTCATATCCGATCTAGGTGTAATACCTAGTGCATCGGGACCAATGTAAATCTTTTGTGACAACACTGGAGCAATAGCCTTGGCGAAGGAATCCAGGTTTCACAAGAGTACAAAGCACATCAAGAGACGCTTCAATTCCATCTGCGATCAAGTCAAGGAGTGAGACATATCAATTTACAAGATACATAAGCATCTGAATGTCGCAGACCCGTTGACTAAACCTCTTCCACGAGCAAAACATGATCAGCGCCAAGACTCCATGGGTGTTAGAATCATTACAATGTAATCTAGATTATTGAATCTAGTTCAAGTGGGAGACTGAAGGAAATATGCACTAGAGGCAATAATAAAGTTGTTATTTGTATTTCCTTATATCATGGTAAATGTCTTTTATTCATGCTAGAATTGTATGAACCGGAAACTTAGTACATGTGTGAATACATAGACAAAACAGAGCGTCCCTAGTATGCCTCTACTAGACTAGCTCATTGATCAAAGATGGTTATGTTTCCTAGCCATAGACACGAGTTGTCATTTGATCAACGGGATCACGTCATTAGGAGAATGATGTGATGGACAACACCCATCCATTAGCTTAGCAACTTGATCGTTTAGTTTTTCTGCTATTGCTTTCTTCATGACTTATACATGTTCCTATGACTATGAGATTATGCAACTCCCGAATACAAGAGGAACACCTTGTGTGCTATCAAACGTCACAATGTAACTGGGTGATTATAAAGATGTTCTACAGGTGTCTCCGAAAGTGTTCGTGGTGTTGGCATAGATCAAGAATAGGATTTGTCACTCAGAGTGTCGGAGAGGTATCTTTGGGCCCTCTCGGTAATGAACATCATAATAAGCCTTGCCAGCAAAACGACTAATGAGTTAGTCACGAGATGATGTATTACGGAACGAGTAAAGAGACTTGACGGTAACGAGATTGAACTAGGTATTGAGATACCGACGATCGAATATCGGGAAAGTAACATACCGATGACAAAGGGAACAACATATGTTGTTATGCTGTTTGACTGATTAAGATCTTCATAGAATATGTAGGAGCCAGTATGAGCATCCAGTTGACGCTTGAAAATTTGAAGTACTAGACTAACTAAGTAAAGACCCTGGAGCATACAGAAGCCTGTGATGCTCAACAGGTAATTTCTAGAATTATCGCACTATATCAGCATCTTTAATTCATTTCCTGATATCAAGTAATTAATTAATAACTCTTTTATTCATTTTCTTTACGGGGCAGAGTTTGGCAAAAGTTCACCAAAGAGATGGTCGGTGCATGAGAACCAAAGCTGAATTGGGTGCGACACAGGATAATTAAGTAGTACTATCTACGTACGCGCGCCTCTTTAAGTCTAGTTTCAATACAATTATCATGCTTGATTTTTATCTGAATTAATTCTATTCTCGTAATAAAGTGCATGAGGCAGGCACCGGGGAATAATTTATGTGCATACTACATTTGCGAGAACATTTGCATTATGACGTTAGAAAGGGCTAAATCTGCAAGACAACTTTGGGTACGTAATAAACACTATTCACTATTTTTTTATCCCGCACGATCTAATGTATATACACACAACTGATATATTCATATTTGTCTCCTTTAAAGATGTCAGAGATGCTTGGTAGGCTCCTACAAACGGAACGCATAAGAGCACCTCAAGAGGAAATTTTGGGATTTTTTTCTTGAGCAGGTCATAGATCCTAACGGAGAATACCATTTCACCTAAGGCCTGCATGTAATGATATGCAAATTGTAGGGAAAATTGTATATATATCAAATTGTATATATATGATTGGTCATACAAGAAGTTCTATTATATATGTACGACGTGTACATTATGTAGTAGCGTAAAATATATTTGAAATGAAAAAGAATGAAATGGGAAACACAAAATTAAAAGGAACAAGAAACCATAAACACTAAAGCCCTAAAACTCTAAACACCTAAACCTTTAGTCTCGGTTGGTGACACCAACCAGGACTAAATGTCCTCATCCGCCTGCGCGCGCTGCTGTCCACGTGGAAGGGATTTACTCTCGAGTCGTGGCCAACCAAGACTAAAGGGTTGGGCCTTTAGTCCCGATTTATAAGCCCCGGTTGGTGAACCGGGACTAAAGGTCCTTCCCAACCGGGACTAAAGGTCGTTTCTCTAGTAGCGTAAATCAGTGTTCCAAGGTTAATATGTTTCAAGAATCTTCCTGGCTGAGTTATGATGTTTTGAATGAATAGTTGTTCATTGATCATTAGACGATTTGAATTTATTTGGATACACCCCCACCCCAAATATAGAATTAGGGTGGCCCCACAATTAATACCTTTACAATACCTATATTTGAACATTTATAGTTCATAAATAGGGATCCCTATAAATTTAATATCGCCAATATATAAAATTTTCAGCGAAATTATTATCATTTAATGTTTACTAAAATATTTTCATCATTAAATGTCTATCTTATAAACAACCTTGATCTTAATGAATATTATCATTAATTTTCTTCCAAGGAATATTTTTTTACTAAATTTCTACCTTATTTAGGATGCTTTTAATGAGTATAGATATGCTTCTTGACGAGCGAATACATTGCTTTTTATGAGTAAATACATATTCTTTTAATGAGTAAATACATATCCTTACAATGAGTATATATACGCTTTTAATGAGTATATATTCATTTCATGAGTATATATACAGAGAGTTCCTTATTTTCTTGCACATTGCTCTCTCTCTCTCTCTCTCTCTCTCTCTCTCTCTCTCTCTCTCTCTCTCTTTTACACAAACTCTGTCTCTCACCCTCCCTTCCTCCCTGTGTGTATCTATGTATCTATTTCCAACGCGAAGAGAAAGGTGCAAATTTCTTAATCCGTGTAGATCCATCCTTATGGTAATTTATTGCCTTTTTAAACATTATGTAATTGTTCTTTGTAGATTCTCTCAAAGATATTCTTGGGAATTTTGAAGACCTCAATCTCAATTTGTCTCGGACGAGTTTAACTGGTAAGCCATCCAAATTCACAAACTTTAGTTGGGAGTATTTTAACTTTATCTCAAAGTTATTTGTTATAGTTTACAAATTCTAGAGTAGGTTGGATTTACTCACCCTAATACTGCATGCATGTGTTGAAACAATACTATTGTTTAGATTGTCTAGGTTGATTTTTATTGGAAACCTGTTAAAAAAATACGCTATTTTGTGATGTTTTGTGGGTCAACATTTGTCATGGATGGCTTCTAGTGTTTTGAGTGAATTATTTGTGCTAGATCTTTAAAAGATTTGAATTTAATAGGATACAACCACAAAAAGATATTCCTGGAAAGAGAGTGGTCCCCACAGTTTGTTTACAATATGTATCGATATGAACATTAATTTCTACTTCAATATTTCAACAATTATATGTCCATCTTAAAAATAACATTTTTTCAATAGAGTATCATACTTAACTTTATTTCAATGAATATTTTAGTAATAAAATGTCTACCTTGTTTACCATGACTTTAATGAGCATATTCCATAAATATTTACTTCCTTATTTACTTGGGGTATTGACCATACTAGCCCTTGGATCGTGCAAAATTCATAGCCATGAGAATCTAGGCGCACAAAAAGAAGTGTTTAGTTTAACATTCTATATTCCCAAATGAAATACCACAACAAAAGTGAAGGGTCTATTCGCTAGGGCAGCAAGAAAACATCCATATATCGATGCATCGAATATACCATAATATTTACAATCGTGCCATCATTCCTGTAGGGCCCAGTTTGTTCACGGGGAACACTTCCGACGAAGAAAATGCCATCACTTGGGTACGTGGCTCTTATCCTTGTAATATATAGTACTACATGCATGTGTTAAGACAATGTTATTATCTACAACATGTCAATAGTTTTCCATTTGTAAAGAAGTGGACCAATGTCAATACATAACCATCCTC
>LR738712.1:856411036-856430288 GCA_902687465.1 Secale cereale
TAGGTGAAACTGTCAGAACCCTCGGCGGGGTGGCGAACGTGTCCGGAAGTAGCAGATCAAAAATCACACGAGGAACTTACCCAGGTTCGGGCCTCCCTTGAGGGGTAACACCCTACGTCCTACTTTTATTTTGTATTTAAGGTGGAGTACCTCGTGCGAGGGTTATAATGGGGGGATGATTTGTGACTACGGAGAGTATGTTTCTAAAAGGGTAGATGGCCTCGGTAACCCGCATGCCCGACCTTAATTATATGGAGAACGAGGGCCAGGGTATACAAGAATCTAACCGACCTCCAGCCTCCACCTTGCTTGGCTTGCACTCCAAGATGAATATTGAGCTCCTTCCATGCCTCCGGGATCGCTCCTTTCGCCGGGCTCCTTTTAGGCCATGCAGGCCTTGTGGTGGGCATGTTGCTCGGCTTCCCTTAGGCAGGCCACCCCCGGTGTACCACAGTGTCTGTAGCCACCGAGCTTGTTTGGAGTTGGAATGTATTAGTATGTTGGGGGACGAGAACCCACGTGTGCTCCTCATGTTTCCAGAGCGTCAACGTTTACACGACTCCAGGCATACCAGGGGTTCTGCGGATGCACGGCCTTGCAGTCCAATCTTTAGAATTCTTGGGCGTGGTCACCTCGCAGGGTCTTCGGCCCAAAGCCCCCTGGTTCACAACCTTCGTCGCGTCCGACTTGGAGTAGCGAGTCCCTTGTGTCCCTGGGTTGCAAGGACGTCCATGCGTCGGAGAAGAGTGAAAATGGGAGCACCCAGTTGAGTAGCTGAAGAGGCTTTCAACCACGGGTCAAGGTCCAAACTGCGCGACAGTGGAAGTTTTGTGCTCGTCTCCCTAGCCAATGCTCCACGTGTTGTTTCCTGTTTTGGTCCAATCTTTAGGAGTCATGCCACCGGTTCGCATCCGTACATGGCTTTATAAATCAAGGGAGGTAAGCGCAAATAGCGTGTCTCCTTCCTCAAATTCTCCTAAGAGCATCTCCAGCCGTTGCGCCCCCAAGACGCGCCGAAAACCGCCGCCTGGGGGAGAGCCGGCGCTAATTTCAGCTTGGGTGCCAGTGCGTTCCTAGTCGCCGCCCCCCAGGCGCCGATATCGGCTCCGTTTCGACGCTTTCAGCCCATTTTTGGCGCTGGATTGGCCCAATTTCCGGCGCAAAACGGCCCAGGCTCGATGTGTTTCAGCGTCTATTGAAATAGAATCACATAGTCGCAAATAAAATCACAGTTTCACATACGATAGATAGATAGATAGTTCACATATATCCTATGATAGATAGATAGTTCACATAATCTTATCCTACGATAGATAGATAAATACATAGTTCACATAGTCTTCTCGTACGAACTACACTACTTGTCATTCTCCGACTTGGATTCTGCCTCGGTGATGTCCTCCTCCGACGTCTCAGCAAGACGTCAAGGAACCACTCGTCGTTGGAGTCCTAGGAGGACGCATCTCCTAGCTCGATGTTGAACTTAGCAACCGCCTTCCGCGCTGGCTTGTCCTCGCGATAGGCCGCTCGCTCCTCCCTCCTCTTCTTCCTCTCCGCCCTCTTTTCGGCCAAGAACTGGTGCTCGTTGATGATGTCTTGCGGGAAGTTTTGGCGCCATGGCTTCCTCGTCCATCTCGGCCAGGCTGAGACGATGCTCCCGCCTATGGTTCTTCTGACGATCGTCGTCGGTGATAAGCCGCGGGGAGGCGCCAACTCCTGTGCCCGCTCCCGCGTCGACACGTCCGTGAAGTTCATGTCCCAACGGGAACGCCAGAGGTGCCACGCCGCAGCGTCGTACGCGCGGGCGCCCTCCTGAGCGGTGTCGAAGGTTCCGAGGCCGAGGCGCACGTCGCCCGACCGTATTTCGGCGGACTAGGTGCCGGACGGACGAATGCGGAAGCCGCGGTAGCCTGCAGCTCCCCGGCGGCGAGGCGGCATGGCGGCGTAGTGCGTGTCAGCGATGAAGCAGCGAGCGAAGGAGGAAGCAGCGAAGCCCGCGTGGCAGTGTGGAGAGTGCGGGGGACGATGTGCTACGGTGTGGCGTTCATCGGCGAGGTGGGCGACTTTTATAGCCGGAGCTCGGGCGGCGAGAGGCGCATGCCAGGCGACGCGTGGCGGGCGCCCGTGGCGTCGGGCGACGCTACGGTTCGCTGCGCGGCATCAATGGGCAGGCTGACCGGCGCTGCATCTTGGCAGCGCGGGGCATCAATGGAGGCGACGACGCGGCAGCGCGGCAGCTTTGGCATTGATTCCCGCGGGAACCGAGGCGATGAGGTCGACGAAGCACTGCGTCGCTGACAGGGCGGGCCCATCATAGTTCGCACCAAAAACGACCCATCTGGCGCCCTCAGGCGACCCCCGACGCGCCGTGTTTGGGTTGGGTCCGCCGGCGCCAGTTTCGGCCAAATCCGATGAAAAACGAGCTTCTGGGGCGCGACTGGGCCATTTTTTCGGCGCCGGTGCCGAAAAGGTGGCCCGGGGGCCTGTTGGGGGCGCGGCCGGAGATGCTCTAAGATTCGTCCTCTATTGCGGGGGAGAAGCACAAACCCAGGCACAGGGTGCTCAGGATGAGCGGGAGCGACGCAGCGATAGGCCGCGGGGGCATCGCAACGGAGGAACCCTCAAGTTCTCAGCCTCCTCCCTTGGCCTGGGCGGTTGCTTTGCAAAAGGTATCGGGGAGCTGGAGGTCTTCTATGACCAAGTTCAATCATATATACGGATTGGTTGCACGGTTGATTTCGGCCCAGGCGGAGTGTTTTGTCATGGCTGGCCACATGGTCATTGGACATGATCTTGGAACTTCATAATTTGAATCTAGCCATCCATACTTCATCTGTCGTAGCCTCTCTCTGCCTCGACACAGCTTTGTCCAGGGCATTTTGACCTACTATGGGTGCCAACTCGATCATCTCACACCAAACAGGGGTTTTACATATTGCCTCTTTCATTAACCGACGTGAGTGCTTTCTTGCGGCAACACTACATTTTGTCATTCTGGTACTATTTGAGGGGAATTGCTGGACTCCGGATTGTGGCGGAGCGGTCATTCAACCTTGTCCGGGCTCCGGATACTTCGAGCTACCAATGCCACAGAAGGTCTCACAATATGAGTTGAAGTCGCACAGGTACTTTGTGACCCACGTCCCCATCGATGAGATCTTCCCGGAGGTCACGATAGAACCCTTTCATAGGGGTAATCCTCCAGGCAAGGTCAACCAATTTTCTTGCTTTACTACCTGGCCACTTTCGGCAGATTGATTGACATGTTATTTCTGCCTCATGCCTAAATTTCAAAGCCTTTGTTTCGGAGCCCCACAGCCTTGCTGTGAGCTCTCAATGGTGTTAGCATGTATGCCGCAGCAACAACCTACGCAGGCCATGACGCCTTTGAAGAAACCGCGAGGGGGACTACAGAGGATGAACACTTCATCGTCACCCACAAGAAATGTGGGGCACCAAAGGGAGTCATTGGCAGTCCAGTGGATCAAGACTATCATCCCAACAGAGTTCGAAACGAGTTCATGGCGACCCATCCGACACAATATGTCAACGCGCTAGAGTCTCGACCGGAAGTTGCAGTGGGCCCATTTTTGAAGCCCATCATGGCGACAGAGACGTGCCCATCGACATTGCGTACTCATGCGATGAATTCATAGGTGCCGAACCTTTTTTCGATATTTTGCGAAAATGCCCAAACTCCGGAGCACGAAAACCGCCGCCCAAGTATGCACTTGTCATTATTTCAAGGCATCTCCTCTTCTCATGTGCTATGATGCTGAAGCACTGTTACCGGTCGCGTCGACTAAAGAAAATTTGGCGAACCGGGAGGCTCCGCAGGTGCTCATTCCCTTGGTTATTCTCGTTTCGTTTTGGGAGGCGGTCTCCCCTATCATGAGTGCCATGGAGTCCGTTAGCGGCCTTGCACCAGAGCATGCGCTCTCTACGGGGCACAGAGGGTGATCGCCTGTCAGGTGGCATGAGAAGAGCCCGCCTGTGATGGCGGTCATGAGTTCTCCTTCAGGGTTACCAATGAAGCCATAGGTCTAAGCATTATGGAGGGGTGTTCTTTGAAAAATATTGGCATCCCCATTTCAATGTCTTATTTTTTCATCTAAATATTCGTACGATGTTGGGGAAGATCACACGTCTATCGACTATTTGGAAAGCTCTGATGCTCTCCAATGACAAGGAGTCATATCCGAGAAAACACCCATGTTATCTTCCATGGCTATAAATGATCTAGCTGAACTGATATCCTTGGTTAATTAAGTACTATCAACACCTCTCATAGTGAATGTTGGTGCAAAATAGAGCACGATGGCAACAACGAGCGATCTCTAGTTACCTGGGATACAATAATTGAGAAATCTTTGCCTCTGCAATCTGACATTTCACAATGATTCAAAGTGCATCAAATACCTTCGGCTACAATGACCGAGTGAGGAATTGAAAGCCAAGGTTTCAGTTAGGCTACTAAGCTATTTTAAGTGATTTTACATACTTGTTAAGTTCTTCTTAGGAAAGGGAGAATGGATTCTAGTATGGAAAGATTGTTAGCAAGATGCCACAAATGTGTTGAGTCCAATGTGTCCATGTCATGGTTGATTAAGAAGTTATTCAAAGAGTAATATATTACTACTACCTTGTAGGGTACCACATACACATTAATCATCCTTGAGAAACTTCTCCATCCCAACCATCCAACATTTCTTACTATTTTAGATCTCACCTTATAATAGGCATCCCGAAGTGGACATGGAAGATGTGATGATATTTAAGTGGACATGGAAGATATGATGATATACAAGTGGATATAAAATGGTTCATTCAGCTCATGGATAGTGACTTTCCTTCATCGTGGTATATATAAGTAGTCAGGAGCAATCCTTATCTGAAAAAACTAGGCACCATCGAGGCACTATTCTTCATGTGGTTCACCTGAAAGGACCCTTGTTGGATACTTGACTGTCTTGACGAGAGTATGAATTTCCAACCGAAGGGCATTCTATAGTTGACGAAGAGCATCTTGTGACTTCTAGATATTTGCATGTGAGTTCTTGTTCAACGTCTTGAGGGAATTGAGGGCCAATTGGCCTTCTCGAAGACAATGTTGCGATATACTCCTCGCAGTGCCACCTCAACGAGTGCGTTCCAACAGAGAAAGGTAGGACTTCAATTTGACAGTCTCCTTTATGCACACTACATATGGCTTGACTACAATGCCATGTCATTAGTGACAAAATGATATCATAACAATCGAGTGGTTAAGAAGTTCTACGATAACTTTTGCCTACGGAGAGCTGAACAACACCGTGGTATTTCGGAGGATGTAGGCCCTTTCTTGTATTTTTATGGAGTTCAGTATGTGTGGCGTTTGTGCCCACATTAACACCACCCTCTTGTAATATATTTGTCTGTATCTTCATATAATGATTTGTAGATCTTGGTGTTTTCTGAAAGAATGTGGAGGGGGTGATGATGATTGTTGGATCTATATCCAAAAGGGCTCGCAAAAAATGTCGCTAACTATATATGGATTTCATATACACAAAACCAATACATAATGAAACAAACTTTAAGTTTAAATGTACCACCTAAATTTTACATTTCTAGCAAACACTGGTCGAGTAGATTTTGGCGCAATACTTCACATTTAAAATAAAATAAAATAATAACATATATTTAATTTGGATAAGCACGAAGCTGCTATAGTAGATGGTTATGCATCGATATATTGTACTTATGTTGGTGAAAGGTCATATGTAGTCAATTATCGACAAAACGGGTGATTTTTGCTCAAAAGGGGAAAGCAAGTTTCGCTCTGTTGCGGCAAGCTTCGTCGTCATTGTTCAATCCTCAAATGTAGTTGACCAGTGTCTTGCCTAATTGGGGAACAACAAGATGGACAAAATCAGGAGCTAATTCCAAGGGAGAACGAAACATTACGCTAATGGGTTTAGGATGCATCAAACTGAATAAAGTTTGGTAGACTAAAAACTTTTATCACCTTGGATAGAAACACATCAAGCCTTTTTACCAGGCCCTTTTTTCATTAAGGGGTTGGATCAGTACCACCATACCATTAATTTAGACCAAAATACCTCAAAAATGTGGGGATGAAACTCTTCACTGCCGCCACCATCATTGATATCACTAAAAAAGAAAAGTATAAAGATGAATGGTTAAAGTGGTTTCCATCGTTGATGCTCATCCACCACCATAGTCCATGCTCAACCCTCTTGGATCCCTCAATTCCATCACATTTGCCTTGTACAATGTGTATCGATATTCGGCGCCATAAATTTCCAATGCCATATTGCCATGACGATCAACAAGAGCTATTTGAATATGTTTATTCTTGTAGTGATGCTATTTTATCTATTGTACTAAAACATGTAATCAAATGATAGTTTCTTCCTTCGGTCTACATAATGGTTGCATTTGAGGGCCAACTCCATGGCCCAGTTTTGATAAATCATGTAATTTAGTGAATCCATGATTTATTCAATAACATCTCTTGGAATAAGTGCAAGTTATTCATTTGGGCCCTCACCAAAATATACTATGGTGACATGTTGACACTCACTTTGGTCCTTAAGAACGTAGTCGACATGTCGAAGTTCAATATGGCATCAACATCATCATCTAACTTTCCAAGTATAGTCATAGCATTTCCATGTCATCATTGAATGTCTCTTTGATTTGTGGTGAAATCCTAACCATCATGTAAATCCAACTTGACGCCATACTAGTTTGTTACATGTTATTGAAGTCTAGTCCACCAACTATAGCCCAATTATTTCGACGGCAATACTTAGGTCAACCCGAGCGTTCTGCCCCCAATTAGTACAAACACAATTACATAACCACCCCCACGTCGTAAATGGTTAAATAGCTTCATTATCAATGGCATATCATTGATGTGAGAATCTCTGATCGCAAACATGAAACAACATACTTTCAAGTTTCACACATCGCAAACGGGGAATGTCGAACAACCATCCATGATGTAGGTCTCATCACAAACGATCACGACCATCCTTTTCAACCATACATTCACTCATATTCACATATATTACATCCATATATCACAATCATCCATTCACTTTTGCATATGTTACATCCATATAGCCCACCCATTCATCGACACGATGAAGTAACAGATAACATTTATATATGAACCGACGTAATAAATTGACCATTCGGTTTTGACCATCCATACATGAACAAACATAAGTGATGCCCCATTCATATATGAACCAACATAATTGATATATGAAAATAGAGTGATCAATGATACTTTTGCCCCTCTCGTCGTTCATCAGATGCATTCAGTTACTTCACTACCAAAGGAACATCCAGTTCAACAATGAAGCCTCGCCATTTTTAGGAACTTGGTTCTTTGTGACTCCCTCCATTCCATATTTGTCGCTGATTTAGTACAAACGGATCTAAGGATACATGGTGTTTTCTTGGCGTCGGATCTGAAGAGGGATGCACCGCCATGATCACATAATACATAAACAGATGATAGAAACAAACTATAACTATACATGATAGAATTGACAAACAAACATAATTGTCTGTGAAGGACCCTGCTTCATGTTCCTTGCGCCGGGGATTGTACCCATCAGAAGAAATCCTCTTATCTTTAGGTTTTGCACTGTCCTAGTGATATTTGAAATGGTGGCATCCTCGTATGGCCGGGGGTGGAGGGGTGGAAACTAGGAGATAGAAATAAAGAGGGAGAGACCACCATGGTGGAGGAGTGCATGCATGGAGGGGAGCGGAAATCGGGAGGTGAAGGTAAGAATGTGGATATGAGCAGTGTCTGGTGGTGGAGGGGTGATGGCGGAAGGAGAGAAAGAGGCTGTCATTTTCTCGTTTATATCAGGAGAGGGTGAGAGAGTGAGAAGGGTTGAGGTTAGTGAGGAGTGATTAGGTTCATATAACACCTACAAATTTTGTACATGCTCATTAAGTACTATCCATGGGCTATAATTTACACTGGGTGTGCTACCGTTCAGGGCTCGCCTCTTCACAAACACACATTTGGGTCTCCTTGGGCTACAACTATTTCTCAAGCGTAGTTAGACCCATTCTTGGACCAGCGGTGTGCGATGAGGGGTCTTGTTAGAGGTGATGTGTATATTAGTGAAATGAGCCTGAAAACTCCGTAATTAACATATCCGCTTCATTGCCCGTATTTGCAATGTGGAACTTCACCTACCTCAATGGTTGCTTTAAAGAGGCTCAGTACAAAAACATAAGTTTGATGGCAAAGTCATTTTTGCTATAAAACATTTCAATGAGTTATTATGATGACTCATTAATGGCTATCAATGTTGTCAACCAACCATGGTTTGCCTTTGAGCCTCCTCGAGGGTTTGCCATTCCCATGTCCTATGAGCGGCCACTTTAGTATTTTTTCCTTCAATGGACCTAAGGGTTGCATTTTTTCATTTGAAATGTTTTTGAGTTTAATAAATTTACATATCATATGCCTCCCTTTTAGCAAAGCAATGCGACAAGTTTGTCACGTATGCAAGTTATCAAGGCGAAATTAATTAGCCACGTACAAATGCAACATTGATCTAGAGTTTAACAAGCATTGAAAAATAATTTAAATATAATGCCCAAATGTGATCGATAACTCGGTGAGTTGTTTCACAGAATGTTAAGCCCATTACTATTAAAGAAAAAACAAGTCATCTATATATCATTTTATTAAGGGCATCTCTAACGTCGATCGAAAATGTTACCCCCGCATCCGTCAACAGATAGGGCGGACCGGTCCGCGGACACTGATGCCGGAGGCCGCCATCCAATGCTGCCCGCACACATTTCAACTACTATTCGAACTAACCGGACAAATTTCGTGCAAACATGGCCGGATTTTCATATAAACCGGAAGAAATTCATGCAAACACAGCAGATTTCATATAAACATGACTGAATTCATTACATTTTGGACATGCATCAAATAAAAGAGGTGCTCGTCCAACTCTCTAGGCATAATTAATTAACCTAATTTAAATGATCCCCGGCGCATGTTACCCATGTCCGGCCATGAGCCCCGAGAACTGAAACTTTACCTTCTCCAGTTACGTATCGGCGCTCTCCAGCTCCGCCTCTGGAGCCCCGGAAGTGAAGCTGTCTGCCTCCATGTCGCCACCAAGCGGCTAATGGACCGACGATGGTCAGTCCACCAAGCTTGACTTGAATGGGAGGGGAGGAGCGGTGGCCTTCTTGGGACCCAAGCGGCGGCGACCTACCGTGCACTACTCTTCCAAAACCTGGCGGCGCCCTCGAACGTGCTGACTTAGTGGTTGTTGTGACGGGGCATGGCCTCGGCGGAGCCGGCGGTGTCCTCCTCCTCCTCGTGGTTGGTCTTACCCCACACCTCGTCCGCCGCCTTGTGGAACTCTTTGTAGGCGGCCTCCAATTCCACTTGTAGCCGGCGGAACCACCAACAGGCCATGTGAATCTTATGGACGGAGCGGCATTACTCGAGCGCTGACTGCTCTGTCATGTCCGCGTCCGACACGATCTCCCTGCCGACGTTCTCCACCGCCTGCTATTGTTCTTGGAGGACTTGGAGGTTCTTGGTAGCATTAGATTACGCCTGGAACTGCTCCTCCCACTCCTCCCGCACCATGTCCATGTAATGGGCACGGGCCTCGCCGATGGTCATGGTGCAATGCGCGGGATAGGAGGGTGGCGGCAGATCGTCCTCAACCACGTCCTCCACCTTTACGCCGCCAGCCTCCGGCAGCCGGCCTGCCAGCCGGTAGCAATGACGACCATCTCCTTCTTCTGCTCTAGCGAGAGTCCATCCCAGAGAACTTTGGAGCGCGAGGAGGCCATGGGGGTGAAGAAGAGGAGAAAGGGACCGGACGAGAATAAATGCGGCTATGGCCGGGGCTGCGGTTTATATAGCATTCGATTGGCAATGGTGGCTGGTGGTACCGGAGTAGGTTGCTTGGCAACCACATAACTATGGGCGGCACACTGCCGGATGGCCAACCATGGTGTCCTTTGAACGAGCGCGTACTCGCATGCACCGTGAAGCGGCACGAGTGGCACTCTCACGGTCGGCGCTCCGCTTCTGCTCTAGCACTAGTGAGAGGCATCGTCCGCTCTAGCAGGATATAAATGCGGCATTGAAACTCTAGAGCAGCGCTGACCATTTCGGGCGGGAAGCGCTCCCGGGCGAGTGACCGGGATTGGGTGGGTCAAGACGGGCAAACACATCGGTCCAGACACCTGCAAACCGTTTGTGTGATGTTAACGTGCATACACTACATTATTAGTACTACTTATAATAGAACGATCATGGTAAATCCAAATGATCTCAGGGGGTGTTTGTTTATAGGGACTTATTGGTGTAGGGACTAAAAAAAGTCCCTTTTAGTCCCATCTAAACCAAATAAGAGGGACTTATAGGGACTTAAAGTGTACATTTGGGACTTATGAAAGAAGACCCTAAGGAAGAGTCTTTTTGGGACTCTAGTTTTAAAATGGTCTTTTAGTCCATGTTTAGTCCCAGGAACCAAATAGGTAGGGACTTTTTAGGGACTAGTGACTTTTTAGTTGGGGCTAAAAAGAGCTCTAGGACTTATGAACCAAACAGGGCCTCAGTCTTTCAATAGTGATATTGAATGACCCATGTTGCTCCAGTGATGCATTCAATACATTATCGTCAATCTGGAATGAATTAATTGCAATTGTCTAGAAACAACAATAATTGCATTACCTATAATTATTTAGAAACAACATTAATTTTATTAAGGACAATCAATATTGGAAATAACATTGATTGTTGTGCTGAGAAGAAATGTGGAACATATTATATTTTTATCTTTGAGTGTTCAAGCACCGGTATCATTGTAGTTCTAGATATGTGGCCGATTTAGAGTGACCACAACAAGGCCGACACACTATATTAGCTCATACTATTTCTCAAGAACCAATATTTACACACAGCTATAGGGGAGTTACGGGTGTGGAAGAAGTGAAGATAATACTCCCCAAAGTACTTTCAAATTGTTCATTCGTGCACGTGCACGATTACGTGTGTATCATAGGTCGGAGTTTTAGAACATTGACTGTACACTTAGTTATACGTCTTATATTTCTCTAGTGAATGTGGATTGTTAGCGGGCGCGCTTACCACTTATATTTCTTGGGAGTTTTAGAACATTGACAGTACACTATATATTGGATTGTTAGCGGGCGCGCTTACCACTTAGATTAACACATAGAATGTGGAGCACCCAATTTTGCATATTTAAGCATCTCGTACGTGATGTCACAGTTTATTTATCTTCTGTTATTTTTCACATGTTGATTACTAATATTCAAATCCATGATTCATGTGTGCAGATCGATCGATCATGAATCCTGACAATAGAGGTCAAGAACCGACCGGGCCAGTGTATGCACCGGTACCTCTAAGGACAGCGTTGTCGCTGGACCTTGGAAACGGACAGAACGGGACATTCGTGCACTCAAACATCGACGGTTCTACCACATTCTTGCTGCCAGATGTGAGGTCGGCAGCGGCGCCTACTCACCCAACGGCACCTGCAACTGCAACGCAGAATCAGAACCATGAGCGCGCGATACACCTTATCAAGCTTCTGTATTCATGCGTCGCCGCTCTGGACGAAGGGGAGAAGGAGCTGGCAAACAAGGGGCTGGAGATGATATGCAGTCTGGCAACGGACAACGGCGATCCGGTGCACCGCCTCGTGTCTTCGTTTGCCGAGGCTCTGGCGCTGCGCATTGTTCAGCCGTGGCAGGGCGTGTGCCGCGCTCTGCAGCTGCCGAAGACTACCCCGGCACCGGCGGCCGCCGCAGCGCGCCGCCACTTCGCTGTGATGTGCCCTTTCCTCCGCCTCGCCGGTACCGCAGCGAACTATGCCATCATCGACGCTGTGCAGACCGAGAGTAATGCCGTGCTCCACGTCGTCGATCTCGGCGGCGCTGACCCCAGCCAGTGGCTTCTGCTCCTCCGCTTCTTTGCCAAGCTCCCTGGGGCGAGCGCACACCACCAAATCCTCCGCCTGACCATTGTCAACGAGGATGACGAGCTCCTGTCCAGCACCGCTGCGCTCCTCGCCATGGAAGCCAAGCACCTACACGTCGGCTTCCAGTTTCACCCGGTGAAAGTCCATATCAACCAGCTGGTAAGCGTCGAGCCCCTCGGTGTCAGGAGCGGCGAATCACTGGTCATCGTCTCCACCTTACATCTCCACCGTCTGCTCGCCGACGAGTTTGCAGAAGTGGCTACTCGTCCTCTCGACAAGAAAGGAAAAGCGCCAGTGCATGCTACCATGACGAGGGCCGACGCGCTCCTCCGGGACCTAGCTGAGCTATCGCCGAAGCTTATGGTAGTGACGGAGCAGGAGGCCAAGCACAACGGCGTGGAGTTCAGGGTCCGGTTCGGGAACGCGCTCAAGTACTACGGGGCTCTGTTCGACGCCCTGGAGGAGAGCGTACCTGCGCGCGGGTCGGCAATGGAGCGTGAAGGAGTGGAACGGTGCCTGCTACTGGACGAGATCAGGGATATCATTGCCTGTGACGGCGCCCAGCGCCGGGAATGCCACGAGCCGATGTTGCGGTGGGCGGCACGGATGGAAGCCGCAGGATTCGTGACTGCGCCGATGAGCCCCGGCAACGTGGCGCAAACGGCGATCCTAGCACGTATGCTGGCCGGCGGTAGCAGGGCGTACAGGATTGACAGTGAGAATGAAGGCCGATGCCTCTTCATCTACCGGGACGACGTCCCGATGTTCTCCGTCTCGACCTGGCGCACGGTGTGATGAGGATCGCCACAACTGTGACCTGTGATCTTCTTGCAGATCTTCTGAATTCATTGCAATAATTTCATACATTGGATGCATGTGTTTTGGTTATCATTTTGAGTTGTTATTATCGTACTGCAAAATGTTGTTTCACACCAGCAGACTTTGGAAAATGTTCAAGACATTTTAGTTATTTTTGGAACATTCAAGTAAATTTAGTTGTTATCGTACCTTTGCTTAATTGTCTCTCTAACAGCCGCCACGCAAAGACAACCTCCTTATCACACTGCTTGTTGCTTAATTGTCTCTCTAACAGCCGCTGTTGGGGCCGACTCTCTCAGCCCCTCTTACTCTTCTTCTACCTCACGTAGCTCTCACAGGAACAGAAAAAAGACACAGGTTTTTTGGTGCCGCTGTATCACACAGCTGGCCTTTTCTTCTCTCTATTTCTCTTGACTTCTAGACAAATATGCCTACAACTGTTTAAGTACACAAACGCACGCACTAACCAGCCGCTACTCTCGGCAACAAACTCCCACTAACCCATGCATGCACTGACGCACTACCCATGACCTATCTTACTCCTGGAATCTCTCCAGCAGCCACATGACTCGGCCACTCATGCAGCAGCAGCTAACAACCTCAGACATGCAAACACAGTAGCCTCTCGCCACCGTTCGGCATCTCGCCATGCGCCTAATCTCACGGCGCCTAGCATCTCACCTCCTGCATGTTCTCCAAGACTCCACCTGCTACAACTACCTATATGCATAGACAAGCAAACTAATATGCAGATACATGTAATCAAGATTAAAAAAGCTAACAATCACCCCCTAATCTTGATTCCCAATTCTTCATGGAGCTTCAAAGGAGAGCTGGCTCGTCGTCGACGTACTGTCCCAGCAGCGCCTTCTCCTCCTCGTCCTCCTTCTTCTTCTCGGGACACTCCCAAGCGAAGTGACCAAGTTTGCGGCAATTGTAACACTGTACCTCACTTTTGTCCCTGCGCCCTCCACCGTGTCCACGGCTACGACCACGTCCTCGCGACGATTCGTGTCCCCTGGCCATGAGAAGATGCTCTTCTTCACGTGTCGTTTCGCGCCCCTTGACGAGCTCCTCATGCGCCTTGAGTGAACCAATGGCCTCCTCCATGGCCATCTTGTTCGTGTCACCGAACAATGCAATCGAGGAAGCAACGTGGATGAACTTGTTGGAGACGGATCGCAGCAGCTTCTTCACGACGTACTTCTCCTCCATCGGATCACCGAGCTCACGGATGCGCCCCACGAGCGCCGTGAACCTCGCTGCGAAGTCATCCACGGACTCCGCATCACCCATCTTGAGGCCATCAAACTCCGAGCGCAAGGACTGAATCCTCGCCTCTCGGACGCGCTCGACGCCGACGTGCATGGAGCGTAGCGCCGCCCACACATCGGCGGCGGTCTCCTTCTCTGCAACTCGCAGCAGCGTCGTGTCGTCAATCGACTAGGAGATGATCGTCATGGCCATCTCCTCCTTGCCCGCGTCGACCTCCTTGGAGGAGTCCTCCCGATCAACCGCAGCCCACGCGCCGTTGGCGCGCAAGAGGTACTTCATCCTCATTGCCCACGCCGCGTAGTTCGTCCTCGTGAGCAGCGGGAATGGGAGCTTCCCTGCCGCCGCCGTCGCGGCAGCCGCCATCGCCGCCGAGTCGCTCGGCACCAACGCTCCACTCGCTGCAGAGTCACGCGGCATCGTCTTCGTCATCACCTAGCTCCGATACCAAATGTTGGGGCCGACTCTCTCAGCCCCTCTTACTCTTCTTCTACCTCACGCAGCTCTCACAGGAACAGAAAAAAGACACAGGTTTTTTGGTGCCGCTGTATCACACAACCGGCCTTTTCTTCTCTCTATTTCTCTTGACTTCTAGACAAATATGCCTACAACTGTTTAAGTACACAAACGCACGCACTAACCAGCCGCTACTCTCGGCAACAAACTCCCACTAACCCCTGCATGCACTGACGCACTACCCATGACCTATCTTACTCCTGGAATCTCTCCAGCAGCCACATGACTCGGCCACTCATGCAGCAGCAGCTAATAACCTCAGACATGCAAACACAGTAGCCTCTCGCCACCGTTCGGCATCTCGCCATGCGCCTAATCTCACGGCGCCTAGCATCTCACCTCCTGCATGTTCTCCAAGACTCCACCTGCTACAACTACCTATATGCATAGACAAGCAAACTAATATGCAGATACATGTGAATCAAGATTAAAAAAGCTAACAGCCGCCACGCAAAGACAACGTCCTTATCACACTGCTTGTGACCTGCCTTTCTAACAACTTCATTGCCGAGATGTCGGGGTGCTTTTGGCACTATTTTGACCTGTCTTTCTAAGGGAGCAATGAGGAGGCCAACTCCGTTTCTCTTGGGAGCAGTACCTTGTTCTTTCGACCGGCCCTGAGGGTAAACTTTTTTTATATGCCACTAGTGTTCTTCCTTTTCGGTTTCTTCTATAGAGCACTTAGAATTCGCTCCATGCCAGCAAGGTCAGAGGACTTGGTGAACGATCATCATACAAGGTGTGAAAGGCCCATCAAAATCTAGTACTATTACATTATTGGCATAGTTCAATTCCCATCACCCCATGTGCATACATCGGTAGGGGTGGACACGGTCCGAGCCGGCGTTTGGACCGGACGCCGGCGGTCCGGTCCGGACCAGACCGAGCAGTGTCTCGGGCCTGTTTGCAGGGACCGGGCCGGCAATGGCGGGCCACGAGCCGGACCGAGAGGACCGTCAGGACCGACCAAGACATGGGCAGAGCGCGCTCTGGAGCTCCGGCGAGAGCTGTTCATCAGGGACGCAATTTTAGAGGAAGCGCAGCTCGTTGAAGAGAGGTCTGGGAGCTTCAAAAGAACTAGAGGGAGCTACATGACGAAGAAGAACACCGGAGGGAGCTCATCAGCGACGAATCTGGCACGACGGCCGGTGAACGGAGATAAAAGGGACGACGGCCAATGCGGCGATGTAGGACCTCCCAGGTCGATTTCGTTGGCGGGGACGACGGAACCGAGTGTGGCACGTCTAATGGACATAGTTTCCGGGGCCATCGAGTCCAGTGGCCGGGCGGACGACGGACCCGTGGCGGCGGACGTAGACGACGGCAGTTTCTTGCGCCCCCGCCACGCCTGAGCCGCCATGCCCTTGCTGCGCACCTACCACGCCCCCGCCACGCCCCTGGCAAGCCGCCGGCACGCCCCCGCCACGCCCCAGCCACGCCCCAGCCATGCCGCCCACTGCCACCTTCGGTCCGCTCGGTCGGCTCGGTCAAAGACCGGACCGGACCAAGATTTTCGCGGGCATGTTTGCAGGGACCGGACCGGCCATTTAAACTAGTGGGCCAGGACCGAGCCTGCCCGAGCCGAGCGGGCCAGGAGCCGAACCGCCGGACCGGACCGTGTCGTCCACCCTGATACATCGGACTGTTCTAACGTGGGAGAGTAAAGCATGATTGAGATGGTGGAGAAGGAGTTGATGGACTCGATGGTGACGATATTTCCACTCTGGAGGCAGGATCACCCTCCAAACAACCATCCCAGGATGAAGAACAACAATGACGGTGTCTCAACCCCGGGGAAAATACGCAAAAAATCGCTTGACTGTTCTTACAAAAAAAGGGATACGAAAGATGGTCCAGTTAGTCTAGTGCATGTGGATGTAGTGTCCCCGCGGCCCCATCTCCTTGCCCAAGCTCATTCTCCTCCAAAAATTGTTGTTGGATTTCTAGTTTTTTTGGTGAAATTTATTTTCCGTACAATAAATAACCCCAATGTAATTCTCCTGAAAACAAAGTTGGTCCAGTTAGTTTTTATTCATTTAAGAAATTTTAGAGGACAAAACATAAGCATAAGTGTTAAGAAAAATATAAGTGTTTTGGACATATTGGCTCCCTGATACTTAGACTATTTTTTTGCTCAAGCAATTCAATGGACAACGTGAAGTGACAAAGAAACTTTTGTGATCGCCCTCCTTCACAAATGTGCAGAATTAATCAATAAGTTTAAGTTATAAAATCATATGAGAGTTATCATCTTAACCAAATAGTGAGTAATCATGCAATACTATGAAGCGTCAATGGGATTACAATGACCAGTAGTCTGCGACGCCCGACCCGGCCATCTTCGGTTGTTGCCCCTTCACGGCCAGCACGCACAGAGCTCCACCCCACCTTGTTGCCCCGCTGGCCTCGTCGTCCCTCTTGTCGTTGCCAAGACGCGGCAACCAGGGACGCCCAAGCATGCCTTCATGGAATTCGCCAAGACCCCACACTGGCAAGACTACACACTGAAATGACAAGGTCCACTATGTTTTGCTGCCTCTCTGGATCGCCAAGCTCCACAAGACACCAAGTACTACGACGACCACTGGAGACCTGCGAAAAGCGAAGTTCCACTACCGACGACCGCGAAGGGCTTGGAATCAACAAGTACCTCTACCAAAGACGCCAAGTACAACGTCGGCCTTGGTTTCGCCAAGACCACCTCAAGTTCTGCTACACGAAACTGCCAAGTACCTCGACGCACGGATATGCCAAGACCGGACCGACAAATACCTCGACCCGTGTACATCTACCGTTGCGTGAACCACTACTTCCACTACCGCCGACGTGTATGACTACGAAACGTGAACGACAAGTTGCACGATGACCCCGTGAACATCTTCCCTCGACGAACTCGCCGGAAGGTATACCCGCCGGAACGATGCCCGTGGACAAATGCTTTGTTGTATGAGATGCTCGCGTTTGCACCATGCCTGAATTGTCATTGCATGTTGCCTCTCTTTCGCCATGCCATCGACACGTGGGAACCCGGTAACCGGGATCACCCCACCGTCCTTGCATTACTCGCTCACGCCACCCTTCTTTTGCACCGACATCTCGACGAATTGTCGGAACCGATATGTTGCCGTGGCATCATTTTCGGATTCGTTGCCGTGGCACCCTTTCTTTCCGCCATGGTGACAAATGCTTCATAACATGCTCATGTCAACATTTTCTTAAAATTGCCTAAACTTGTATATGTCATCCGCATCATGATAACAACATTTAAAAAGTTTAAATTTGTTGTTTGCATTAAAATTGCTAAATGACATGTGTGGATTTTTCGGAATTGTGGTTTGTTGTTTCCGTCCCCATTTAAATTGTTCAGATAGTGTAGTTTTATTATGCTTCACCTCTTGCCATGTTACCTCTTGCCATGTTAACTAACATTTAAACTTGTTGTGTACATAAACGAGATAAAACTAAATATGTGAATGTGGTGTTTCGTCAATATGCAACCCGTTGCATATTGAGCTCCACTTAATTTGTAATATTGTTTGTGCACTTTGCCATGCTTATTTAAACCGGACATGCATCATACTTGCTTGTGCATTATGCATGTTTATGCTTTTGCGTTTACCATGTTGTTTGCTTATTTCCGGTTTGCTTCTCTCATTAGCTTCGGTTTTGTTCCGGAGTTATGAGGATTCGTTCGACTACGTCTGTTTATCTTCTTCATGGACTCGTTCTTTTTCCTTGCGGGGTCCTAGGCAAGATGACTGTTCCTTGATATCACCTCTATCTTTACTTTGCTAGTTGTCTCACTCTATCGCTATGTCGCGCAGCCTATCTATTTGCTTGTCAGCCTCCTACATTGTCATGAAACCTCTAACCACCTTCCTAGCAAACCGTTGATTGGCTAAGATACACTTTTGCTCAGCCCATCGTATAGCGTTGTTAGTTGCAGGTGAAGTTGAAGATCGGTCCATGTTGGAACATGGATTCTTTTGGATAACACAATATATATCTTATTTAATTAATGCACATATATACTTCGTAATGGGTGGAAGGCTTGGCCTTTTGCTTGGTATTTTTTTCTACTCATGCCGCATTAGGATCCGATAAACCGCTTTTATGTTCCTTGATTTTGCGTTCCTAACGCGGTTGGGGTTTATGGGCCCCCCTTGATAGTTTGCTTTGAATAAAACTCCTCCAGTAAGGCCCAACTTTGGTTTTACCATTTGCCTAATAACTAAAAACTAGCATAGGGAGTAATTAACCCAAGGATTCTTAATTAATAACCCGGGCCAGTGCTCCTCATGAGTGTTGGTCCAAACTAGAGCACTTTGCGGTGCCGTCCCTTGGCAACCACTAGTGCAAAAAGGGTCATTTGTCCCGGTTCCTCAGCGACATTTGTCCCGGTTGGGGAACCGGGACTAAACGGTCGATACAAATGCCCTAGACCATTAGTCCCGGTTCTTATACCAACCGGGATAAATGGCCCTCCATGTGGCAGTTGTGGCTTGCGCTAGCAGGAGGCCTTTTGTTCCGGTTGGTAGCACCAACCGGGACAAATAAGCTTCCACGCGTCAGCACTTCAGGGGCTAGGGTTTTTGTTTTTGTTTTTTTTCCTG
>LR738712.1:856430331-856536233 GCA_902687465.1 Secale cereale
GTTGTGGGTTATGTATGGTTAATTTAGGGGTTTCATATATTGTGTTAGCTAGCTAATAGAGAGAAGTGTCCTCTCTTATCTCCGTGCATGCTCATATAACAATGCATCATCAGAATTAATAATAAATCATCATCGTCATTGTCATAATAAAAAAGTACTAACCAACATCATCGTCATCTCACAACTTCTACTCGTTGTCATAATAACAAGTCCTGCTCATCATCATCATCATAGTCATCTAACAACTTCTTAGCACATGATCATAAGTAGCCAGACTTAATTAAGTACACCCTAAGGTAAAATAGCATAAAATAAGATAGGCATTGACTCTCCACTATGGAGAATGCAGATTATTATGTCTCCAATTCTTGGCTTTCGCACAATGTCACTTCCATGTAGCTCCCTACGACTGACCATACATTTCTTCCAATCTTTGATTGTCAAGTCTTCATTGGATTTAGAAATCCTATATGGAAAGTTATGTGTAGGATGTTGTAACACTCCAATTTTTTTGGTTTGGTTTTTCTTCCAAACTTTTGGTGTTTTGGAAGGGGGGTGTTTGATCTTCTCTTGAAACCCTTCTAAAATCTCTTCTGGCCAAAGTTTGTGTGTTATTATCAAGCTTGATTTTTTGGTCTTGAAAGTTTCTTCTTGTGTTGGCTCAACACAAGTTGTTTTCTTAGGGGTTTGTTTGATTCTTTTCCCCTTCTTGATTTAACCATCATAGGGTTAACCTTGGGCTTATCTTCCTCTCCAACTTTCATCTTGCCTTAACACCCAACAGAAATATTTCTCTCCAAGACCTCCTCTACACCTTAGGACAAGTCTCACATTAATTCCAGTGAGTTTCAACCTTATTGGAATTTTTCCCCTATTTATTTTTCTCCAAAAACAATTTCTGTCCATTAAAGTGAACCTTGGTGATTTACAAAGGAACCACCATGTCCACCTTGTTATTTGATTCCAAACTAACTTCCCTGGATAGTCCTTAGTATCCACAACCTAGATCCATCTTGTTTCACTGGTCCACAGTTCAAAATTTTCAAATTTCACCTGCTACAAGTTTGGATCAGATTTGCAAATTTTGGTGAAATTCATATTTTTCTTCTTCCAAAAATTCTGTGAAAATTCAGGTAGCCTCTAGATGCATCAAGAGGCCACTCCACCAAATATCAGCCCCAAAAATATTTCCCACATGCCAGAATCATTTCATCATACACCTGGCGAGCACTTTTTCTGTTAGTTTCAGAAACTGCTAACTGAACTTTGCAGGCGACAGTGCAGTTCGTCAGTTTCGTCAGTCAGCATCGTCAATCTCGCCAGTGCTCGCCTTGGATCAATGATCACTTCACCTCCTTCTTATCCAGAGCGCCGCACGCTTTCTTGGCCGCTTCTTGGCGTCGGTGGCGCCCTGGCCCGCTCACGCCGGCGTCTTCCGCGGCGGCAGAACCTCCCGTGGCGGCCGACAGGAGGCATCCTGCGGCACAACGCCATTTGTCACCGCCCAAGCCACCCGAGAGCTCCGCGTGGCCTTCTCCACCGCCAGCGCACGCCTGCAGCACCGTCGACGTGGCCTGGCGCGCACAGGGTGCGTTCTCTGCCGCCGACGTGCCGCACGGCCGTTCCGTCGAGGGCAGACCGTAATCGCCCCTCCCCTGCTGAGTTAGGCACTGGAATGGAACCAGTACATCTCCTAATTGATGCTCAAGCCCCTAATCCCACCGTCCATGCACCGCGCCGCCGTAATCGCTCGTCGGACTTATCCCTTTCGCGGCAATCACCTCGGGCCGGCTATATAAAGCGCCCCCGAGCTCGCTCTGGAGCCCGCACACCTCCACCATCTCTCTAGACCACGCCTAGCCTCTGGAAGAGCCTCAAGAGGCCCTTCTTCCTCAACTCCGGCCAACTCCGTCGGCCTCGGGCTCCAGCAACGTTCTCTCCGGTGAGAACTCCTCCGCCGCCCTGGGCTCGAGCGTAACCCCCTGGCACCTACCTGAGTCTAACCCCCACTCCAATTTGACCCCAGAAGCTCTCTCCGACGAGGCCCACGACCACCCGAGCCGCTGTCTGCCGGAGACAGGGTCGTCGTCGATGTGGGGCTCGCCGACGCCCAACTCCACCACCCACCGACGCGGAAGAACACCAGGAAGCTGTACGTACCACTCCCTTCCCCTACCTCGCCGTGGATCGGCGCCGGCGACCACCGCAGCTTCTGGCGCCGGCACGGCTCTATTTAAGCGTTTAAACCCGACGAGTGGGACCCTCTCGTCAGCCTCTCGTTTCCCTCCGAAACGTTTTTCTAGAAAGCGCCTTCGGGCAAAGTACGTCTTCGTATTCAGTTGGCGTACTGCGTACCGGTTCGCTTTTCTGTTTTCTATTCTAGCCCCTGGAAACTTTTTGTTTCATTACAAATGAGTCCATGGACAGAAACTCTAATATCTTTTTAATTGAAGATGATTTTGAGGCGATTCTTTTTCTGTCCTCTTTAGTTTTCTGTCTAGTTATTTGTCATATTTATTTGAAAATATTTTGAGGAGCTTTATTTGCACGCGCGGTATTTATATTAGTATCCGTTTTGTTTGAATACGTAGATACCGAAGGACGTGACGGAGCCGCGAACCTCATCGAGTTAGACTCCGACTACACCTAACCAGGCAAGCATGTTTGAACCTTTGATATGATGGATGTGTTGCATGTTTGCTCGAGTAGTTCTTTTCATAGCATGGTCATATAAGCTTTTGTATATGGTTATATTTCATGCAGGCAAGCTTCGGGTGAGCCCCATATGATAATGGTTCAACCACCTCGATCATGTGGTGACATGATGGATGGTGTACTGGTATTGTTGGAGCATGCCAGTAGATGGTTAACTTAGTATCAGCGTGGATCAAGTCGTGATCCCGCTCATCTCCTTTTTGGTACTATCATATGCCGTCTGTTATGATTACGGTCTAGTCAGTTGCAAACCACTTTCCGAGTACACACCAAGTAGAGGGGCCGGGATGAGGGTTCCATGGCCCTGGATTAAAGCCCGTCATCCGGTCAGGGGGCATGGGTGTTTCCGGTTGGGACCGAGAGGGGGGCACCCCTTAGAGCACGCATACATAAATTTGATCCCATGCTATTTGAGGTTGTAGCCTCCCCGTCTTAAAGTTTTTCATGAATGTTGTCACGGGTGATTCCGGACAGCAGAATGTGAAATGGGTGTGTACTGGTCTGTTGGGTTTCTGCTAAAACACCATAGACGGAACTAGTCCCTGTGGCTAGTAGAATCCGTTGGCTATGATTTAATAGTACAAGCTCTGCAGAGTCAAATCTTGCGAGTAGCCATGGTTATGGCCTAGGGTCAATCTTCGTGTCAACCCCGGTGACCGTCTCTAGTAAATTCTTGATAGTAACCATAGTGGTGATTTTGTCAAGTTCATTTTGGGTAGAGGAACTAATCAGTTATCTCTGTATTGCTTACTAACCGGAATATTTCACCGTTATACTACTGCTTATATAAGCCCTTTATGTGATGTCGCTCAGACGTCCGATTGTGGCATTCTTATTATTTATAAGCCCTTTCTGTGATGTCGCTCAGACGTCCGACTGTGGCTTTCTTGTTATTTATTTTCATTATAAGCCCTTTATGTGATGTCGCTCAGACATCCGACTGTGGCATTCTTATTATTTATAAGCCCTTTCTGTGATGTCGCTCAGACGTCCGACTGTGGCATTCTTGTATTTATTTTCATTATAAGCCCTTTATGTGATGTCGCTCAGACGTCCGACTGTGGCATTCTTATTATTTATAAGCCCTTTCTGTGATGTCGCTCGGACGTCCGACTGTGGCATTCTTGTCATTTATTCTTCAGTATAAGCCCTTTATGTGGTGTCGCTCAGACGCCCGACGGTGGCATGTTTCCATTTATTTATTCCTCACGAGGCGTCACTCAGACACTCGTTTGGTTTCCTTTTATCTATCTTATGGATTTCGGGAGGATTACCGCCCGACTTCTATTTTTACATACAACACAGTAATATTATTATCCGGTTGCATTTTGCTAGAATACTCATATGCATCATGCTTGCTTTTATTATATTTTAAGTCTGAACTGTATTGCGAGTACATTCAAAGTACTCACCTAGCTTGTTGATTTGGCCAGATGTGGACGAAGGCGATCTCATGGGTGAAGAGTTCGATAGCGAGTCCGACGTCTAGTGGAGTCCCAGTCAGTCTCTTGCGATCCTAGAGTCGATCACTGTTATATAACCGCCAACCACCAAATAAATTCATCGGGTCTCACTCCGACACTCGATGAACTGTATTATATTGGAGTCACATCACCCACTACACTGTGACATATCCATCACCATTTTATTTCGAGTTAGTTGTATGCCACCCTACCATCGTGTCATATCCGTCTTTATGTACTATATTGGCGCACTTGTAATAAATTGTTGAGCAACCTCGGCTCAACCTTGTATAATATTCAGTATTCTGGAATTCTGTATCAAGGAATTGTCTATCGGCAAGATGTATTCTTCCTTGCTGGTTTAACAAAAAGGTCGGTCTTTCGGTAATTATTTTACTGAAAAACCGATCCTGACAGATGATGACCTAACGAGTACGGTAATAAGCTCATAACATTGAGGTGACCTTTCTGAAACATCACATGAGGCACACAATCCGAAGGGATTTTCTGTTGAAAAACATAGTAATAACTTCGTAGTTAGTAATGTAGTTTAGTTTTAGAAGAATTTATGCAAAAGATGATCGGCCACAAATCTTACCATGACATCTCCATGGATGTTACCGTAGTTCAACACGTGCACTAGTGGCACGTATTGACCATAATGTGCAGGTGTTTTAGCATAGGTATTGTAACGCTCATAATAAGAAAGTGACGAGACAAGATGATTTTTCTTCTGACAAGTTAATTCCGCACCATCAGTGTAGTGGGTTCTGTCTACCATCTTCCGTACATTTCTTGAAGAATGGAAATAAGCTGTTAATGGAAATAAGCTGTCAATTATTTTGAAAGACACAACATAAATTACTTAATAAATATGTTTGAGAAACTCACATAGAGGTAGAACTGGAAGCGTATCAACAAGGACCCACATGCCATCATCATCATCACCAAGATCAAAGGTGACATACATACCCTCCTGAAAATCATATGCCTTGCACAGTGCTCTCCAGTTCGAGCAACCAAAATGGGTTACGCTCTCCGAATTGTATAGCTTTACAAGAAAATCATAATCATGATGGGTCCTGAGATGAATTTGCTTTTTTCCATACTTTCATGATCTTCGAAATCCAGATGCTCCAAGACATAGCGTCGTGCATGGCATGGGATAAGCTAGTCGAATTGTAAAAGACGAAAATTACCCGTTGAAAAGAAGGCATAAGTCATGCTTAATTACCAAACAAGACTTGTCGTGTTGCATACCGTCTCAAAATCGAAGGCCTCATCAAGCTTAACACTGAAGCATCGATCGTCTATCAGGTGTGGCCTTTCGCACTGACCCCGGTCGTCGCCCCACCAGTCGCACGCTGGGATCCTATCATCATCGTCAGACGACGACATTTCCTACATATTGTAGCACAAGTCATGCCAAAATTCAATGGTTGAAAATATAAACAAAAACATTTCAAAATATCTTAATTATAGGACTCATATATATTGACATGGAGATTTGGTTGGGCTCCAGTTTGAGCATTCAATAAGCAAAACTAAATCATCTCTTGCATCCGTACATCGTCGAATATTATCACTAATACATCTCGAATAGTATCATACATATAGAATCACTAATTAATTAATACAGCTAAAACCCTAGCGAACGACGGGTATCGGCGCGGGCGGTGGACACCCAAAGAGAAGGAACCATCACAAGATCATAGCTCCAGTGAGATCCCTGAAGAACCTGCCATGTATTGTCGAACCTGTCCTCCAACGCAACCATGTAGCGACACACGTGTTCGTCCTCCTCGCTCACATGGTAACGTACAACCTCTGCGGGGTCATCAAGCCTCTGCACCGTCACTGGCCCGCGCGCCTGCCACCAAAGAAGGTTAGGGTCAACAACGGGTTGGTGAAGGAAATATGCCCTAGAGGCAATAATAAAGATGTTATTTGTATTTCCTTATATCATGATAAATGTCTTTTATTCATGCTAGAATTGTATTAACCGGAAACATAGTACATGTGTGAATACATAGACAAAACAGTATGTCCCTAGTATGCCTCTACTAGACTAGCTCATTGATCAAAGATGGTTATGTTTCCTAGCCGTAGACATGAGTTGTCATTTGATCAACGAGATCACATCTTTAGGAGAATGATGTGATGGACAAGACCCGTCCGTTAGCTTACCACTATGATCGTTTAGTTTTACCGCTATTGCTTTCTTCATGACTTATACATGTTCCTATGACTCTGAGATTATGCAACTCCCGAATACCGGAGGAACACCTAGTGTGCTATCAAACGTCACAACGTAACTGGGTGATTATAAAGATGCTCTACAGGTGTCTCCGAAGGTGTTCGTGGTGTTGGCATAGATCAAAAATAGGATTTGTCACTCCGAGTGTCGGAGAGGTATCTCCGGGCCCTCTCGGTAATGCACATCATAATAAGCCTTGCAAGAAAATGACTAATGAGTTAGTCATGAGATGATGTATTACAGAACGAGTAAGGAGACTTGCCGGTAACGAGATTGAACTAGGTATTGAGATACCGACGATCGAATCTCAGGCAAGTAACATACCGATGACAAAGGGAACAACGTATGTTGTTATGCGGACTTTGGTTGACTTGCCCGATCATCGGCAAGACATTCAAAATAAATGGATCTTCAAGAGGAAGACCGACATCGACGGTAATGTTACTGTCTACAAAGCTCGACTTGTTGTGAAAGGTTTTCGACAAGTTCAAGGAGTTGACTACGATGAGACTTTCTCACCCATAACAATGCATAAGTATGTCCGAATCATGTTAGCAATTGCCGCATTTTATGATTATGAAATCTGGCAAATGGATGTCAAAACTGCATTCCTAAATGGATACCTCAAAGAGGAGTTGTATATGATGCAACCAGAAGGTTTTGTCAATCCTAAAGGTGCTAACAAAGTGTGCAAGCTCTAGCGATCCATTTATGGACTGGTGCAAGCATCTCGGAGTTGGAATATACGCTTTGATGAGGTGATCAAAGCATATGGTTTTATACAGACTTTTGGAGAAGCCTGTATTTACAAGAAAGTAAGTGGGAGCTATGTAGCATTTCTGATATTATATGTGGATGACATATTGTTGATTGGAAATGATATAGAATTTCTGGATGGCATAAAAGGATACTTGAATAAGAATTTTTCAATGAAAGACCTCGGTGAAGCTGCTTATATATTAGGCATAAAGATCTATAGAGATAGATCAAGACGCTTAATTGGACTTTCACAAAGCACATACCTTGATAAAGTTTTGAAGAAGTTCAAAATGGATCAGTCAAAGAAAGGGTTCTTGCCTGTGTTACAAGGTGTGAAGTTGAGTAAGACTCAATGACCGTCCACTGTAGAAGATAGACAGAAAATGAAAGTTATTCCCTATGCCTCAGCCATAGGATCTATCATGATGCAATGTTGTGTACCAGACATTATGTGTGCCTTGTTATAAGTTTAGTAGGGAGGTACCAAAGTAATCCAGGAGTGGATCACTGGACAGCAGTCAAGAACATCCTGAAATACCTGAAAAGGACAAAGGATATGTTTGTCGTTTATGGAGGTGACAAAGATCTCGTCCTAAACGATTACGTTGATTCAAGCTTTGACACTGATCCGGATGACTCTATGTCACAAACCGGATATATATTTTTATTGAACGGTGGAGCTGTCAGTTGGTGCAGTTCCAAGCAGAGCGTCGTGGCGGGATCTACGTGTGAAGCGGATTACATAGCTGCTTCGGAAGTAGCAAATGAAGGAGTCTGCATGAAGGAGTTCATATCCGATATAGGTGTAATACCTAGTGCATCGGTACCAACGAAAATCTTTTGTGACAGCACTAGAGCAATAGCCTTGGCGAAGGAATCCAGGTTTCACAAGAGAACAAAGCACATCAAGAGACGCTTCAATTCCATTCGCAATCAAGTCAAGGAGTGAGACATATAAATTTACAAGATACATACGGATCTGAATGTCGCAGACCCGTTAACTAAACCTCTTCCACGGGAAAAACATGATCAGCGCCAAGACTCCATGGGTGTAAGAATGATTACTATGTAATCTAGATTATTGAATCTAGTTCAAGTGGGAGACTGAAGGAAATATGCCCTAGAGGCAATAATAAAGTTGTTATTTGTATTTCCTTATATCATGATAAATGTCTTTTATTCATGCTAGAATTGTATGAACCGGAAACTTAGTACATGTGTGAATACAGAGACAAAACAGAGCGTCCCTAGTATGCCTCTACTAGACTAGCTCATTGATCAAAGATGGTTATGTTTCCTAGCCATAGACACGAGTTGTCATTTGATCAACGGGATCACATCATTAGGAGAATGATGTGATGGAAAACACCCATCCATTAGCTTAGCAACTTGATTGTTTAGTTTTTCTGCTATTGCTTTCTTCATGACTTATACATGTTCCTATGACTATGAGATTATGCAACTCCCGAATACAGGAGGAACACCTTGTGTGCTATCAAACGTCACATTGTAACTGGGTTATTATAAAGATGTTCTACAGGTGTCTCCGAAAGTTTTCATGGTGTTAGCATAGATCAAGAATAGGATTTGTCACTCCGAGTGTCAGAGAGGTATCTCTGGGCCCTCTCGGTAATGCACATCATAATAAGCCTTGCCAGCAAAACGACTAATGAGTTAGTCACGAGATAATGTATTACGGAACGAGTAAAGAGACTTGCCGGTAACGAGATTGAACTAGGTATTGACATACCGACGATCGATTCTCGGGCAAGTAACATACCGATGACAAAGGGAACAACATATGTTATGCGGTTTGACTGATAAAGATCTTCGTAGAATATGTAGGAGCCAGTATGAGCATCCAGGTTCCGCTATTGGTTATTGACCGGAGATGAGTCTCGGTCATGTCTACATAGTTCTCGAACCCGCAGGGTCCGCACGCTTAACGTTCGATGACGATCGATATTATGAGTTTATGAGTTTTGATGTATCGAAGGTAGTTCGGAGCCCCGGATGAGATCACGGACATGGCGCGGAGACTTAGAATATCCGAGACATAAAGATTAATATATTGGACGACTATATTCGGACACCGAAAGTATTCCGTGTGTTATCGGATAAAACCGGAGTACCGGAGGGGTTACCGGAACCCCCCAAGGGGAGTATGGGCCATAGTAGGCCAATGAGGGAAAGAGAGAGGCAGCCCACTAGGGCTGGCCACACCCCCCTAGGGATCCTAGTTGGACTAGGAGTGGGGGGCGCCCCTCTCCTTCCTTCTCCTCTCCTTCTTCCTTTCGTACTCCTAGTAGGAATAGGAAAGGGGATTTCTATTCCTACTAGGAGTACGAATCCTACTCCTACGGCGCGCCCCTGGCCGGCCGCACCTCCCCCCTTCTTCCTTTATATATACGGGGGCAGGGGCGCCCAAATACACACAAGCAACATCGTTTTAGCCATGTGCGGTGCTCCCCTCCACAGAAACACACCTCGGTCATACCGTTGTAGTTCTTAGGCAAAGCCCTGCGCTGGTAGCTTCATCATCTCCGTCACCACGCCGTCATGCTGACGAAACTCTCCCGTGCAGCTCAACTGGATCAAGAGATCGTGGGACGTCATTGAGCTGAACGTGTGCTGAACGCGGAGGTGCCGTACATTCGGTGCTTGGATCGGTTGGATCGCGAAGACGTCCGACTACATCAACCACGTCACTAGCCGCTTCCGCTTTCGGTCTACGAGGGTACATAGACACACTCTCCCCTCTCGTTTTTATGCATCTAGTAGATAGATCTTGTGTGATCATAGATTTTTTTTAAAATACTACGTTTCCTAACACCGACTCCAGTCCCCCCCCCCGAGACGGCGCCCATTGCGTGTCTGCAATATTCATCTGTGTTGCGTGAGCCGACTCCAAAGCGAAAGAGAGCACCAAGGAAGAAAGCCGATCCTCTTGCCAAAAAGAATTTATTGTACGAGATGACTGTCGAGGAAAACAAAGCCCTAGTGGCTGCCGAAGTGAAGGCCCATTTTGCACTGAAATCTCCGCCGCCGCCAAAGGAGAAAATACCCAATAAAGTCATACAACATGTTGTGGATCTTGCTAAACCGGCTATGGAGAGAAGGCTATCAGACTATGAACTCTCTATTAGAAAGTCATATCATGCACAAAAAGATAAGGAGTCGAGCTATACAGGTAGTAATAAAAGCGGGAAAATTGTTCCCCATCTCGGAGAACAGGCAGTGCAATCGCCCCCCACCCCCCACCCCCGCTCAAGGTGAGTACCGATTTGGCGGTAACCGATGCTGCTATTAGACATATGGCTAGAGAGGCTGGTATCATTGTTGAACAACTCCTAGGCACCGAGGCCCTTCCCATGAGTTCGCAGGATCTAGCATGGAAATATGTCTGAGGGAACCCTCTGGTCAAGCTTGAGGAGGTCCCGCTTCTATCAACACAAATGCGCAAATTGCCTGACTAGTACCTGAAAGAAATAAAGGTCGTGAGAGAGAGCCTCATGGTGAAAGTCAAGCTAGAGCATTTATTCAATGAAAAAGATCTATGGATTGACTTTCCAGATTTTTTAGTTATTCAATCAAGACGCACTTGACAAATCGCTCGTCAGTTGCTATTGTCTGTAAGAGTTTTTTTCTGTAATTTAAGTCTCGAGTTGAGCACATTCATTGCCTGTAATTATCCTCACTATATTCTTTTGTGTAGTATTATGCAGAATGAAGATTCCTGAAATGAATCGAGATGTAGTCTATGACATTGGGTTCATTGACCGAAATACCGTTCATGAAGAAGTGTTAAATAAGTACCCAGAAGACACAAAGAAAAGCTTGCTAATGTTTTTGAAGGAACTACATGCCTTACCAGAAACAATATTTCCTTACAACTTCAGATGAGTGTTACTGTCTTGTACTACAAATTCTATTTTGCTTACTCGTTGTTAAGTGTAGTTGATGAGTTATGCATGCCCGCTTATACAAATGAGTGCCCAGTTTCCACTGGATGCTGCTAATCATTAGAGTTGACGCTTGAAAATTTGAAGTACTAGACTCACTAAGTAAAGACCCTGGAGCATACAGAAGCCTGTGATGCTCAACGGGTAATTTCTACCATTATCGCACTATATCAGCCTCTTTAATTCATTTTCTGATATCAAGTAATTAATTAATAACTCTTTTATTCATTTTCTTTACCGGGCAGAGTTTGGCAAAAGTTCACCAAAGAGATAGTCGGTGCATGAGACCCAAAGCTGAATTGGGTGC
Organism: Secale cereale; assembly: GCA_902687465.1. NCBI lineage: Eukaryota > Viridiplantae > Streptophyta > Magnoliopsida > Poales > Poaceae > Secale > Secale cereale. Next base: position 856,441,795 of record LR738712.1, read on the forward strand.
GACCTAGGCTAATTAAGTACTACTATCTCCGTATACGCGCCTCTTTAAGTCTAGTTTCAATACCATTATCATGCTTGATTTTTATCTGAATGAATTCTATTCTCGTACTAAAGTGCATGAGGCAGGCACCGGGGAATAATTTATGTGCATACTACATTTGCGAGAACATTCGCATTATGACGTTAGAAAGGGCTAAGTCTGCAAGACAACTTTGGGTACGTAATAAACACTATTCACTTTTTTTTTATCCCGCACGATCTAATATATATACACACAACTGATATATTCATATTTGTCTCCTTTAAAAATGTCAGAGATGCTTAGTAGGCTCCTACCAATGGACCGCATAAGAGCACCTCAAGAGAGATTTTGCGATTTTTGCTTGAGCGGGTCGTAGATCCTAACGGAGAATACCATTTCACCTAAGGCCTGCACGCAATGATATGCAAATTGTAGGGAAAATTGTATATACCAAATTGTATATATATGATTGGTCACACGAGAAGTTCTATTAGATATGTAGTATGTAGTAGCGTATAATATGTTTGAAATGAAAAAGAATGAAATGGGAAACACAAAATTAAAAGGAACAAGAAACCATAAACACTAAAGCCCTAAAACTCTAAACACCTAAACCTTTAGTCCCGGTTGGTGACACCAACCAGGACTAAATGTCCCCAGCCTCCTGCGCGCGCTGCCGTCCATGTGGAAGGGATTTAGTCTCGAGTCGTGGCCAACCGAGACTAAAGGGTTGGGCCTTTAGTCCCGATTTATAAGCCCCGGTTGGTGAACCGGGACTAAAGGTCCTTCGCAACCGGGACTAAAGGTCGTTTCTCTACTAGTGTAAATCAGTGTTCCAAGGTCAATATCTTTCAAGAATCTTCCTGGCTGAGTTATGATGTTTCGATTGAATAGTTGTTGATTGATCATTAGACGATTTGAATTTAATTGGATACACCCCCACCCAAAATATAGAATTAGGGTGGCCCCACAATTAATCCCTTTACAATACCTATATTTGAACATTTATAGTTCATAAATAGGGATCCCTATAAATTTAATATCGCTAATATATAAAAATTTCAGCGAAATTATTATCATTTAATGTTTACTAAAATATTTTCATCATTAAATTTCTATCTTATAAACAACCTTGATCTTAATGAATATTATCATTAATTTTCTTCCAAGGAATATTTTTTTATTAAATTTCTACCTTATTAATGATGCTTTTAATGAGTATAGATATGCTTCTTGACGAGCGAATACATTGCTTTTTATGAGTAAATACATATTCTTTTAATGAGTAAATACATATCCTTTCAATGAGTATATATACGCTTTTAATGAGTATATATTCATTTCATGAGTATATATACAGACAGTTCCTTATTTTCTTGCACATTGCTCTCTCTCTCTCTCTCTCTCTCTCTCTCTCTCACACACACACAGACTCTGTCTCTCACCCTCCCTTCCTCCCTCTGTGTATCTATCTATCTATTTCCAACCCGAAGAGACAGGTGCAAATTTCTTAATCCGTGTAGATCCATCCTTATGGTAATTTATTGCCTTTTTAAACATTATGTAATTGTTGTTCTTTGTAGATTCTCTCAAAGATATTCTTGGGAATTTTGAAGACCTCAATCTCAATTTGTCTCGGACGAGTTTAACTGGTATGCCATCCAAATTCACAAACTTTAGTTGGGATTATTTTAAATTTATCTCAAAGTTATTTGTTATAGTTTACAACTTTTAGAGTAGGTTGGATTTACTCACCCCAATACTGCATGCATGTGTTGAAACAATACAATTGTTTAGATTGTGTAGGTTGATTTTTGTTGGAAACCTGTTAAAAAATACTCTATTTTGTGATGTTTTGTGGGTCAACATTTGTCATGGATGGCTTCTCGTGTTTTGAGTGAATTATTTGTGCTAGATCTTTAAAAGATTTGAATTTAATAGGATACAACCACAAAAAGATATTCCTGGAAAGAGAGTGGTCCCCACAGTTTGTTTACAATATGTATCGATATGAACATTAATTTCTACTTCGATATTTCAACAATTATATGTTCTTCTTAAAAATAACATTTTTTCCATAGAGTATCATACTTAACTTTATTTCAATGAATATTTTAGTAATAAAATGTCTACCTTGTTTACCATGATTTTAATGAGCATATTCCATAAATATTTACTTCCTTATTTACTTGGGGTATTGACCAAACTAGCCCTTGGATCGTGCAAAATTCATAGTCCATGAGAGTCTAGGCGCACAAAAAGAAGTGTTTAGTTTAACATTCTATAGTCCCAAATGAAATACCAGAACAAAAGTGAAGGGACTATTCTCTAGGGTAGCAAGAAAACATCCATATATCGATGCATCAAATATACCATAATATTTACAATCGTGCCATCATTCCTGTAGGGCCCAGTTCGTTCACGGGGAACACTTTTGACGAAGAAAATGCCATCACTTGGGTACGTGGGTCTTATCCTTGTAATATATAGTACTACATGCATGTGTTAAGACAATGCTATTATCTACAACGTGTCAATAGTTTTCCATTTGTAAAGAAGTGGACCAATGTCAATACATACCCATCCTCACGGCCGAGTTCCGGTGTTTTCATTGAATAGTTGATGATATATCTTTAGATGATTTGAATTTATAAGACATATCCGTTATAAAATGCATAACAAGGATGGTACCCAATAATCCCCTTAGAAGATCAATGGAAATTAATATAAAATGAGATGTCATGAAGTGGTGTAAAATTTAGATGGAACAATAAGATGGAGGTCTTATATCCTGGTTAATCTTCTTCACAATTCAAAGTTATCATAATTTTCTATTTGGAAGTCGAGATGTTATATTTCTAGTGATAACATGTCTTATAGAAATTCATGAACATTTCGTTTAGTTATTGTTTTTTATTGGTGTGTATATATTTGAATTTTTGTATTCCATTTGGGGCATGAAACTAAGATTTGGCCATGCGTTTTGTTGCATGTATCCCTAGCACTATATTTGCATATTTTGTTAAGTACCTAAACTTAAGATGGGTGCCTCGTGCACTTTGTGCAAGAATGTAGTTGACTTATTCCAAGTTGTTATACGCTCTGACTGTAGGTGAAACTGTCAGAACCCTCGGCGGGGTGGCGAACGTGTCCGGAAGTAGCAGATCGAAAGTCACACGAGGAACTTACCCAGGTTCGGACCTCCCTTGAGGGGTAACACCCTACGTCCTACGTTTATTTTATATTTAAGGTGGAGTACCTCGTGCGAGGGTTATAATGGGGGGATGATTTGTGACTATGGAGAGTATGTTTCTAAAAGGGTAGATGGCCTCGGTAACCCGTATGCCCGACCTTAATTATATAGAGAACGAGGGCCAGGGTATACATGAATCTAACCGACCTCCAGCCTCCACCTTGCTTGGCTTGCACCCCAAGATGAATATTGAGCTCCTTCCATGCCTCTTGGATCGCTCCTTTCGCCGGGCTCCTTTTAGGCCGTGCAGGCCTTGTGGTGGGCATGTTGCTCGGCTTCCCTTAGGCAGGCCACCCCCGCTGTACCACAGTGTCTGTAGCCACCGAGCTTGTTTGGAGTTGGAATGTCTTAGTATGTTGGGGGACGAGAACCCACGTGGGCTCCTCATGTTTCCAGGGCGTCAATGTTTACACGACTTCAGGCATACCAGGGGCTCTGCGGATGCACGACCTTGCAGTCCAATCTTCAGAATTCTTGGGCTTAGTGTAATATTTGTGGGCGTGGTCACCTCACAAGGTCTTCAGCCCAGAGCCCCCTGGTTCACAACCTTCGTCGCGTCCGACTTGATGTATCGAGTCTCTTGTGTCCATGGCTTGCAAGAACGTCCCTGCGTGAGAGAGGAGTTAAAATCGGAGCACTCAGTTGGGTAGCAGAAGAGGCTCTTGACCACGGGTCAAGGTCCAAACTGCGTGACAGTGGCAGTTTTGCGTGCGTCTCCCAAACCGTTTCTTGTTTTGGTGCAATCTTCAGGAGTCATGCCGCCGGTTCGCATCCGTACATGCCGCCGGTTCGTGTCTCCTTCCTAAATTCTCCTAAGATTCGTCCTCTATTGCGGGGGAGAAGCACGAACCCAGGGTGCTAAGGATGAGCGGGACCGACGCGGCGATAGGCCGCGGGGGCATCACAGCGGAGGAACCCTCAAGTTCTTAGCCTCCTCCCCTGGCCTGGGCGGTTGCTTTGCAAAAGGTATCGGGGAGTTGGAGGTCTTCTATGACCAAGTTCAATCATATATAAGGATTGGTTGCACGGTTGATTTCGGCCCAGGCGGAGTGTTTTGTCATGGCTCGCCACGTGGTCATTGGACAGGGTCTTGGAACTTCATAATTGTAATCTGGCCATCCATACTTCCTTCATCTGTCGTAGCCTCTCTCAGCCTCGACACAGCTTTGTCCAGGGGATTTTGACCTACTATGGGTGCCAACTCGATCATCTCACACCAAACAGGGGTTTTACATCTTGCCTCTTTCATTACCCGGCGTGAGTGCTTTCTTGTGGCAACCCCACGTTTTGGCATTCTGGCACTATTTGAGGAGAATGGCTGGACTCCGGATTGTGGCGGAGCGGTCACTCAACCTTGTCCGGGATCCGGATACTTCGAGCTACCAATGCCACAGAAGTTCTCACAATATGAGTTGAAGTCGCACAGGTAATTTGTGACCCACGTCTCCATGGATGAGATCTTCCCGGAGGTCACTATAGAACCCTTTCATTGGGGTAACCGTCCAGGCAAGGTCAACCAATTTTCTTGCTTTACTACCTGGCCACTTTCGGCAGATTGATTGACATGTTATTTCTGCCTCGTGCCTAAATTTCAAAGCCTTTGTTTCGGAGCCCCCCAGCCTTGCTGTGAGGAATCAACGGTGTTAGCATGTATGCCCCAGCAACAACCTGCGACAGGCCATGACGCCTTTGAAGAAACCGCGAGAGGGATTATAGAGGATGAACACTTCATCGTCAGCCACAATAAATGTGGGGCACCAAAGGGAGTCATTGGTAGTCCAGTTGATCCAGACAGTTCGAAACGAGGTCGTGGCGACCCATCCGACACAATATGTCAACGCGCTAGAGTCTCGACCGGAAGTTGCAGTGGGCCCATTTTTGAAGCCCATCATGGCGACAGAGACGTGCCCATCGACATTGCGTACTCATGCGATGAATTCATAGGTGCCGATCCCTTTTTCGATATTTTGCAAAAATGCCACAACTCCGGAGCGTGAAAACAGCCACCCAAGTATGCACTTGTCATTATTTCAAAGCATATCTCCTCTTCTCCTATGCTGTGATGCTGAAGCACTATTGCCGGCCGCGTCGACTAAAGAAAATTTGGCGAACCGGGAGGCTCCGCAGGTGCTCATTCCCTTGGTTATTCTCGTTTCGTTTTGGGAGGCGGTCTCCCCTATCATGAGTCCCATGGAGTCCGTTAGCGGCCTTGCACCAGAGCATGCGCTCTCTACGGGGCACAGAGGGGGCTCGCCTGTCAGGAGGCATGAGAAGAGCCCGCCTGTGATGGCGGTCATGAGTTCTACTTCAGGGTTACCAATGAAGCCATAGGTCTAAGCATTATGGAGGGGTGTTCTTTGAAAAATATTGGCATCCCCATTTCAATGTCTTATTTTTCCATCTAAAGATTCGTACGATGTTCGGGAAGATCACACGTCTATCGACTATTTAGAAAGCTCCGATGCTCTCCAATGACAAGGAGTCATATCCGAGAAAACACCCATGTTATCTTCCATGGCTATAAATGATCTAGCTGAACTGACATCCTTGGTTAATTAAGTACTATCAACACCTCTCATAGTGAATGTTGGTGCAAAATAGAGCACGATGGCAACGACGAGCGATCTCTAGTTACCTGGGATACAATAATTGAGAAATCTTGGCCTCTGCAATCTGACATTTCACAATGATTCAAAGTGCATCATATACCTTCGGCTACAATGGCCGAGTGAGGAATTGAAAGCCAAGGTTTCAGTTAGGCTACTAAGCTATTTTAAGTGATTTTACATACTTGTTAAGTTCTTCTTAGGAAAGGGAGAACGGATTCTAGTATGGAAAGATTGTTAGCAAGATGCCACAAATGTGTTGAGTCCAATGTCTCCATGTGATGGTTGATTAAGAAGTTATTCAAAGAGTAATCTATTACTACTACCTTGTAGCATACCACATACACATTAATCATCCTTGAGAAACTTCTCCATCCCAATGGTCCAACATTTCTTACTATTTTAGATCTCACTTCATAATAGGCATACCGAAGTGGACATGGAAGATGTGATGATATTTAAGTGGACATGGAAGATATGATGATATACAAGTGGATAAAAATGGTTCATTCGGCTCATGGATAGTGACATTCCTTCATTGTGGTACATATAAGTAGTCAGGAGCAATCCTTATCTGAAAAAACTAGGCACCATCGTGGCACTATTCTTCATGTGGTTCACCTGAAGGACCCTTGTTGGATACTTGACTGTCTTGACGAGAGTATGAATTTCCAACCAAAGGGCATTCTACAGTTCACGAAGAGCATCTTGTGACTTCTAGATATTTGCATGTGAGTTCTTGTTCAACGTCTTGAGGGAATTGAGGGCCAATTGGCCTTATCGAAGACAATGTTGCGATATACTCCTCGCAGTGCCACCTCAATGAGTGCGTTCGAACAGAGAAAGGTAGGACTTCAATTTGACAGTCTCCTTTATGCACACTACATATGGCTTGACTACAATGCCATGTCATCAGTGACAAAATGATATCATAACAATGGAGTGGTTAAGAAGTTCTAGGATAACTTTTGCCTACGCAGAGCTGAACAACACCGTGGTATGTCAGAGGATGTAGGCCCTTTCTTGTATTTTTATGAAGTTTAGTATGTGTGGCGTTTGTGCCCACATTAACAGCACCCTCTTGTAATATATTTGTCTGTATCTTAATATAATGATTTGTAGATTTTGGTGTTTTTCTGAAAGAATGTGGAGGGGGTGATGATGATTGTTGAATCTATATCCAAAAGGGCTCGCAAAAAATGTCACTAACTATATATGGATTTCTTATACACAAAACGAATACATAATGAAACAAACTTTAAGTTTAAATCTACCACCTAAATTTTACATTTCTGGCAAACATTGGTCGAGTAGATTTTGGGGCAATACTTCACATTTAAAATAAAATAAAATAATAACATATCATTTAATTTGTATAAGCATGAAGATGCTATAGTAGATGGTTTTTCATCGATATATTGTACTTATGTTCCGACTACTGGTTGCATATCTAATAGTTGGTGAAAGGTCGTATGTAGCCAATTATCGATAAAACGGGTGATTTTTTCTCAAAAGGGGGGAGCAAGTTTCGCTCTGTTGCGGCAAGCTTCGTCGTCATTGTTCAATCTTCAAACGTAGCTGACCGGTGTCTTGCCTAATTGGGGAAGAACAAGATGTACAAAATCAGGAGCTAATTCCAAGGGAGGACCAAACATTACACTAATGGGTTTAGGATGCATCAAACTGAATAAAGTTTGTTAGACTAAAAACTTTTATCACCTTGGACAGAAACACATCAAGCCTTTTTACCGGGCCCTTTTTTTCGTTGAGGGGTTGGATCAGTACCACCATGCCATTAATTTACACCTAAATACCTCACAAAAATGTGGGGATGAAACTCTTCACTGCCGCCACCATCATTGATATCACTAAAAAAGAAAAGTATAAAGATGAATGGTTAAAGTGGTTTCCATCGTTGATGCTCATCCACCACCATAGTCCATGCTAAACCCTCTTGGATCCCTCAATTCCATCACCTTTGCCTTGTACAATGTATATCGATATTCGGCACCATAAATTTCCAATGCCATATTGCCATGACGATCAACAAGAGCTATTTGAATATGTTTATTCTTGTAGTGATGCTATTTTATCTATTGTACTAAAACATGTAATCAAATGATAGTTTCTTCCTTCGGTCTACATAATGGTTGCATTTGAGGGCCAACTCCATGGCCCGGTTTTGATAAATCATGTAATTTAGTGAATCCATGATTTATTCAATAACATATCTTGGAACAAGTGCAAGTTATTCATTTGGGCCCTCACCGAAATATACTATGGTGACATGTTGACACTCACTTTTGTCCTTAAGAACGTAGTCGACATGTCGAAGTTCAACATGGCATCAACATCATCATCTAACATTCTAAGTATAGTCATAGCGTTTCCATGTCATCATTGAATGTCTCTTTGGTTTGTGGTGAAATCCTAACCATCATGTAAATCCAACTTGACGCCATACTAGTTTGTTACATGTTATTGAAGTCTAGTCCACCAACTATAGCCCAATTATTTCGGCGGCAATACTTAGGTCAACCCGAGCGTTCTGCCACCAATTAGTACAAACACAACTACATAACCACCCCCACGTCGTAAATGGTTAAATAGCTTCATTATCAATGGCATATCATTGATGTGAGAATCTCTGACCGCAAACATGAAACAACATGCTTGCAAGTTTCACACATCGCAAACGAGGAATGTCGAACGACAATCCATGATGTAGGTCTCATCACAAACGATCACGACCATCCCTTTCAACCATACATTCACTCATATTCACATATATTACATCCATATATCACAATCATCCATTCACTTTTGCATATGTTACATCCATATAGCCCACCCATTCATCGACAAGATAAAGTAACAAATGAAATTTATATATGAACCGACATAATAAATTGACCATTCGGTTTTGACCATCCATACATGAACAAACATAAGTGATGCCCCATTCATATATGAACCAACATAATTGATATATGAAAATAGAGTGATCAATAATACTTTTGGCCCTCCCGTCGTTCATCAGATGTATTCAGTTAGTTCACTACCAAAGGAACATCCAGTTCAACAATGAAGCCTCGCCATTTTTAGGAACTTGGTTCTTTGTGACTCCCTCCAGTCCATATTTGTCGCTGATTTAGAAAAAATGGATCTAAGGATACATGGTGTTTTCTTGGCATTGGATCTGAAGAGGGATGCACCGCCATGATCACATAATACATAAACAGATGATAGAGACAAACTATAACTATACATGATAGAATTGACAAACAAACATAATTGTCTGTGAAGGACCCTGCTTCATGTTCCTTGCACCGGGGATTGTACCCATCAGAAGAAATCCTCTTATCTTTAGGTTTTGCACTATCTCTGTGATATTTGAAATGGTGGCATCCTCGTATGGTCGGGGGTGGAGGGGTGGAAACTAGGAGATAGAAAAAAAGAGGGAGAGACCACCATGGTGGAGGAGTGCATGCATGGAGGGGAGCGGCAATCGGGACGTGAAGGTAAGAATGTGGATATGAGCGGTGTCTGCTGGTGGAGGGGTGGTGGCGGAAGGAGAGAAAGAGGCCATCATTTTCACGTTTATATCAGGAGAGGGTGAGAGAGTGAGAAGGGTTGAGGTTAGTGAGGAGTGATTAGGTTCATATAACACCTAGGAATTTTGTACACGCTCATTAAGTACTATCCATGGGCTATAATTTACACTGGGTGTGCTACCGTTCAGGGCTCGCCTCTTCACAAATACACATTTGGGTCTCCCTGGGCTACAACTATTTCTCAAGCGTAGTTAGACCCATTCTTAGACCAGCGGTGTGCGATGAGGGGTCTTGTCAGAGGTGATGTGTATATTAGTGAAATGAGCATGAAAACTCCATAATTAACATATCCTCTTCAATGCCCATATTTGCAATGTGGAACTTCACCTACCTCAATAGTTGCTTTAAAGAGGCTCAGTACAAAAACATATGTTTGGTGGCAAGGTCATTTTTGCTATAAAACATTTCAATGAGTTATTATGATGACTCATTAATGGCTATGAATGTTGTCAACCAACCATGGTTTGCCTTTGAGCCTCCTTGAGGGTTTGCCATTCACATGTCCTATGAGCGGCCACTTTAGTATTTTTTCCTTCAATGGACCTAAGGGTTGCATTTTTTCATTTGTAATGTTTTTGAGTTTAATAAATTGACATATCATATGCCTCCCTTTTAGCAAGCAATGCGACAAGTTTGTCAGGTATGCATGTTATAAAGGCGAAATTAATTAGCCACGTACAAATGCAACATTGATCTAGAGTTTAACAAGCTTTGAAAAATAATTTAAATATAAAGCCCAAATGTGATCGATAACGCGGTGAGTTGTTTCACAGAATGTTAAGCCCATTACTATTAAAGAAAAAACAAGTCATCTATATATCATTTTAGTAAGGGAATCACTAACTTCGATCGAAAATGTTTCTCCCGCATCTATCAACAGATAGGGCGGACCAGTCCGCGGACACTGACGCCAGAGGCCGCCATCCAACATTGCCCGCACACATTTCAACTACTATTCAAACAAACCGGACAAATTTCGTGCAAACATGGCCGGATTTTCATATAAACCGGTAGAAATTCATGCAAACACAGCGGATTTCATATAAACATGACGGAATTCATTACATTTTGGACATACATCAAATAAAAGAGGTGCTCGTCCAACTCTCTAGACATAATTAATTGACCTAATTTAAATGATCGCCGGCGCATGTTACCCATGTCCGGCCATGAGCCCCGAGAACTGAAACTTCACCTTCTCCTGTTACGTATCGGCGCTCTCCAGCTCCGCCTCTGGAGCCCCGGAAGTGAAGTTGTCTGCCTCCATGTCGCCACCAAGCGGCTAATGGACCGACGATGGTCAGTCCACCAAGCTTGACTTGAATGGGAGGGGAGGAGCGGTGGACTTCTTGGGACCCGAGCGGCGGCGACCTACCGTGCACTACTCTTCCAAAACCTGGCGGCGCCCTCGAACGTGTTGACTTAGTGGTTGTTGTGACGGGGCATGGCCTCGGCGAAGCCGGCGGTGTACTCCTCCTCCTCGTTGTTGGTCTTACCCCACACCTCGTCCGCCACCTTGTGAAACTCTTTGTAGACGGCCTCCAATTCCACTTGTCTCCGGCGGAACCGCGAACAGGCCATGCGAATCTTATGGACGGAGCGGCATTACTCGAGCGCTAACTGCTATTTCATGTCTGCGTCTGACACGTTCTCCTTGCCGACGTTCTCCACCGCCTGTAGTGTTCTTGGAGGACTTGGAGGTTCTTGGTAGCATTAGATTACGCCTGGAACTGCTCCTCCCACTCCTCCCGCACCATGTCCATGTAATGGGCACAGGCCTCGCCGATGGTCATGGTGCAATGTGTCGTATAGGAGGGTGGCGGCTGATCATCCTCAGCCACGTCCTTCACCATTACGACGTCAGCCTCCGGCTGCCGGCCTGCCAGCCGTTAACAATGAAGACCATCTCCTTCTTCTGCTCTAGCGAGAGTCCATCCCAGAGAACTTTGGAGGGCGAGGAGGCCATGGGGGTGAAGAAGAGGAGAAATGGACCAGACGAGAATAAATGCGGCTATGGCAGGGGCTGTAGTTTATATAGCGTTCGAATGGCAAGGTGGGTGGTGGTGCCGGAGTAGGTTGCTTGCCAACCACATAACTATGGGCGGCACACTGCCGGATGGCCAACCATGGTGTCCTTTGAACGAGCGCGTACTCGCATGCACCGGGAAGCGGCACAAGTGGCACTCTCACGGTCGACGCGCCGCTTCTGCGCTAGCACTGGTGAGTGACATCGTCCGCTCTGGCAGGATATAAAGGCGGCACTGAAACTCTAGAGCAGCGCTGACCATTTCGGGCGGGAAGCGCTCCCGGGCGAGTGACCGGGATTGGGTGGGTCAAGACGGCAAACACATCGGTCTGGACACCTGCAAACCATTTGTGTGATGTAACGTGCATACACTACATTATCAGTCCCATCTAAACCAAATAGGAGGGACTTATAGGGCTTAAAGTGCGCATTTGGGACTTATGAAAGAAGACCCTAAGGGAGAGTCTTTTTGGGACTCTAGTTGTAAAATTGTCTTTTCGTCCATGTTTAGTCCCAGGAACCAAATAGGTAGGGACTTTTTAGGAACTAGCGACTTTTTAGTTGGCGCTAAAAAAGTCCTAGGACTTATGAACCAAACAGGGCCTCAGTCTTTCAACCAGTGATATTGAATGACCCATGTTGCTCCAGTGATGTATTCAATACAGTATCGTCAATCTGGAACGAAATTAATTGCAATTGTCTAGAAACAACAATAATTGCATTACCTATAATTATTTAGAAACAACATTAATTTTATTAAGGACAATCAATATTGGAAATAACATTGATTGTTGCGCTGAGAAGAAATGTGGAACATTTTATATTTGTATCTTTGAGTGTTCAAGTAACGGTGTCATTGTAGTTCTAGATATGTGGCCAATTTAGAGTGACCACAACAAGGCCGACACACTATATTAGCTCATACTATTTCTCAAGAACCAATATTTACGCGCAGCTATAGGGGAGTTACGGGTGTGGAAGAAGTGGAGGTAATACTCCTCAAAGTACTTTCAAATTGTTCATTCGTGCACGTGCACGATTACGTGTGTATCATAGGTCGAAGTTTTAGAACATTGACTGTACACTTAGTTATACGTCTTATATTTCTCGAGTGAATGTGGATTGTTAGCGGACGCGCTTACCACTTATATTTCTTGGGAGTTTTAGAACATTGACTGTACACTATATATTGGATTGTTAGCGGGCGCGTATACCATTTAGATTAACACATAGAATGTGGAGCACACAATTTTGCATATTTAAGCATCTCGTATGTGATGTCACAGTTTACATATCTTCTGTTATTTTTCACATGTTGATTACTAATATTCAAATCCATGATTCATGTGTGCAGATCAATCGATCATGAATCCTGACAATAGAGGTCAAGAACCAACCGGGCCAGTGTATGCGCCTGTACCTCTAAGGACAGCGTTGTCGCTGGACCTTGGAAACGGACAGAACGGGACATTCGTCCACTCAAACATCGACGGTTCTACCACATTCTTGCTGCCAGATGTGAGGTCGGCAGCAGCGCCTGCAAGCTGCAACGCAGAATCAGAACGATGAGCGCAGGATACACCTTATCAAGCTTCTGTATTCATGCGCCGCCGCTTTGGACGAAGGGGAGAAGGAGCTGGCAAACAAGGGGCTGGAGATGATATGCAGTCTGGCAACGGACGACGGCGATCCGGTGCACCGCCTCGTGTCTTCGTTTGCCGACGCTCTGGCGCTGCGCATTGTTCAGCCGTGGCAGGGCGTGTGCCGCGCTCTGCAGCTGCCGAAGACTACCCCGGCACCGGCGGCCGCCGCAGCGCGCCGCCACTTCGCTGTGATGTGCCCTTTCCTCCGCCTCGCCGGGACCGCAGCGAACTATGCCATCATCGACACTGTACAGACCGAGAGGAATGCCGTACTCCACGTCGTCGATCTCGGCGGCGCTGACCCTCCGCTTCTTTGCCAAGCTCCCTGGGGCTAGCGCACACCACCAAATCCTCCGCCTGACCATTGTCAATGAGGATGACGAGTTCTTATCCAGCACCGCTGCGCTCCTCAGCTTGGAAGCCAAGGACCTACACGTCGCCTTCCAGTTTCACCCGGTGAAACTCCATATCAACCTGCTGCTCAGCGTCGAGCCCCTCGGTGTCAGGAGCGGCGAAGCACTGGTCATCGTCTCCACCTTACAGCTCCACCGTCTACTCGCCGACGAGTTTGCAGAGGTGGCTACTCGTCCTCACGACAAGAAAGGAAAAACGCCAGTGCATGCTACCATGACGAGGGCCGACGCGCTCCTCCGGGACCTAGCTGAGCTATCGCCAAAGCTTATGGTAGTGACGGAGCAGGAGGCCAAGCACAACGGCGTGGAGTTCAGGGTCCGGTTCGGGAACGCGCTCAAGTACTACGGGGCTCTGTTCGACGCCCTAGAGGAGAGCGTACCTGCGCGAGGGTCGGCAATGGAGCGTGAAGGAGTGGAACGGTGCCTGCTACTGGACCAGATCAGGGATATCATTGCCTGTGATGGCGCCCAGCGCCGGGAATTCGTGACTGCGCCGATGAGCCCCGGCAACGTGGCACAAACGGCGATCCTAGCACGTATGCTGGCCGGTGGTAGCAGGGCATACAGGGTTTGCAGTGAGAATGAAGGCCGATGCGTCTTCATCTACCGGGACGACCTTCCGATGTTCTCCGTCTCGACCTGGCGCACAGTGTGATGAGGATCGCCACAACTGTGACCTGTGATCTTCTTGCAGATCTTCTGAATTCATTGCAATAATTTCATAAATCGGAAGCATGTGTTTTGGTTATTTGCCTGAACTGGTTATCATTTTGAGTTGTTATTATCGTACTGCAAAATGTTGTTTCACACCAGCAGACTTTGGAAAATGTTCAAGACATTTTAGTTATTTTTGGAACATTCAAGACAATTTGATTGTTATCGTACCTTTGCTTAATGGGTCTGTCTATATCACATCTAGATGTGAGATATTATCTCACATCTAACTCTCTCACACTTAGACTCCCTCATCCTTGATTTTTTTTTAAGTCTTCCATGGATTTTCTTTTTTGTCTCTAAGGATGAGGGAGTTAGATGTGAGGTAATATCTCACATCTAGATGTGAAATAGCAAACCTGTTGCTTAATTGTCTCTCTAACAGCCGCCACGCAAAGACAACATCCTTATCACACTGCTTGCGACATGCCATTCTAACGACTTCATCGCCGAGATGTTGGGGTGCTTTTCGCACTATTTTGACCTGTCTTTCTAAGGGAGCTATGAGGAGGCCAACTTCGTTTCTTTTCGGAGCAGTACCTTGTTCCTTCGACCGGCCCTGAGGGTAAACTTTTTTTATATGCCACTAATGTTCTTCCTTTTCGGTTTCTTCTTTGGAGCACATAGAATTCGCTCCATGCAGGCAGGATCAGAGGACTTGTTGAACGATCATCATACAAGGTGTGAAAGGCCCATCAAAATCTAGCACTATTACATTATTGGCATAGATCAATTCCCATCACCCCATGTGCACACATCGGATTGTTCTAACATGGGAGAGTACAGCATGACTGAGATGGTGGAGAAGGAGTTGATGGACTCGATGGTGACGATATTTCCACTCTGGAGGCAGGATCAGCGATTCAGCGTCCAAACAGCCATCCAGGACGAAGAACAACAATGACGGTGTCTAAGCTCCAGGGAAAATACGCAAAACATGGCTTGAGGATTCTTACAAAAAAAGGGATACGAAAGATGGTCCAGTTAGTCTAGTGCTGTGGATGTAGTGTCCCCACTCCCCACGGCCCCATCTCCTTACTCAGGCTCATTCTGCTCCAAAAATTGTTGTTGGATTTCTAGTTTTTTTTTGTGAAGTTTATTTTCCGTACAATAAACAACCCCAATGTAATTCTCCTGAAAACAAAGTTGGTCCAGTTAGTTTTGATTCATTTAAGAAATTTTAGAGGACAAAAAATAAGCATAAGTGATACATTTTTCTGAAAAAAAATGCGGGTAATACATTTTCTGAACCATAAGTTAAGTAATACAATCACTGTTCTGCAATACATTTTCTGAATATTTTTTTGTGTGGGTAATACATTTTCAAAATCATAAGTTAAGTAATACATTTTCTGTTGGCCTCGGCGGGGTCCCTCTCCTCCCCCGAGCAGTGGTGGCGAAGCGGGACGCAGCGGGCTCAGCCTGCATCGGTGGCGGCAGGGCCCCTCTCCTCCCTCGAGCAGTGGCGGCAGTGCGGGCGCAGCGCTGGGCGAGGGGCTCAGCAGCGGAGCTGCACGTGGCGGGCCTTATGGCACGAGCGTGCAACAGTGCCATGGTGGCCGTGCGACGGAGGGCGTCGTTTGTGAAGGAGGCACGTTCCTCCGGCTTCCGGGGTGCCATGGCATAGGCCTCCGTGTCATACTAGCCTATATGTTTTGGTTCTTGGGATTCTTATGAACATTGAAGGATTCTCCTGAATTTCCCCATCCATTGAAGTCCTATGGAACTCTCTAATTTGGTCCTAATGTTTGGTTTGCAGGTCATGCTATTGCTGGGCTATTCTTCCTCTGCTCCACGCTGTGGTCGCTGTTGTTGCAACAGATATTACAGGTTATCAGCGAGTTGCGTCTGACAAGAGCATTTGCGGTGCATACTTTAAGAAATCAACAAACCTCATTTGCGGTTAAAGTTATATCATGAAACACACAATATCTACCTTTGTTCTACTGATTTTCTGTCCATTGACTGCCTTAAAAGGGTGGATATACTCTCAGCCTACAAAAAAGCTAGATAAATCTAACCTATAGCTTCAGCACTTTCAATGTTAAGAACTTTATCAAAGGTTGGATATACTCTCAGCCCACAATGAAGAGAGAAACAGAGGAGCTACAAATCAGTAACAAAAACACAAAGGTGTCAACTGAACAAAAGGTTGCAACTGAACCTGTAACTATTTGCTCAACAGTTAAACTAATCCTTGAGTGATTTTTTTCCTAGCATGCTTTTTGGTCTTAGCAAAATTTACCCCATGGGAAGAAAATAAACTTTAAAATATTTAAGTGAATAGAAAGTGATGTTGTTGACCTCTAATTGACAAGTATACATATTATTGTTTTCAACACTAAAAAAATGATGCACATGGTCAACCGTCTTGCTCTCTGGAGACTCAGGTTTATTGAGCAGGATTACCAGCAAGGCGAAGTCGATGGCGCTCATCACCACCGCCACACACAAGGACTGGCCAACCCTGCAAAGGTAGTTTAACTGCCAAAACTCCATTTTCTTGCAAATACTTGGTAATTAGGTGTCTCAATTCTTAATGTAGTGTTTGGGAGTAACCAGGGATAACATAATTATCAGTACGTGTTATTTCCAGTCTTTATTTATTATATGAGGAGATCTACCTGCCCTTTCTGATTACTGAAAGTTTAAGATAATTTTGGGCATAACAAGCTTAAAGAATATATCTCGCAAGTAAGTTTGATATACTCTCGATACATCTTGAGATATATGATTCACTGACTACTTTTAGGATGATTCTGTAGACCATTACTCTTCTCAAGGTTGATGGGAAAAAGAGTTGATCCAAACTGGCACCATGTATTCTTATGGACGTATGAGCCATCTCACTGTATGTGGAGCTTTTCTCTTGCGCTGAACTTACTTTATTTTACGTGTTGTCAGTGTAATCTCCAATTTTGTTCTCATGTATACCATTACTCTTCTCAAGGTCTTGCAAATGCATCATGTGTAGCTTTTCAGATTGCAAATTAGATATTTTGATTGATACATGCATATTGTTGAAATATTGGTGCCTTGGAATACTATGGGTGGAACTAGCAAACTCACTGAACCTATGAAACAAATCCAGGATGCATTGACAGATCCTCTTGAAGCTTTTGCTAATTTCAACAAGGTAATATTTAAGATTTTTTATAATCTTGCATTTCATTGTTTTAGCTGAATCACTTATCAATTAACATCTATACTATTGCACAAAATGTGCTGGATTTACCAGATGAGGAACTTGAAGAATTGGAGGTAGCAGTGTGTGTCTTGACAATAAGCAAGCAATTCTCTCCCGCGGCTTTTCACCGACGAGGATCGTCGTGACAACCAGAGGCGGCTGCGTCGCCTAGCCATCACGGAGATGGACGTGGAAGCTATGGCGGAGTGGCGCGAACTCTTCCCGCAGGAGATCGTCAACGAGCGCCAGTTTTACAAGCAACGGAGGACGGAGAGGGAGGCGAGGAGGAAGGAGCGAGCCGCCTATCGGGAGAACAAGCGTGCGCGGAAGCAGGCCGCTCAACTGAACATGAAGCTAGGAGAAGCGTCGTCCTGGGACTCCGAGGACGAGCGGTATGCTGACGCCTACTTGCAGACGTCGGAGGAGGACGTTACCAACTCGGAGTCGGAAAACGACGAGTAGTTGATTTTTTCTTTTACCAGGCTTTGCTATGGAGAACTATTTATGTATCATTATCAACTTGCACTACTAGAAAAAAGGCTATTAGTGGCGCACCCAATATTGCCATTAGTGGCGCACCATGGGTGGGCCACTAATACCACGCCACTAATAAGGAATACTAATGGCGCACCTATGATGCGCCACTGTTAATCCCAATAACAGTGGCGCACCACTGGTGCGCCACTGGTATGCCTATGGGGTGCGCCACTGGTATCCCTATGGGGTGCGCCACTGGTATGCCTATGGGGTGCGCCACTGGTATCCCTATGGGGTGCGCCACTGATATCCCTATGGGGTGCGCCACTGTTATTTAACTGGGTGCGCCACTAATGTGCTATATGATGCGCCACTACTATTAATTCTAGGAATTTCTTTTTGCATTTCTGGTATTTGCACAGGTTACAAAATACAATACATCACAGAATATAAACAGCACATAATACAATTCATCACATTAGTCTCCGAATTCGAAATAGCGAACAAAGTTCAAATATTAGACAAGTTTAGGTCTCGAGACCGAGTAGCGAGTTTGTCGTCACATTACAAAGTTGATATCATCTAAACTACCATCACATAGAAGAGAGCTGCGGTCACGATGAGCATCATCACGATGAAACTAGTCTTTATCCGGTTCCTCCTCCGCTCCCTCCTCTCTCCCTCTAGATAGCGCTCGTATCTAGCTTCCGCCTCCGCCCTAGTGGTGTACCCTTTGTAACTGTTACCGCTAAAACGGTGAACCTGTCTCCGACACTCCTCCCAGTCGTCATAGACTCCGGGAACCCTACCCTTGTACACGACGTACGACGGCATCTCTATGCACTAGACAAACAAAACGTTAGTAGCAATTCACAGATAATATATAAGTATGCAACAAAAGGATCGGAAGAGAAAAGCAACACATTAATAGCACGGTTCATGGTCCTACTAATAAATAGCATCGATTACATATAAGTTGAACGACTGTCCAAACTAAAGAGACATACAAGTTCATTAAAGTTTAATTACAACACGAGCTAATCGACATTTCAGAACTACATACCATCAATACTTTCTTCGACTCGACTCAGGGACCGGAGCGTGGATGAAGCCGCCGTCATCCGTCGGCGTCATGAATGTGCGGTCGTTGTCAGCCTGCATTTGTAGCGTTGTTTCTATTTCACTGTTGGAAGGTTGATATTTGAGGTGGAACTGCCCCGAGGTACGAAGGACATCTTGACAGATGATTTCCGCAAACTCCGACTGGATGCGAAAGAATTCTTGTCTGATGTCCATGTCCTGGATTGCCGACAAGCGTGCGGCCCAATCTTGGAGACCCTTTGGTAGCATAAGGTGATTATGGTCCCGTACGATCGCCCGCATGTGATGGAGGGCGTAGTAGGCATCCTTCTGACTGCTAGGCGGCTGCTTGACGCAGGGGAACGTCGTTACGTGGGTGAACACGTGCTTGCCGTACCTACACATTTCCTTCCTGAAGGTGCCTCCAGATTTGGCGTAGCCGGGGAGAGCATCATCAAGAACTTTCTTGATATTTGTGTAGTTTTTCTTCGACTGACGGTCCGAGTCGAAATACGTGGCCGTGGAATATTTCGGGCTTAAGAGGATGAGTGTGCAACGTGTGTCACTGCACAAAACACGGAATGTTAGGAAAAAAAAAAGAACGATCGAAATCTAAGAAATCATATGTTACGGGGCGGTGAGGGGATGACTTACTCGGGAAAGTAAGGCACGAGGAAGGTATCCTTATCTTTGTTCGCCATAATGACGCCTTCGAGGTATGAACTCGCGACTTGCCGGTCCCCAGCGCTGTCCAAGTGCTTGGCACGCATGTAGAAGGGGTCGACTATCACGATGTCCGGGGTCTTGTCTCTAATGATCTGCATCTCCATATTGAGCGAAAATAGCCGAATGAAGGTGTAGTGCAGCGGATGAAGGTTAAACATAGCGAAGATGTCATCAAACCGCAGGACGATCATACTCCCGATGGTGCCATCGACAAAGCCCTTGCCCTCTGGCACCTTGGCCACGAAAACCGGGTATGAGTCATCTTTCTCGGAGAGACGCCGCTTCTCCATAGAAAGAACACTGTCATGCAGACTCCGCATAGCACCGGTTGCAGCCTTGAACAGACTAGCCGGTAGCATCGGCCTACCCGCCACATGCACCGCCCTCATGATATCCTTAGGTATTGGTGGCCCGTCCTGAGCACGGATCGTACTCGGTGCCGGCTGGCTCGCACCCTTGTTAGTTTTTCTTTTCCGTCCCTTCTTTGGCTTCTGCTGATGTAATGGGATCGAGGTCTGCTCAGAGACCACCTTCTTGAGTGTGGTGGGGCTGATAATATTTCCCACCTCGGCTGCTTGAGTCTCGGTGAAGGCGGCAGCTGGAGGCGTCTCCTGAGAACCGAACAGACGACGCCTGTTGCAATTGGGTTTCTCCGCGGTACCAGCTAGATCGCGATCGACTTTTGCAGGGTTGGGTTCTTGAGAAGGAGGCGCCAAGAATTCGTCACCGTACCCACCATGTTTGTTGAAGTAGTCATCGACGTTGACAAATGTACCGTCGTCGACGTCCGGATCCTGTGCCATATGCATGCCCGGATCAGCTGACGGCGGTAGCGTTGCGGCGGTCTTGCCATGGCTTGGCGCCGGCAGGACTGGCGGTGTTGTCTGTGGGGTGGTGACCCCCGCCCCCAAACGAATCTGGCTCTTCGGCCAAAGCAATGGCCAGTTGAAGCAGGCGCCGAGGGTCATCACATCATCTTCGTCGGCCCCATGGGGTCGATACGGAGGTAACAAGTCGTCGCAGCCCCGCAGCACCCGAACCAGTTGAACCCTATACACTGTGGGTGGCATCGGATTATGGTGGAACACGCGGTTGCCCGGTTCAACGATTTTGGCCTTGGCGACATCGATCAACTTGCCGTCCACAAAGTGCAGGAGAGTGCATGGAACTTCGTTGGCGGCGCCCTGCGAAAACATGTAGGGCGTCAGGGATGCCCAGTCAAAGGCAAGGAGATGAAGTCATCGGCCGAGGCTTAGTTACCGCGATGGCGTCGAGCTCGGCTAATGTCGAGGCACCGCCAACGGCGGGCGTGCAAGTGACGGAGGGGCCGCTTGCTGCCGAGGTGCCGGCCGGCGTATTCTTCCCACACCCGGGTGCATCAAGCTCCAATGTCGGCGCCGGCACCGGAGACACCAATGACGCCTCCGCCGGAGACACCACTGCCGGCGTGTTGTGCGAGTTGCTGCCCGTCAAGCTGGGAATCGGGGGCGGCCCCTGTTGGCCGCCCGCAAACCACCCCCGCAGCCCCTCAACCAAGGTAGGCATAATGGCGGTGATCGTCGCTCCCAGTTGGTCTCGCACTTGGTCTCGCACTTGCTCTTCGACTATCTGAGGAATCTGCGCCACTTTTGCCTTGAGTTCTTTAACCTCCTGGCTTTCCAAGCTGGTCTTTCTCTCCTTTCGCCCAGTCTTATAGTATTCCGACCATTTCGTGGACAAGCCTTCGCCGGCCACACGACCAGCTGACGTCGGCTTAGCTAACTTATCCTTATGTTTCATTACATTCAACGCCCTATTTAAAGTGGTGTCCCAAGGGGCAGACGGGGAGCTCTGAGACCCCGCGCTACTGCTTTCAGTTTCCTGCGGAAGTAACGTGAACCATTTAGAAATTTGGCTTCATTAATTAGAATGCAACCATATGGAGCTAATTACGCGGGGGTGTATTCCTTACCAGAACAAGCTCAAGCGCCTTCACCTTCGGATCCGTGGTAAGCTCCTTTGTTACCGGGTCCTCCTTGTACCGGGCTCTGATAAAGTTCCTGGTCTGCTTTTCATGGCGGTATTTATCGAACAGGGGCGGTAGGCCTTGCTCGACACGCTCCGCGTCCTCCTTGTCCCATTTAGGTTCCGCCACTCTGTAACCGCCGGGACCGAGTGTGTGGACCCCTAAGTTCAATTCCCGCATTTCTTTCCCCCACTGACTTGATTCCACGGATGCGTTGCTCTCGCACTTGGTCTTGAACTCCAGGTAGTCAGCTTTGCTGATCGAAGGATTTTTCTCCTTGATCTTCTCATAACTATCACCTCTTTCAATCATTTTCTTCACCCGGGCTCTCCAAGAAGCCAGGGCCGTGCTCATCTTCGTGAGGGCGGCACTGTTCACTTTATTCCCTAAGAGGCGTGTGTTTGCGAAGTCACCGGGGAACTTGTATCGTTCGTGAAGAGGAGGATCCGCAAATTCCCTCGTTCACGTTGCCTTAGGTTCTCGGTGTTGATCGTGACGGTGCTCCGGACAATGCACCCGAGTTGTCCCGCGTACCCACTGACTAATTCTTTGGGCGCCGTTGGATGCCCACTGGAGGACACTTCAGTAAATTCCTCCTTGACGGTGCCGAGCACGTTCGGGCGCCGGTCCTTCCATTGCCTCTTCGGTTGGCTGCCATCTGTGCGTTCGCTGCCATCATCAGTGGTGGCATCCCCGGCGGCACCATCAGTGGTGTCATCCCCGACGCCACTAGGGGTTGTGTAGTCGGGATCGGTGTCTTCCGCGGCGTCCTCATAGCGGTGAGGGTATTCCTCCATCTCCTGGGACAGCTCCCAGAATGGCTTGCCGCCCGAACCGCCGGCCTCATCGTTGTCGGCCATGTTCGCTCTAAATAGGAAAAAAGTTTGGTCAAAAAGTTGGTTATTGTCAAGGAACAAGATCTCATCATTTAGGGTTTGTGAGGAATTATCATGGTCTCATCACTTAGGGTTTGTCGACACCGAGGCATCCTAAAAGCTACGGTCTCATCACTTAGGGTTTGTCGACACCGAGGCATACTAAGATACCCCGGCCCATGCATTAGTCGCAAGTACCCCATATGTCCTATTTTTAGCAAATTCATGCTAAAATTCACGGAAAATTTCAGCATGACCTTTGCTGAAAATAGGACATATGGAGTACCCGAACTTGCCGGAACGGAAGTTAATCGACATTCCGGCAAACTCAAGGGCCTCTCGGGGTACCTGCAAAATCATTATCCCCGCGTAATGAAGTCGCCAATGGGTCATTTCAGAAGATCACAACAGCAGCAGCAGCAGGTTTATTCTTCTTCTTCATAAACATTAATTGGTGTGGGTGACTCTATCTGCCCTCTAATGACTCACTCAACTTAACAGGACAACCCACAAGCATTGTTTTGATTCCAACAGCTGCTGTAAAATACATCCAGCAAAGGTGCTCTAAAATCAGAAATACTACCCCCCAAATCTTTAGCTCAATTCTGAAAATACATGGTCTTCTAGTTACAATACTACCCCCCAACAGTTAAGATCCCAGGTGAGTAACACACTTTGGTCTTCTAGTTACAAAACAAAACTGACATAATTCTAGATGCCATAATCAGATCAAAATTTCAAACCACACACTTACTTTCAACTATAAACAAAACTGACTTGCTGTTAATGAACAGTGGCTAAAGATATATAAAACTCCATTGCAGATGTGCCATGTCAATAAAACAACTCATGGAAGTAACTACTAGCAGCATGTCATTATCATGGCAGTCCACTATATATTTTTATGACAAAATACATCATTATCAGGGCACATTATGGCCATTTTCTTACATGATGCTAACTGTACCTAACTGAATTTTTTGACAGTAGCTCAAGTTTTTGACAGTAGCTCCTCACTGTCTGTCGCCTGCAACACTTTTTATGCTAGCAGCTCAAGTTTGTGCCATTGGAGCAAATAAGCAGGAACCAACATATGTAAGGTTTCAACAAGACTCATCATCAGTATATATAAGCAGGATCTCTGTAAACAAACGAACACTAAGAAAGTAAGCAGAAAAGGAAAAACAGAAGGTAATAGTAAATCAGACTTAACAAAGAGAGAATATGTGTGTTGCTCTCACGATGATTTTATCAGTGCAATTAAACTTACTTTGAGTTCATCAGAAAATATAACAAAAGAAACAACAATGCTAAAAATACCAGGAAGTTAATTTGTTGTAGCTAGGGACCTCATAAGTAACGGAACTGCTCTTGTTTCAACTAGGATAAGTACTGTGGAGCATAACCAGAGTTCAAATGGATCTTCCAGCAGGTATGAGTATCACAAGAGGTGACCTGGAATGCATGCTATTTGATGAAGCCGCAGAGCCCAAGGCCCTGCCACTCTCACTTTTAGGAAAGTTTTCTGATGAATTTTTATATACCTGTAGGCAGCTGAATAAGTCCAAGGAATCGCTGCAGCGCAAGTTTGAGTTCCTCATCTCCGAGGTGGGCTTCGAATCGGCGTACATTGCTCATCGACCCGTAATGCTTGGTCTCAGCCTAGAGAGGCGTCTCAGGCCCCGATACTATGCTGTAAAGTTTCTCAACGAGAATGGATTGCTCAAGCGCAACCCGAGCTACAACACTGTTTTCACGGAGACCGAAAAGGCATTCAGGGACAAGTTCGTATGCCCTCATAAGGAAGCTGCACCACACCTTGAAGAAGACTATGATGCTGCTTGTAAAGGGGAACTGCCGGCTAATTTCAGATTCACATGAGCCAAGAATGGGCATATGATGTAATTGTGTGCTGGTTACCCGCTGTTGTATGACTGTCAGATGCTGGGTTGGTCGTTGCTAACGTGTGATGGAATTGATCTGTGAATACTGGTATGCAATGTCATCACTCAGCAGAGAAGAAAGCATTGATTGGTTATGAACTTTTATGTTTTTAGACACTCCTCAGCCTCCCCTGCTTCGGGGGCCGAGGGTGACGCCGACGGCGTTGGCGAGCTTCTCAGCCTCCCCTGCTCCCGTGCAGAGGAACGGCGCGTGAGAGAGGGGCGGGCGGGGGTTACCTGGGAGGAGAAGGAGCGGAGGAGGGAGGCGGTGGGGTGGTGGTGGGGTGCGGCGGCGGTGGGGGACCGGCGGCGGGGCAGCAGGGGAGGGGAGGCGGCGGGGGAGACGGGGTCGGGACCCAGCGGCCGGCGGTGGCGTCGGAGGGGGCGGCGCCGCAGGGGATGGGGGGCTGTGGCGGCGACAGGGGAGGGGAAGAGGAGTGGAAGAAGAGGGACAAGTGCGGGGAGAGTGAGGAGAGGGAGGCGCGGCCGGAGCAGGCCAGGGATGGCAGCGCTAACAATGGCGCACCCCTCGCAGGTGCGCCATAAACAGAGCATTTCAATGGCGCATCTCTGGTAGTGCGCCATTACTACTCGTAGTAATAGGTTAAAACTGTCCGCGTCTGTGTTATGGACAGAACTACTGCCATGGCCTAGTGGTTGGACCCTTGATGCATAACCCAGCCAGCCAAGGTTCGAATCCTGGCGGCCCCATTTTTTTCAATCTTTTAAAAAAATGTTTTTGATGTATATATGTCTATTGGTTGCACTAGTCCGGTCTTTAAACATTTTTTTTACCTTTTTCTGTGTTTTTTCTTTACTGTTTTTGTCAGTTCTTTTTTAGTTTTCTATTAAATATATTTGAATGTATTTGAATATTTGAATGTATTTGAATGTAAATATTGTTAAACAACATACATTTGAATGTAAATATTGTTAAACAACATACATTTTAATGTATTTGAATATTTCCTATTAAATATATGTACATCTTTTAGGACAATATACGTGGGCTTATGTGTTTAGATTTAAGATTTGAATCATTGTGATAATTTAAGATTTGAGATAAAAGAATAGGAAAATGCAAATGGAGTGATAAAACCATTGTGCAAAGATTTAGAATTAGATGACATGGTTGAAATCAAGTGATACATGTAGTAATTTAGTTGCATGTAATAATTGAGCTTGCCACTGACACACACACACGCGGCCGACACGTCGTGATTCAATCTTAGCTATCTTTTCACAATCTTCTTGCCCTTCTTCCTCGCGGTTGAATAATTTAGCCCCGGAACCCCTTGAATTGATCTTCTCTTGAACGGACGTCCTTTAGGTAGGGTGGTCCTGCTTCTTCTTGTGGTGTATGGTACTTCATCGTCGTCGTCATCTTCCATCTTCGGGTCGCCGTACTTGTCAAAGTCTTGCTCATTGGCGACTCCATCCATTCCGATGATGTTCCTTTTGCCTCTCCTCACGACAACACGACTGGGCTTTGACGGGTCGGTAATGAAGAAGCATTGGTCCACTTTGGAAGCTAGTACCCATGGCTCATTTTTCGCGGTGACGTTTGCGCCCGCGGTCTTGGATTTGGCTTCTGGTATAACCATGGTGGTGAAATACCGGTCTTCTTTTAGGACGCTCTTGGCCCATCTGACACGGAACATCGGGACCTTCTCTCCAGCGTAGCTCAGCTCCCAGATCTCCTCGATCCTTCCGTAGTATCTGTCCTTGTCGTTACCGGTGTAGGATTCCATCGTTACCCCGGAGTTCTGATAATCGCTCTTCATGTCCTTTTCCTCGGTGTAGAATGTGTAGCCGTTGATATCGTACGCCTCATAGGTCATCAGGTTGTGCTCGGCGCCCTGTGACAAGGCGAATATGAGTTTTTCTTCCGCGGAAGAATCCTCATGTAAAGGGTACGACAGAAGCTTCTCCTTGAACCAACGCGTGAAACATGAGTTGTGCTCTTTGATTATAGCTCCCTCCGTCCTCTGTTGGCCTCGGTCATTGTTATGTCTTCTCAATAAAGATTTTGTGCTCTACCACCCAAGGATCGACCACGTCTATGTGTTGTAGCGCGACTAGGTTTGCTCTTTCAAAGTCGGCGAGTCGACCCATGAAGTCGACATGCATTTCGCGGCGACCCTCGCGGTGACCCCATCCAGCGAGCCTGCCGAGGTGCCTGTTGACGGGCAGACCAACGGGGTTCTCGATGCCTAGATAATTCGTGCAGAAGGAGATGCACTCTTCGGTCAGAAAGCCCTTTGCTATGCTTCCATCTGGACGTGCCCTGTTGCGAACGTATCCTTTGATGACACCATTCATCCTTTCGAACGGCATCATGCTGTGCAGGAACGTCGGCCCGGGTTGGATGATATCCTCCACGATATGGACCAGCAGATGCACCATAACGTCGAAGAATGCGGGCGGGAAGTAGATCTCAAGCTCGCATAGTATCACCACGATCTCTTCCTGTAGCCTTCTGAGTTGCCTCACGCCAACAGACTTCCGAGAGATGACGTCGAAAAAGTTGCATAGGCCAAATAGCGTGTCACGGACGTGCGCGTCCATGATCCCACGGATTGCAACTGGAAGTATCTACGTCATCAGCACGTGACAGTCGTGAGACTTCATCCCGCTGAACTTCTGCTTCGCTGAGTCTAGGTATCTGCTTATCTTCCCCGCGTAACCGTAAGGAAGTTTTACTCCTACGAGGCAGGTGAAAAACTGCTCGATCTCCTTCTGACTTAGAGTGAAGCACGCGGGAGGGTAGTCATATTCGATCTTCTTGGCCTTTTTGCCTTTGCGATGACTTTCCGTGTCCTTCGCCTCATCATCATCATCATCATCATTAGGGCGCCAGAGCTCCTCCCTGATGCCCATTTTTTGCAAGTCTGCCTTTGCTTTCGGCCCATCTTTGGTCCTCTCTGGCATGTTGAGCAGGGTACCAAGCAGACTCTCGCACACGTTCTTCGTGATATGCATGACATCAAGGCTGTGAGGCACACGGAGGATCTTCCAGTATGGCAAGTCCCAGAAAACATACCTCGTTTTCCATACCTTCAGCAGCGGCTCTGGCGCCTTTCGCTTCTTTCCCGGCGGTGGGCACTCTTTCCAATTTTTCAATAGCTCGTCTATTTCCTCGCCGCTCCTCGTACGTGGGGGTCTTCGGGGTTCGGTTTCACCATCGAACAGATCCTTGCGTTTTCTCCATGCGTCATCGTCGCGAAGCCACCTTCGATGTCCCATGAACACGGTTTTCGAAGACCCGGGATCTCTATCTAGCTGGCGATACGTTGTGTCATCCATGCACCTGACGCATGCACAAAATCCGTGGACCACCTGCCCCGCGACATATCCGTAACCGAGATAGTCGTGCACCGTCGTGAGCAGTGCGGCTCTCATAGGGAAATATTCTTTCGCTGCGGCGTCCCACGTATTGGCTGGCGTTTTCCACAACGTGTCTAGCTCCTCTTTCAGCAGCCCCAGATACAGATTGATGTCGTTCCCTGGTTGTTTCGGCCCTTCAATTAGCATACTCATGTGAATGTACTTCCTCTTCATGCACATCCAGGGGGGAAGGTTGTACATCCACACAAACACAGGCCAGGTGCTATGTGTGCTTCTCTGGCTGCCAAACGGATTGACTCCATCGGTGCTCGCGCCCAGCACGATGTTCCTTGGATCGTCCCCAAATTCTGTGTCTTCGAAGTTCAACGCTTGCCACTGGCTCGCGTCCTTAGGGTGACTCAGCATCTTGTCTTTTTTATTTATCTCCGGATCATTTCCGTCATCTTCTCGCTTCTTCTCCTCCCTATCCGCGTGCCAACGCAGGAGCTTTGCTAGCTTAGGGTCCGCGAAATACCGCTGCAGACGAGGAGTGATCGGAAAGTACCACACCACTTTTCGAGGAGCTTTCTTCCTCTTCTTGTATCGACTGACGCCGCACACCGGACATATGGTAGACTCCGCGTGCTCGTCCCGATAAATGATGCAATCGTTCATGCACACATGGTATTTCACGTGCGGTAAATCCAGAGGACACACGATTTTCTTCGCCTCCTCGAAACTGGTCGGGCACTTGTTCCCCATCGGAAGACGTTCGTGCCAGAATGACATGTTCTCGTCGAAGCATGCGTCGGTCATTTTGTGTTTTACCTTCATCTCCAGAGCCATGAGCGTTACTTTCAGGCGGGTATCCTCGGGCCTGCATCCTTCATACAATGGAGTAACCGCGTCTGTCTCCAGTTGATCCAGCTTGGCTTTCTCTCGGGCGGCAGCTCTTGCGTTACCCGTCTGCTTGCGAAGCAGCTCTTGAATATGAGGGTCATGCACCCAGCCCATCGATGGTCCATCGTCGTCTGCTCCGGCATCTTCATCTTCATGATCATGCCCTTCGTCTTGATCTTCCTCATCATCATGTCCGGCATCTTCTACATGATGACCGTGTCCTGCATCTACTTCGTGATCATGTCCTGGAGATTCTTCGTCTTCTCGCCCGCCCTCGCCGCTATTGTCTTGCTGCCCTTCCTTTTTCTGCTTGCCCGGCCCCCATGGATGACTTCATAGTCATCTTCATCACCTTGCCACCGATAGCCATCCATGAAACCACGCAAGAGCAAGTGGTCCTGCACCTGCCCGGAATCCGGGTCCGCAATAAGGCTCTTCAGCTTGCATCTTCGACACGGACATCTTATCTCCGTCTCGTTCTTTTGAAGCATCTCGGCCTTCGCGGAGCTCAAAAACCTTTTTACGATGCCTTCGGTCATCTTGCGGACCATGGTCGCCTGCGGGGTAGAGCAAAATGATATTTTAGAACAAAAAAAAATTTGGCATGACTTTGCCTAAAAATAGGACCAAAAAGAATGCACATAGTGCCAAATTCTCGCCGAAACGGAAATGAATCAACATTCCGGCAAAATATTGGCAACTATCGCATTTCAAATACCGGTACCTGCAAACACAAACATATGCAACACCACAAACATACGTACATCTCTAGGCCATAAAAAGTGTGTACGTTGTTGGAGACGGAGATAAAAGTAGATCTAGAACATAAAGAAAGCTTCCCCCTTACTTACCTATCAAAAAAAGGAAATTTAACCACTTAATTTGGGTGAATCAATGGTGCAAATGAGGTGAGGAGGAGGAGCAAGACGACCAGATTTGTTTTGGTGGAGGGGGGAAAGTGAGTGTGTGTGGTAGGTGTGGCTGCCTAAGTAGCTACTGCTCCCAGGTTACCAGTGGCGCACCCCTTCACTGGTGCGCCACTAGTAGCCAGGAATACTAGTGGCGCACCAGTGAAGGGGTGCGCCACTGCTATGTTTTTTTTGGACCACCATGCCCAGCCTTACCAGTGGCGCACCAGGGCAAGGTGCGCCACTACTATCAAAAATAGTAGTGGCGCACCTTGCCCTGGTGCGCCACTGGTAAGGCTGGGCATGGCTGGTTACTGTTCAAAAACATAGTAGTGGCGCACCCCACACCTGGTGCGCCACTAGTAATGTCACTATTAGTGGAGCACCTGTTTGTGGTGCGCCACTGCTATATAGTAGTGGCACACCACATCTCTGGTGCGCCACTAATAGTGATATTACCTATAGCCTTTTTTCTAGTAGTGTTGCCAGGCTTTGCTATGGAAAACAATGAGTAGTTGATATTTGCTTTTACGAGTAGTATCTATGTATCATTTTCAACTTGCCGGCGGTGTCGGCGAGGAAGAACGCGAGCGATGGGTGCGTTAGGGGCAATGGGCGCCGACCAGTGAGCCCGGGAGAGGAGTAGTGTGCGGCGGTTGGGGGTTGAAAAAAAGCGTCGTGGGGAGGTCGGCGACTGGGGGGAAACGCCCCCAAGGCGCGGTTTTTTCCGGGTCACCCCCAGGCGGCGCTATTTGGGCGTCCCTAGCGGGCTGAATGGCTGGAGATGCTCTAACAATTCATTAGTTTCGTCCCCTTAGGTGCTTATGATTGAGCGCTTCTATACAGATGATGCTCGGCAGCCGATATTTGCACGATCCCACTAATCGAACCGTGCATGTATGGGACCAAGTGGACGCCGGGCGCTGGATCGAGTGTCATGCACTATTCGGCTCCTAAGTATCGGCTGCTGCAATGGAGCATCGCCAAACTGCCGGAGCATCGTCGGCCTTCGGAACCTCACGGGTGCTGCAATGGAGCATAGCCAAACCGTCGGAGCATCGTCGGCCTCCGGAACCTCACGGGTGCTGCAATGGAGCATCACCAAACGTCCGGAGCATCGTCAGCCTCCGAAACCTCTCGGGTGCCGCAATGGAGCATCACCGCGGCGTCAGAGCATTGTCGGGCCGTCAGAACCTCACGGGTGCTATAATAGAGCATCGACGCCAGACCGCCAGAACCTCACAGGTGACCATTGTCGGGCCGCTGGAACCTCACGGGTGCTGCAATGGAGCATCGCTGACGGGCCACCGGAACCTCACAGGTGCTGCAATGCACAATTGTCGGGCCGCTGGAACCTCACGGGTGCTGCAATGGAGCATCTCTGGCAAGGTTTTAAATTGCCGGCTATTGAAAAAAGCGGCACGCTCTAGCAGCAACAATGAGCAGCTATTGCCAGCAATAGCTGCCGCTATGCCAAATAGCGGTTTTGCAGAATACATGCAAGAATTTCGAAAATACGTGCAAGATACATGTCAAACTGCAGGAATTCAGCATCGATTAAATAGTTGAGACAAACAGGAACATAATAACTCAACCATAAGATCATCCATTAAGCCAACATTCAGCAATCGTCTCAAGCGACACCGCAAATAGTTCGGTAGACATTGGACCGTCTCAGGCGACAAAGCAAATAGTTCGACACTGGACACAGACTGACAGACTATATAACAGAGCATTGACTACCTCAAAAAGATGAACTAGTAAGTTTTGCAGATAAATAATCCATAAAGGTAATGGTGCATTCTCTTCTATTCTTCTGCAGAATCTGAAGGAGACTTATCAGACTCCGATTCAGAAGAAGAAGCAGCTTGCGGCATTGCTTCAACACGCATAGCCATCAAGGACTGCAGGCTCACGGTCTTTATTTTCTTCCTAGGCCTAGAACTCCTCTTCCTTTTGGCTTGTCCCTGTGATGATGATGCCATGTTTGGTGCCTCTTCTGATGCATCTTCATGAGCTTTATCTTGTTCTTCATCACCTTCTGCAGTTGGTTCTTTCCCAGTGATGAACTCATTGTCATAATCAGCAAGAACATCATCTACATCTTTCTCTATGGGATCTCTGTTTTTGTTCTCTCTCTTGTTCCTTAGTTTAGAGTTGAATTTCACAAACACAAGATCCCTCATCCTATCATGCAGCAGCGTACTGCGCTTCTTTGTATGAACCTAAAAGTTCATAAAACTTAAATACTTATAACAAATGTAGAAAACAGAAAACCCAATTGTATAAAATGCAACCATATAATTTTTTACCTCTTCGAAAACTGACCAGTTCCTCTCACAAGCTGATGAGCTGCATGTCAAATTAACAATCCTAGATGCCAAAGTTCTCAACTTTGGTGTGCTTGTGCATGGTTCAGCCACCATTTTGCTACACATTATACAAGTTAATAGTTAAAGAAATGGAAACAAAAGCATTTTATTCATCAATCATATTAGCTACAATAACTAACCTGGATTAAAATTCTTGTTTCTCCTTTGCCTTATAGCAATCTCATGGCCGAAAGATCCTTGCTGATCTTGATACATGTTGAGTTCTTCAATTACAATGTCTTGGGTTTCTTCGTCCTCAATCATCTTGCAAATGCATGTAATAACAGAAGCTCTAAATGATCCATCATGCTCAATCTCTGACTTGTTTGGGTAATAATAGTGAGGATTCAAATAGTAGCCAGCCAAGTGGAGAGGAGTCTTGAGCTTGCTGTCCCACCTTTTATCAATGATGTACCAAGCAACTTTGTACTTGCTCTCATCATTATCAAACCTCACAGCAATATGTTTCTTTGCCTCAAGCATCAATCCATGGAAGAATCCCATTGCAGGAACATCACTGTCCATTCTGCGAAGCACAATAGCCATTGGCTCGAAGAAATTAACAGCCATGTCAACATGTTTCCAAAAAACTTCAGATCGCACCACTTTGAGTGCTTTTTTCCCCTTTGCCTTTGTAAAGTATGAACCTAGTTCATTCATCTCATCTGATCTGAAGAGCCTTGTCAACTCCTTCTTGTTGTCTAGCGAACTTTTCAGATTTAAGTAAGCAGTGGCAAACCGAGTAACACTAGAGCGAACCAAGTCCTTCCCAAGAAATTTCCTCATCAAATCCAATACCCTTGTATGAGCATACAAGAAGCTTGTCACTTCTCTTGCACTTGAAATAGTTTGTGCAACTGGTCCAAGCTTCCAAAGATCCTCCAGCATGAGATATAGGCAGTGAGCAGCACATCCATTCCAAAATATGGATGGTATCTTTGCTGTTAGCATACTAGCTGCTGATTCATTCACACTAGCATTATCAGTCACCACTTGCACAACGTTTTCTTCACCTATATCTTCTATGCATTTGTCCACCAAGTCAAATATGTATTTGCCATCTTTTTTGTCACCGGAGCAGTCCACCGAATCAATGAAGCAAACACCATGAGCACTGTGCACAACTAAATTCATTACTCCCCTACCCTTCTTATCTGTCCATGCATCAGTCATAACCGTGCAACCTGCGAGCTCCCATGATTCCTTATGATTCTTGAATCCATCCAGCACCTTATGGTTCATCTTTTGCAAAAATGGTCCACTCATCTCATATGCACTAGGCCCTCTCAAGTCCTTGCCAAACTGTCCGATGGCCTCAAGCATATGAGCAAAGCTAGGGAGGGTGACAGTGTGGTGAGGAATGCTAGCTTCATAGAAAAACTGGCAAATATACTCACAAACTCTGTCCCTTTTCTCTTCTCTTTTCATAGTTGACAACTGTGATTGGACCTTCTGGCTAACATTGAATCCCCTTTGATTATTGCGAACGGACTGTTCTATAGATGTTTTCTTGTAAAACTTATCAATAGTGGAACTGCCACTACCTGCCACAGCTCTAGAGTTACTCGTCCCACTGCCTCTTGTTGACTTCAGCAACACAACATCATTCCTCTCAAAGTCAGAATCATCCCCACTACCCCTTTCATCATCTGAGTTCTCTATATTAATCGCAGATCGAACCCTTTGCACTTCATCCTTCTTATTTTGCTTGTCACAACTCTTCTTCATAAGAAAAGCAATAATCTCTTCCTTCACATCAGCTGGAACCTTCTTACATTTAACAACATTGAAGCCAGTAATGCAAGCAAGATGGTACTTCATTCTAGTAATTCCACCTTTCAATAGCTTGTCACAAAAATTGCACTGCAAATGGTACTTCTTGTTCACATCTGGGGCAAAACAGTACGCATATGCAGGGTCATTGGACATTACTGCTTTCCTTCCTTGTGTTTGGGTTACCGAATCACCTACAGAAAAAGTACAAAATAATTTCATTAACCTACAGTGCTAAAGATGACCTATTTGATTGATAATTAATCTATCCTAAATTCCTAATTAAGGAAGAAGCAGATGATATATGACACAATTAATTACTTAGATTCAGAAACCTCTAAAATTGTAATTTGTTGTTGAAGCATAGGAGATTTGCCATGGTTTATTTGATTGATAATCTACCTACAACATATAACCTACTAAAAATAATGACTGGCTACTTGTTAGCTTTCAGATCGGTAAGGGAGGTGGAACCTAAACTTGTTAGATTGCAGAAGGTAAAACATAGAATACGTTTATCTTCCATTGGAAGATGAACTTACGTTCCCTCTACTTGGAACAATCTAACTACATATGCGAGAAGAAGAGATAGTATCTGAGATAATAGAAGATGAACTAATGGAAAGACAGACTAGGAAACTTGCCTCCCTGAATCGCTGACTCCGACTGAGACATGGTTCTGCAGTTCTTCTTCGCATCCGTGTTGCAGGCTCATCGTCGTGCCGACGTTGCCAGAGATATAGATCGGGGAAGCGGAGCGGATGATTTGCTTGTTAGGGTTAGCGCTCGGCTTTTTTGTAGCTCCTCTTTTGGGCCTCCGTGCGGTGATTCTGAAAAGGCCCAGAATTCTCGTACTAAGCGTACTCCCTTGTGGCCCAAACTCGTATAGCGGCGCAATCTTGCCCAGGAAATAGCGGCTACAACTGGCTAATTGCGGCTTTTTGCGGCTCAGTTCCTGTAGCGCAAAAAAATGGCATTGCGTTGCCCCCAGCTTTTCTAGCCGCTATGGCCGGCAAATAGCGCCGCAATAGCCGGCAATTTAAAACCGGCGTGCCGTCGGAACCGCACTGAGTGCTGCAATGGAGCATCGCCGGCGGGCCGCCGGAACCTCACTGAGTGCTACAATGGAGCATCGCCGCGAGGCTGCCGGAACCTCACGGGTGCTGGAATGGAGCATCACCGGGCCGCCGGAATCTCATGGGGTTGCAATGGAGCATCGCCAGCGGGCCGCCAGAACCTCACTATATGCTGCAATGGAGCATCGCCGCGAGGCCACCCGTACCTCACGGGTGCTGGAATGGAGCATCCCCACCAGGCCGTCGGAGCATCGTGGCTGCTGCAATGTAGCATCGCAGCCGGGCTGTCGGAGCATCGCCGGCGCTTGAATGGAATTGTCGGGCCGCGGAAACCTCTCGAGTGCGCTGAGCATCATCGGCCGCCAGAGCATTGTAGCATATGGATTCGTTATAGAGGATGTGCTGCCGAAAAATGACGACGACGACACTACTACATTGCAGCTTGAGCAGCTGCAAATGTCGGTGCTCTAGCATATGGAATTGTTGGAAACATCGTCGCAAAGCAACTCGCTAGAGATGCAAAGCTTGTCCCATGTGCACCTTTTAGCGGCTGCGTAGCTTACAGGGATGCAGACGCTGCTGCATTTCTTTCCTGTGGAGACAGCTAACGACCGGAGCGACGTCCACCCGCGTTTGCTTATTTCTGCGATGGAAAGTAGGGCAGGAGGAACCATAACGCAAGGAGCATGAGGAGCTACTTTATCCAATGGCAGATGCGGCGCTATCTAACGGTGCGGGAGGCGGCTTATGTTTCCCCTAAAATCAGGCGGATGACACCTAGCAAGCGCCCTAAATAAAATGGTTAGCATTTTTATAAAATAGATAGCAATTAAAACATTATTTAACTATTGTTTCATTTAGCTTAGGGCTTTGAAATACCGTTAAGAAATGTTGGTTCGCCACCAACATTAACAAGTGATTATTTGCCACATGATGAACATTTTAGTTTTCATGTTTCAGAACATTGAATTTTGACTTTAAATTTGGATTTGAATTTGAATTGAGTTCGAAAGCAAATGAGGATTAGCAACAGTAGGAGTGATGACATGGCACCATCAACAGGGATTACTGTAGCATGGTTCTCAGGGTGTTACACTCAGCCCCCGGCTTGCGCTGTCTGCCATGTGGAAGGGATTTAGTCTCGAGTCGTGGCCAACCGAGACTAAAGGGTTGGGGTCTTTAGTCCCGATTTATTAGTCCCGGTTGGTGAACCGGGACTAAAGGTCCTTCCCAACCGGGACTAAAGGTCGTTTCTCTACTAGTGTAAATCAGTGTCCCTAGGTCAATATGTTTCAAGAATCTTCCCCGCTGAGTTATGGTGTTTTCAATGAATAGTTGTTGATTGATCATTAGACGATCTGAATTTAATAGGATACACCCCAACCTGAAATATAGAATTAGGGTGGGACAATTAATCCCTTTACAATACGTATATTTGAACATTTATAGTTCATGAATTGGGATCCTTATAAATTTATTGTCGCCAATATATAAAAGTTTCAACGAAATTATTATCATTTAATGTTCACTAAAATATTTTCATCATTAAATGTCTATCTTATAAACAACCTTGATCTTAATGAATATTATCATCAATTTTCTTCTAAGGAATATATTTTTATTAAATTTCTACCTTACTAATGATGCTTTTAATGAATATTGGTATGCTTTTTGACGAGTAAATAAATTGCTTTTAATGAGTAAAAACATACGCTTTTAATGAGTAAATACATATCCTTTCAATGAGAATATATATGCTTTTATTGAGTATATATTCATTTCAGGAGTATATGTATACAAACAGTTCCTTATTTTCTTGCACATTGCTCTCTCTCTCTCTCTCTCTCTCTCTCTCTCTCTCTCTCTTACACAAACTCTGTCTCTCACCCTCCCTTCCTCCCTCTGTGTATCTATCTATCTATTTCCATCGCCAAGAGAAAGGTGCAAATTTCTTAATCCGTGTAGATCCGTCCTTATGGTAATTTATTGCCTTTTTAAACATTATCTAATTGTTGTTCTTTGTAGATTCTCTCAAAGATATTCTTGGGAATTTTGAAGACCTGAATCTCAATTTGTCTCGGACGAGTTTAACTGGTAAGCCGTCTAAATTCACAAACTATAGTTGGGAGTATTTTAATTTTATCTCAAAGTTATTTGTTATAGTTTACAACTTTTAGAGTAGGTTGGATTTACTCACCCCAATACTGCATGCATGTGTTTAAACAATACTATTGTTTAGATTGTGTAGGTTGATTTTTGTTGGAAACCTGTTTAAAAAATACTCTATTTTCTAATGTTTTGTGGGTCAACATTTGTCATGGATGGCATCTAGTGTGTTGAGTGAATTATTAGTGCTAGATCTTTAAAAGATTTGAATTTAATAGGATACAACCACAAAAAGAGTGGTCCCCACAGTTCGTTTACAATATGTATCGAAATGAATATTAATTTGTACTTCAATATTTCAACAATTATATATCCATCTTAAAAATAACCTTTTTTCAATAGAGTATTATACTTAACTTTCCTCCAGTGAATATTTTAGTAATTAAATGTCTACCTTGTTTACCATGATTTCAATGATTATATTCCATAAATATTTACTTTCTTATTTAGTTAGGGCATTGACCATACTAGCCCTTGGATCGTGCAAAATTCATAGTCCATGAGAATCTAGGCGCACAAAAAGAAGTGTTTAGTTTAACATTCTATAGTCCCAAATGAAATACCACAACAAAAGTGAAGGGACTATTCGCTAGGGTAGCAAGAAAACATCCATATATCGATGCATCAAATATACCATAAGATTTACAATTGTGCCATCATTCCCGTAGGGGCCCAGTTCATTCACGGGGAACACTTCTAACGAAGAAAATGCAATCACATGGGTACATGGCTATTATATATCCTTGTAATACTCCCTCCGTCCCAAAATTCCTGTCTCAGATTTTTCTAGATAGGGAAGTATCTAACACTAAAGCATGACTAGATACATCTGTATTTAGAAAAAATCAAATACAATAATTTTGGGAAGGAGGGTGTATATATTACTACATGCACGCGCTAAGACAATGCTATTATCTACAACGTGTCAATAGTTTTCCTTTTGTAAAGAAGTGGACAAATGTCAATACATACCCATCCTCATGGCCGAGTTCCGGTGTTTTCAGTGAATAGTTGATGATATATCTTTAGATGATTTGAATTTATAAGACATATCCGTAATAAAATGCATAACGAGGATGGTCCCCAATATTCCCCTTCATTACATGATCAATGGAAATTAATATACAATGAGATGTCATGAAATGGTGTAAAATTTAGATGGAATAATAAGATGGAGGTCTTATATCCTGGTTAATCTTCTTCACAATTCAAAGTTACCATAAGTTTCTATTTGGAAGTCGAGATGTTATATTTCTAGTGATAACATGTCTTATAGAAATTCATGAACATTTCCTTTAGTTCTTGTTTTTTTATTGGTGTGTATATATTTGAATTTCCGTATTCCATTTGGGGCTTGAAACTAAGATTTGGCCATGTGCTTTGTTGCATGTATCCCTCGCACTATATTTGCATATTTTGTTAAGTACCTAAACTTAAGATGAGTGCCTCGTGCACTTGGTGCAAGAATGTAATTGACTTATTCCGAATTGTTATACTCTCTGACTGTAGGTGAAACTGTCAGAACCCTTGGCAGGGTGGCGAACGTGTCCGAAAGTAGCAAATCGAAAATCACACGAGGAATTTACCCAGGTTCGGGCCACCCTTGAGGAGTAACACCCTACGTTGTACTTTTATTTTGTATTTAAGGTGGAGTACCTCGTGCGAGGGTTATAATGGGGGGATGATTTGTGACTACAAAGAGTATGTTACTCTTTCTTAAAGGAGGGTAGATGGCCTCGGTAACCCGCATGCCCGACCTTAATTATATAGACAACGAGGGCCAGGGTATACATGAATCTAACCGACCTCCAGCATCCACCTTTCTTGGGTTGCACTCCAAGATGAATATTGAGCTCCTCCCAGCCCTCCGGGGTCGCTCCTTTCGCCGGGCTCCTTTTAGGCCGTGGAGGCTTTGTGGTGGGCATGTTGCTCGGCTTCCCTTAGGCAGGCCACCCCCGGTGTACCACAGTGTCTGTAGCCACCGAGCTTGTTTGGAGTTGCAATGTCGTAGTATGTTGGGGGACGAGAACCCACGTGTGCTCCTCATATTTCCAGAGCGTCAACGTTTACACGACTTCAGGCATACCAGGGGCTCTACGGATGCACGGCCTTGCAGTCCAATCTTCAGAATTCTTGGGCTTAGCGTAATGTTTGTGGGCGTGGTCACCTCGCAGGGTCTTCGGCCCAGAGCCCCCTGGTTCACAACCTTCGAAGCGTCCGACTTGAACTAGCGAGTCCCTTGTGTCCCTGGCTTGCAAGAACGTCCATGCGTCGGAGAAGAGTGAAAATCTGAGCACCCAGTTGGGTAGCTGAAGAGGCTTTCAACCACGGGTCAAGGACCAAACTGCGTGTCAGTGGAAGTTTTGCGCTCGTCTCCCTAGCCAATGCTCCACGTGTTGTTTCTTGTTTTGGTGCAATCTTCAGGAGTCATGTCGCCGGTTCGCATCCGTACATGGCTTTATAAATCGAGGGAGGTAAGCGCAAATAACGCGTCTCCTTCCTCAAATTCTCCTAAGATTCGTCCTCTATTGCGGGGGAGAAGCACAAACCCAGGGCGCTCGGGAGTGACGCGGCGATAGGCCGCGGGGGCATCACAGCGGAGGAATCCTCAAGTTCTCAGCCTCCTCCCCTGGCCTGGGCGGTTGCTTTGCAAAAGGTATCGGGGAGCTGGAGGTCTTCTATGACCTAGTTCAATCATCTATAGGGATTGGTTGCACGGTTGATTTCCGCACAGAGGGAGTGTTTTGTCATGGCTCACCACGTGTTCATTGGACATGGTCTTGGAACTTCATCTTTGGAATCTGGTCATCCATACTTCCTTCATCTTCCGTAGCCTATCTCTGCCTCGACACAGCTTTGTCCAGGGGATTTTCACCTACTATGGGTGCCAACTCCATCATCTCACACCAAACAGGGGTTTTACATTTTGGCATGAGTGCTTTCTTGCGGCAACCCCACATTTAGGCATTCTGGCACTATTTGAGGAGAATGGCTAGACTCCGGATTGTGGCACCTGGTCATTCAACCTTGTCCGAGCTCCGGATACTTCGAGCTACCAATGCCACAGAAGGTCTCACAATATGAGTTGAATTCGCACAGGTACTTTGTGACCCGCGTCCCCATGGATGAGATCTTCCCGGAGGTCACGATAGAACCCTTTCATTGGGGTAACCGTCCAGGAAAGGTCAACCAATTTTCTTGCTTTACTACCTGGCCACTTTCGGCAGATTGATTGACATGTTATTTCTGCCTCATACCTAAATTTCAAAGCCTTTGTTTCGGATCCCCCCAGCCTTGCTGTGAGCTCTCAATGGTGTTAGCATGTATGCCGCAGGAACAACCTGCGCAGGCCATGAAGCCTTTGAAGAAACCGCGAGAGGGACTACAGAGGATGAACACTTCATCGTCGGCCACATGAAATGTGGGGCACCAAAGGGAGTCATTGGCAGTCCAGTGGATCAAGACTATCATCCCAACAGAGTTCGAAACGAGGTCGTGGCGACCCATCCGACACAATATGTCAACGCGCTAGAATCTCGACCGGAAGTTGCAGTGGGCCCATTTTTGAAGCCCATCATGGCGACAGAGACGTGCCCATCGACATTGCGTACTCATGCAATGAATTCATAGGTGCCGATCCCTTTTTCGATATTTTGCGAAAATGCCCCAACTCCTGAGCACGAAAACGGCCGCCCAAGTATGCACTTGTCATTATTTCAAGGCATCTCCTCTTCTCCTGTGCTATGATTCTGAAGCACTATTTCCGGTCGCGTCGACTAAAGAAAATTTGGTGAACTGGGAGGCACTGCAGGTGCTCATTCCCTTGGTTATTCTCGTTTCGTTTTGGGAGGCGGTTTCCCCTATCATGAGTCCTATGGAGTCCGTTAGCGGCCTTGCACCAGAGCATGCGCTCTCTACGGGGCACAGAGGAGGCTCGCCTGTCAGGAGGCATGAGAAGAGCCTGCATGTGATGGCTGTCATGAGTTCTCCTTCAGGGTTACCAATGAAGCCATAGGTCTAAGCATTATGGAGGGGTGTTCTTTGAAAAATATTGGCATCCCCATTTCAATGTCTTATTTTTCCATCTAAATATTTGTATGATGTTGGGGAAGATCACACGTCTATCGACTATTTAGAAAGCTCTAATGCTCTCCAATGACAAGGAGTCATATCCGAGAAAACACCCATGTTTTCTTCCATGGCTATAAATGATCTAGCTGAACTGATATCCTTGGTTAATTAAGTACTATCAACACCTCTCATAGTGAATGTTGGTGCAAAATAGAGCACGATGGCAACGACGAGCGATCTCTAGTTACCTGGGATGCAATAATTGAGAAATCTTGGCCTCTGCAATCTGACATTTCATAGTGCATCGTATACCTTCGGTACAATGGCCGAGTGAGGAATTGAAAGCCAAGGTTTCAGTTAGGCTACTAAGCTATTTTAAGTGATTTT
Source organism: Secale cereale (assembly GCA_902687465.1). NCBI lineage: Eukaryota > Viridiplantae > Streptophyta > Magnoliopsida > Poales > Poaceae > Secale > Secale cereale. The sequence continues at coordinate 856,483,358 of LR738712.1, forward strand.
ACATACTTGTTAAGTTCTTCTTAGGAAAGGGAGAATGGATTCTAGTATGGAAAGATTGTTAGCAAGATGCCACAAATGTGTTGAGTCCAATGTGTCCATGTCATGGTTGATTAAGCAGTTATTCAAAGAGTAGTATATTACTACTACCTTGTAGGGTACCACATACACATTAATCACCCTTGAGAAACTTCTCCATCCCAACCATCCAACATTTCTTACTATTTTAGATCTCACTTCATAATAGGCATCCCGAAGTGGACATGGAAGATGTGATGATATTTAAGTGGACAAGGAAGATATGATGATATACAAGTGGATATAAAATGGTTCATTCATCTCATGGATAGTGACATTCCTTCATTGTGGTACATATAAGTAGTCAGGAGCAATCCTTATCTAAAAAAACTAGGCACCATCGAGGCACTATTCTTCATGTGGTTCACCTGAAAGGACCCTTGTTGGATACTTGACTGTCTTGATGAGAGTATGAACTTCCAACCGAAGGGCATTCTAGAGTTGACGAAGAGCATCTTGTGACTTCTAGATATTTGCATGTGAGTTCTTGTTCAACGTCTTGAGGGAATTGAGGCCCAATTGGCCTTCTCGAAGACAATGTTGCGATATACACCTCGCAGTGCCACCTCAACGAGTGCGTTCCAACAGAGAAAGGTAGGACTTCAATTTGGCAGTCCCCTTTATGCACACTACATATGGCTTGACTACAATGACATGTCATTAGTGACAAAATGATATCATAACAATCGAGTGGTTAAGAAGTTCTAGGATAACTTTTGCCTACGGAGAGCTGAACAACACCGTGGTATTTTAGATGATGTAGGACCTTTCTTGTATTTTCATGGAGTTCAGTATGTGTGGAGTTTGTGCCCACATTAACACCACCCTCTTGTAACATATTTGTCTGTATCTTAATATAATGATTTGTAGATTTTGGTGTTTTTCTGAAAGAATGTGGAGGGGGTGATGATGATTGTTGGATCTATGCCTAAAAGGGCTCGCAAAAAATGTCGCTAACTATGTATGGATTTCTTATACACAAAACCAATACATAATGAAACAAACTTTAAGTTTAAATCTACCACCTAAATTTTACATTTCTAGCAAACACTGGTCGAGTAGATTTTGGGGCAATACTTCACATTTAAAATAAAATAAAATAATAACATATCATTTAATTTGGATAAGCACGAAGATGCTATAGTAGATGGTTTTGCATCGATATATTGTACTTATGTTCCGACTACTGGTTGCATATCTAATAGTTGGTCAAAGGTCATATGTAGCCAATTATCGACAAAACGGGTGATTTTTGCTCAAAAGGGGGAAGCAAGTTTCGCTCTGTTGCGGCAAGCTTCGTCGTCATTGATCAATCTTCAAACGTAGCTGATCGGTGTCTTGCCTAATTGGGGAACAACAAGATGTACGAAATCAGGAGCTAATTCCAAGGGAGGACAAAACATTACACTAATGGGTTTAGGATGCATCAAACTGAATAAAGTTTGGTAGACTAAAAACTTTTATCACCTTGGAAAGAAACACATCAAGCCTTTTTACCAGGCCCTTTTTTCGTTGAGGGGTTGGATCAGTACCACCATACCATTAATTTAGACCTAAATACCTCACAAAAATATGGGGATGAAACTCTTCACTGCCGCCACCATCATTGATATCACTAAAAAAGAAAATTATAAAGATGAATGGTTAAAGTGGTTTCCATCGTTGATGCTCATCCACCACCATAGTCCATGCTCAACCCTCTTGGATCCCTCAATTCCATCACCTTTGCCTTGTACAATGTATATCGATATTCGCCGCCACAAATTTCCAATGCCATATTGCCATGACGATCAACAAGAGCTATTTGAATATGTTTATTCTTGTAGTGATGCTATTTTATCTATTGTACTAAAACATGTAATCAAATGATAGTTTCTTCCTTCGTTCTACATAATGGTTGCATTTTAGGGTCAACTCCATGGCCCAGTTTTGATAAATCATGTAATTTAGTGAATCCATGATTTATCCAATAACATCTCTTGGAATAAGTGCAAGTTATTCATTTGGGCCCTCACCAAAATATACTATGGTGACATGTTGACACTCACTTTTGTCCTTAAGAACGTAGTCGACATGTGGAAGTTCAACATGGCATCAACATCATCATCTAACATTCCAAGTATAGTCATAGCGTTTCCATGTCATCATTGAATGTCTCTTTTATTTGTGGTGAAATCCTAACCATCATGTAAATCCAACTTGACGCCATACTAGTTTGTTACATGTTATTGAAGTCTAGTCCACCAACTATAGCCCAATTATTTTGGCGGCAATACTTAGGTCAACCCAAGCGTTCTGCCGCCAATTAGTACAAACACAACTACATAACCACCCCCACGTCGTAAGTGGTTAAATAGCTTCATTATCAATGGCATATCATTGATGTGAGAATCTCTGATCGCAAACATGAAACAACATGCTTGCAAGTTTCACACATCGCAAGCGAGGAATGTCGAACGACCCTCCATGATGTAGGTCTCGTCACAAACGATCACAACCATCATTTTCAACCATACATTCACTCATATTCACATATATTACATCCATATATCACAATCATCCATTCACTTTTGCATATGTTACATCCATATAGCCCACCCATTCATCGACAAGATGAAGTAACAGATAACATTTATATATGAACCGACATAATAAATTGACCATTCGGTTTTGACCATCCATACATGAACAAACATAAGTGATGCCCCATTCATATATGAACCAACATATTTGATATATGAAAATAGAGTGAACAATGATACTTTTGCCCCTCTCGTCGTTCATCAGATGCATTCAGTTAGTTCACTACCAAAGGAACATCCAGTTCAACAATGAAGCCTCGCCATTTGTAGGAACTTGGTTCTTTGTGACTCCCTCCATTCCATATTTGTCGCTGATTTAGTACAAATGGATCTAAGGATACATGGTGTTTTCTTGGCGTCGGATCTGAAGAGGGATGCGCCGCCATGATCACATAATACATAAACAGATGATAGAAACAAACTATAACTATACATGATAGAATTGACAAACAAACATAATTGTCTGTGGAGAACCCTGCTTCATGTTCCTTGCGCCGGGGATTGTACCCATCAGAAGAAATCCTCTTATCTTTAGGTTTTTCACTATGTCAGTGATATTTGAAATGGTGGCATCCTCGTATGGCCGGGGTGGAGGGGTGGAAACTAGGAGATAGAAAAAAAGAGGGAGAGACCACCATGGTGGAGGAGTGCATGCATGGAGGGGAGCGGCAATCAGGAGGTGAAGGTAAGAATGTGGATATGAGCAGTGTCTGCTGCTGGAGGGGTGGCGGCGGAAGGAGAGAAAGAGGCCATCATTTTCTCATTTATATCAGGAGAGGGTGAGAGAGTGAGAAGGGTTGAGGTTAGTGAGGAGTGATTAGGTTCATATAACACCTAAGAATTTTGTACACGCTCATTAAGTACTATCCATGGGCTATAATTTACACTGGGTGTGCTACCGTTCAGGGCTCGCCTCTTCACAAAACACACATTTGGGTCTCCCTGGGCTAGAACTATTTCTCAAGCGTAGTGAGACCCATTCTTAGACCAGCGGTGTGCGCTGAGGGGTCTTGTTAGAGGTGATGTGTATATTAGTGAAATGAGCCTGAAAACTCCATAATTAACATATCCGCCTCAATGCCCATATTTGCAATGTGGAACTTCACCTACCTCAATAGTTGCTTTAAAGAGGCTGAGTACAGAAACATATGTTTGATGGCAAGGTCATTTTTGCTATAAAATATTTCAATGAGTTATTATGATGACTCATTAATGGGTATCAATGTTGTCAACCAACCATGGTTTGCCTTTGAGCCTCCTTGAGGGTTTGCCTTTCCCATGTCCTATGAGCGGCCACTTTACTATTGTTTCCTTCAATGGACCTATGGTTGCATTTTTTCATTTGAAATGTTTTTGAGTTTAATGAATTGACATATCATATGCCTCCCTTTTAGCAAAGCAATGCGACAAGTTTGTCAGGTATGCATGTTATAAAGGCAAAATTAATTAGCCACATACAAATGCAACATTGATCTAGAGTTTAACAAGCTTTGAAAAATAATTTAAATATAAAGCCCAAATGTGATCGATAACGCGGTGAGTTGTTTCACGGAATGTTAAGCCCATTACTATTAAAGAAAAAACAAGTCATCTTTATATTATTTTACTAAGGGCATCTCTAACGTCAACCGAAAATGTTTCTCCCGCATCGGTCTACTGATAGGGCGGACCAGTCCGCGGACACTGACGCCGGAGGCCGCCATCCAACGCTGCCCGCACACATTTCAACTACTATTCGAACTAACCAGACAAATTTCGTGCAAACATGGCCGGGTTTTCATATAAACCGGAAGAAATTCATGCAAACACAGCGGATTTCATATAAACATGACGAAATTCATTACATTTTGGACATACATCAAATAAAAGAGGTGCTCGTCCAACTCTCTAGGCATAATTAATTAACCTAATTTAAATGATCGCCGGCGCATGTTACCCATGTCCGGCCATGAGCCCCGAGAACTGAAACTTCACCTTCTCCATTTACGTATCGGCGCTCTCCAGCTCCGCCTCTGGAGCCCAGGAAGTGAAGTTGTCTGCCTCCATATCGCCACCAAGCGGCTAATGGACCGACGATGGTCAGTCCACCAAGCTTGACTTGAATGTGAGGGGAGGAGTGGTGGCCTTCTTGGGACCCGAGCGGCGGCGACCTACCGTGCACTACTCTTCCAAAACCTGGCGGCGCCCTCGAACGTGCTGACTTAGTGGTTGTTGTGACGGGGCATGGCCTCGGCGGAGCCGGTGGTGTCTTCCTCCTCCTCGTTGTTGGTCTTACCCCACACCTCGTCTGCCGCCTTGTGGAATTCTTTATAGGCGGCCTCCAATTCCACTTGTCGCCGGCGGAACCACCAACAGGCCTTGCGAATCTTATGGACGGAGAGGCATTACTCGAGCGCTGACTGCTCTGTCATGTCTGCGTCCGACACGATCTCCCTACCGACGTTCTCCACCACCTGCTAGTGTTCTTGGAGGACATGGAGGTTCTTGGTAGCATTAGATTACGCCTGGAACTGCTCCTCCCACTCCTCCTGCACCATGTCCATGTAATGGGCACGGGCCTCGCCCGTGGTCATGGTGCAATGCGCCCGATAGGAGGGTGGCGCCAGATCATCCTCAGCCACGTCCCCCACCGTTACGCCGTCAGCCTCGGGCTGCTGGCCTGCCAGCCGGTAGCAATGACGGCCATCTCCTTCTACTGCTCTAGCGAGAGTCCATCCCAGAGAACTTTGGAGGGCGAGGAGGCCATGGGGGTGAAGAAGAGGAGAAAGGGACCAGACGAGAATAAATCCGGCTATGGCCGGGGCTGCGTTTTATATAGCGTTCGAATGGCAATGGTGGGTGGTGGTGCTGGACTAGGTTGCTTGGCAACCACATAACTATGGGCGGCGTACTGCCGGATGGCCAACCATGGTGTCCTTTGAACGAGCGCGTACTCGCATGCACCGGGAAGCGGCACGAGTGGCACTCTCATGGTCGGCGTGCCGCTTCTGCGCTAGCACTAGTGAGAGGCATCGTCCGCTCTGGCAGGATATAAATGCGGCACTGAAACTCCAGAGCAGCGCTGACCATTTCGGGCGGGAAGTGCTCCGGGGCGAGTGACCGGGATTGGGTGGGTCAAGACGGGCAAACACATTGGTCTGGACACCTGCAAACCGTTGGTATGATGTTAACGTGCATACACTACATTATTAGTACTACTTATAAAAGAACGCTCATGGTAAATCCAAATGATCTCAGGGGGTGTTTGTTTATAGGGACTTATTGGTGTAGGGACATAAAAAAGTCCCTTTTAGTCCCATCTAAACCAAAAAGGAGGGACTTATAGGGACTTAAAGTGCGCATTTGGGACTTGTGAAAGAAGACCTAAGGGACAGTCTTTTTGGGACTCTAGTTGTAAAATTGTCTTTTAGTCCCGGGAACCAAATAGGTAGGGACTTTTTAGGGACTAGCGACTTTTTAGTTGGGGCTAAAAAAGTCCTCGGACTTATGAACCAAACAGGGCCTTAGTCTTTCAACCAATGATATTGAATGACCCATGTTGCTCCAGTGATGTATTCAATACATTATCGTCAATCTGGAACGAAATTGATTGCAATTGTCTAGAAACAACAATAATTGCATTACCTATAATTATTTAGAAAAAACATTAATTTTATTAAGGACAATCAATATTGGAAATAACATTGATTGTTGCGCTGAGAAGAAATGTGAAACATATTATATTTGTATATTTGAGTGTTCAAGCACCGGTATCATTGTAGTTCTAGATATGTGGCCGATTTAAAGTGACCACAACAAGGCCGACACACTATATTAGCTCATACTATTTCTCAAGAACCAATATTTACGCGCAGCTATAGTGGAGTTACGGGTGTGGAAGAAGTGGAGGTAATACTCCCCAAAGTACTTTCAAATTGTTCATTCGTGCACGTGCACGATTACATGTGTATCATAGGTCGGAGTTTTAGAACATTGACTGTACACTTAGTTATACGTCTTATATTTCTCGAGTGAATGTGGATTGTTAGCGGGCGCGCTTACCACTTATATTTCTTGGGAGTTTTAGAACATTGACTGTACACTATATATTGGATTGTTAGTGGGCGCGCTTACCACTTAGATTAACACATAGGATGTGGAGCACCCAATTTTGCATATTTAAGCATCTCGTACGTGATTTCACAGTTTATATATCTTCTGTTAATTTTCACATGTTAATTACTAATATTCAAATCCATGATTCATGTGTGCAGATCGATCGATCATGAATCCTGACAATAGAGGTCAAGAACCGACCGGGCCAGTGTATGCACCGGTACCTCTAAGGACAGCGTTGTCGCTGGACCTTGGAAACGGACAGAACGGGACATTCGTGCACTGAAACATCGACGGTTCTACCACATTCTTGCTGCCAGATGTGAGGTCGGCAGCGGCGCCTACAACTGCAACGCAGAATCAGAACCATGAGCGCGCGATACACCTTATCAAGCTTCTGTATTCATGCGCCGCCGCTCTGGACGAAGGGGAGAAGGAGCTGGCAAACAAGGGGCTGGAGATGATATGCAGTCTGGCAACGGACAACGGCGATCCGGTGCACCGCCTCGTGTCTTCGTTTGCCGACGCTCTGGCGCTGCGCATTGTTCAGCCGTGGCAGGGCGTGTGCCGCGCTCTGCAGCTGCCGAAGACTACCCCGGCACCGGCGGCCGCCGCAGCGCGCCGCCACTTCGCTGTGATGTGCCCTTTCCTCCGCCTCGCCGGGTGCCATCATCGACGCTGTGCAGACCGAGAGGAATGCCGTGCTCCACGTCGTCGATCTCGGCGGCGCTGACCCTGGGGCGAGCGCACACCACCAAATCCTCCGCCTGACCATTGTCAACGAGGATGACGAGTTCCTGTCGAGCACCGCTGCTCTCCTCGCCTTGGAAGCCAAGCACCTACACGTCGGCTTCCAGTTTCACCCGGTGAAACTCCATATCAACCAGCTGCTCAGCGTCGAGCCCCTCGGTGTCAGGAGCGGCGAAGCACTGGTCATCGTTTCCACCTTACAGCTCCACCGTCTAGTCGCCGACGAGTTTGCAGAGGTGGCTACTCGTCCTCGCGACAAGAAAGGAAAAACGCCAGTGCATGCTACCATGACGAGGGCCGACGCGCTCCTCCGGGACCTAGCTGGGCTATCGCCGAAGCTTATGGTAGTGACGGAGCAGGAGGCCAAGCACAACGGCGTGGAGTTCAGGGTCCGGTTCGGGAACGCGCTCAAGTACTACGGGGCTCTGTTCGACGCCCTGGAGGAGAGCGTACCTGCGCGAGGGTCGGCAATGGAGCGTGAAGGAGTGGAACGGTGCCTGCTACTGGACGAGATCAGGGATATCATTGGCTGTGAGGGCGCCCAGCGCCGGGAATGCCACGAGCCGATGTTGCGGTGGGCGGCGCGGATGGAAGCCGCAGGATTCGTGACTGCGCCGATGAGCCCCGGCAATGTGGCGCAAACGGCGATCCTAGCACGTATGCTGGCCAGTGGTAGCAGGGCATACAGGGTTTGCAGTGAGAATGAAGGCCGATGCGTCTTCATCTACCGGGACGACCTTCCGATGTTCTCCGTCTCGACCTGGCGCACAGTGTGATGAGGATCGCCACAACTGTGACCTGTGATCTTCTTGCAGATCTTCTGAATTCATTGCAATAATTTCATAAATCGGATGCATGTGTTTTGGTTATTTGCCTGAACTGGTTATCATTTTGAGTTGTTATTATCGTACTGCAAAATGTTGTTTCACACCAGCAGACTTTGGAAAATGTTCAAGACATTTTAGTTATTTTTGGAACATTCAAGACAATTTGATTGTTATCGTACCTTTGCTTAATTGTCTCTCTAACAGCCGCCACGCAAAGACAACATCCTTATCACACTGCTTGCGACATGCCATTCTAACGACTTCATCGCCGAGATGTTGGGGTGCTTTTCGCACTATTTTGACCTGTCTTTCTAAGGGAGCTATGAGGAGGCCAACTTCGTTTCTTTTCGGAGCAGTACCTTGTTCCTTCGACCGGCCCTGAGGGTAAACTTTTTTTATATGCCACTAATGTTCTTCCTTTTCGGTTTCTTCTTTGGAGCACATAGAATTCGCTCCATGCAGGCAGGATCAGAGGACTTGTTGAACGATCATCATACAAGGTGTGAAAGGCCCATCAAAATCTAGCACTATTACATTATTGGCATAGATCAATTCCCATCACCCCATGTGCACACATCGGATTGTTCTAACATGGGAGAGTACAGCATGACTGAGATGGTGGAGAAGGAGTTGATGGACTCGATGGTGACGATATTTCCACTCTGGAGGCAGGATCAGCGTCCAAACAGCCATCCAGGACGAAGAACAACAATGACGGTGTCTAAGCTCCAGGGAAAATACGCAAAACATGGCTTGAGGATTCTTACAAAAAAAGGGATACGAAAGATGGTCCAGTTAGTCTAGTGCTGTGGATGTAGTGTCCCCACGGCCCCATCTCCTTACTCAGGCTCATTCTGCTCCAAAAATTGTTGTTGGATTTCTAGTTTTTTTTTTGTGAAGTTTATTTTCCGTACAATAAACAACCCCAATATAATTCTCCTGAAAACAAAGTTGGTCCAGTTAGTTTTGATTCATTTAAGAAATTTTAGAGGACAAAAAATAAGCATAAGTGATACATTTTTCTGAAAAAAAATGCGGGTAATACATTTTCTGAACCATAAGTTAAGTAATACAATCACTGTTCTGCAATACATTTTCTGAATATTTTTTTGTGTGGGTAATACATTTTCAAAATCATAAGTTAAGTAATACATTTTCTGTTGGCCTCGGCGGGGTCCCTCTCCTCCCCCGAGCAGTGGTGGCGAAGCGGGACGCAGCGGGCTCAGCCTGCATCGGTGGCGGCAGGGTCCCTCTCCTCCCTCGAGCAGTGGCGGCAGTGCGGGCGCAGCGCTGGGCGAGGGGCTCAGCAGCGGAGCTGCACGTGGCGGGCCTTATGGCACGAGCGTTCAACAGTGCCATGGTGGCTGTGCGACGGAGGGCGTCGTTTGTGAAGGAGGCACGTTCCTCCGGCTTCCGGGGTGCCATGGCATAGGCCTCCGTGTCATACTAGCCTATATGTTTTGGTTCTTGGGATTCTTATGAACATTGAAGGATTCTCCTGAATTTCCCCATCCATTGAAGTCCTATGGAACTCTCTAATTTGGTCCTAATGTTTGGTTTGCAGGTCATGCTATTGCTGGGCTATTCTTCCTCTGCTCCACGCTGTGGTCGCTGTTGTTGCAACAGATATTACAGGTTATCAGCGAGTTGCATCTGACAAGAGCATTTGCGGTGCATACTTTAAGAAATCAACAAACCTCATTTGCGGTTAAAGTTATATCATGAAACACACAATATCTACCTTTGTTCTACTGATTTTCTGTCCATTGACTGCCTTAAAAGGGTGGATATACTCTCAGCCTACAAAAAAGCTAGATAAATCTAACCTATAGCTTCAGCACTTTCAATGTTAAGAACTTTATCAAAGGTTGGATATACTCTCAGCCCACAATGAAGAGAGAAACAGAGGAGCTACAAATCAGTAACAAAAACACAAAGGTGTCAACTGAACAAAAGGTTGCAACTGAACCTGTAACTATTTGCTCAACAGTTAAACTAATCCTTGAGTGATTTTTTTCCTAGCATGCTTTTTGGTCTTAGCAAAATTTACCCCATGGGAAGAAAATAAACTTTAAAATATTTAAGTGAATAGAAAGTGATGTTGTTGACCTCTAATTGACAAGTATACATATTATTGTTTTCAACACTAAAAAAATGATGCACATGGTCAACCGTCTTGCTCTCTGGAGACTCAGGTTTATTGAGCAGGATTACCAGCAAGGCGAAGTCGATGGCGCTCATCACCACCGCCACACACAAGGACTGGCCAACCCTGCAAAGGTAGTTTAACTGCCAAAACTCCATTTTTCTTGCAAATACTTGGTAATTAGGTGTCTCAATTCTTAATGTAGTGTTTGGGAGTAACCAGGGATAACATAATTATCAGTACGTGTTGTTTCCAGTCTTTATTTATTATATGAGGAGATCTACCTGCCCTTTCTGATTACTGAAAGTTTAAGATAATTTTGGGCATAACAAGCTTAAAGAATATATCTCGCAAGTAAGTTTGATATACTCTCGATACATCTTGAGATATATGATTCACTGACTACTTTTAGGATGATTCTGTAGACCATTACTCTTCTCAAGGTTGATGGGAAAAAGAGTTGATCCAAACTGGCACCATGTATTCTTATGGACGTATGAGCCATCTCACTGTATGTGGAGCTTTTCTCTTGCGCTGAACTTACTTTATTTTACGTGTTGTCAGTGTAATCTCCAATTTTGTTCTCATGTATACCATTACTCTTCTCAAGGTCTTGCAAATGCATCATGTGTAGCTTCTCAGATTGCAAATTAGATATTTTGATTGATGCATGCATATTGTTGAAATATTGGTGCCTTGGAATACTATGGGTGGAACTAGCAAACTCACTGAACCTATGAAACAAATCCAGGATGCATTGACAGATCCTCTTGAAGCTTTTGCTAATTTCAACAAGGTAATATTTAAGATTTTTTATAATCTTGCATTTCATTGTTTTAGCTGAATCACTTATCAATTAACATCTATACTATTGCACAAAATGTGCTGGATTTACCAGATGAGGAACTTGAAGAATTGGAGGTAGCAGTGTGTGTCTTGACAATAAGCAAGCAATTCTCTCTGCTCCACCGAAAGCTACAACATGAGATGAAGAACTTGCTGCACTACAAGCTGAAACTTTGCTATGACCAGGTTAATGTTTGATCTTCTGTTAGATCGATTTGTGAATTTTATTGTATACTTTCACATGATTAATTCACTGGTGCACGTTGAATAAATACACAAGTGAATGTGCACATATGATCGTAATATTAGTCAAAACGTGCATTGCACGTGCATACTTACTAGTGCTTTCCATGATGGCACTTTGGATGTGCGACAGCTCAATTAAGGAATACATCTTTAATTCCTAAAACCTATGAGGCTAATAGCATCTCGAGCCGTGCCCCCAACACGCCCTCCCCAGCCACGCCCCAGAAGCCCATATTTCGCCGGCTCGGGCCGAATTTGGCGCCGGCGGACCCAAGCTGAACCCGGCGCGCTGGGGGTGCTCGGGGGCACCGGGTGAAACGGTTTTGGCGTGAACTAACCGCGGGCCCCCGAGTCAGTGACACAGTGCTTCTCGTCGCTTCATTGTCCTTATCACCTCGGTTCCCGCGGGGGAATGCCAAAGCTGCGGCGCGCTGCGGCGCGCCGGTCAGCATCCATTGATGCCTCACGGGAGGCACAGTGAAGGCGCGGCGCCACGCGGACGCCGCCCGCCCGCGGCTATAAAACGTCTACCCCAAGCCGGTGGACGCACACTTCCCCTCTCCTCTCCTCTCCTCTCCGCCGCCTCCTCTCTTTCTCGCCTCTGCGCCACCATGTCGATGCGCCGCCTGGACGCTGCTGATTTCCGTGGAGTCCGCGAGTGCTGCTCCGGCGTCTTCTGCTCCGAAATCTCGTTCGGCAAGAAACGACTCAGTCTCGGCACCTTCGACACCGCAGAGGAGGCGGCCCACGCGTACGACGCGGCGGCATGGCGCCTCCGACGGCCTCGTTGGGATATGAATTTCCCCGACGTGTCGACGAGCCAGCGCGCGTAGGATCTCGTGCATCTCCCGCGGCTTTTCACCGACGAGGATCGTCGTGACAACCAGAGGCGGCTGTGTCGCCTAGCCATCACGGAGATGGACGTGGAAGCTATGGCGGAGTGGCGCGAACTCTTCCCGCAGGAGATCGTCAACGAGCGCCAGTTTTACAAGCAACGGAGGACGGAGAGGGAGGCGAGGAGGAAGGAGCGAGCCGCCTATCGGGAGAACAAGCGTGCGCGGAAGCAGGCCGCTCAACTGAACATGAAGCTAGGAGAAGCGTCGTCCTGGGACTCCGAGGACGAGCGGTATGCTGACGCCTACTTGCAGACGTCGGAGGAGGACGTTACCAACTCGGAGTCGGAAAACGACGAGTAGTTGATTTTTTCTTTTACCAGGCTTTGCTATGGAGAACTATTTATGTATCATTATCAACTTGCCAGGCTTTGCTATGGAAAACAATGAGTAGTTGATATTTGCTTTTACGAGTAGTATCTATGTATCATTTTCAACTTGCCGGCGGTGTCGGCGAGGAAGAACGCGAGCGATGGGTGCGTTAGGGGCAATGGGCGCCGACCAGTGAGCCCGGGAGAGGAGTAGTGTGCGGCGGTTGGGGGTTGAAAAAAAGCGTCGTGGGGAGGTCGGCGACTGGGGGGAAACGCCCCCAAGGCGCGGTTTTTTCTGGGTCACCCCCAGGCGGCGCTATTTGGGCGTCCCTAGCGGGCTGAATGGCTGGAGATGCTCTAACAATTCATTAGTTTCGTCCCCTTAGGTGCTTATGATTGAGCGCTTCTATACAGATGATGCTCGGCAGCCGATATTTGCACGATCCCACTAATCGAACCGTGCATGTATGGGACCAAGTGGACGCCGGGCGCTGGATCGAGTGTCATGCACTATTCGGCTCCTAAGTATCGGCTGCTGCAATGGAGCATCGCCAAACTGCCGGAGCATCGTCGGCCTTCGGAACCTCACGGGTGCTGCAATGGAGCATAGCCAAACCGTCGGAGCATCGTCGGCCTCCGGAACCTCACGGGTGCTGCAATGGAGCATCACCAAACGTCCGGAGCATCGTTAGCCTCCGAAACCTCTCGGGTGCCGCAATGGAGCATCACCGCGGCGTCGGAGCATTGTCGGGCCGTCAGAACCTCACGGGTGCTATAATAGAGCATCGACGCCAGGCCGCCAGAACCTCACAGGTGACCATTGTCGGGCCGCTGGAACCTCACGGGTGCTGCAATGGAGCATCGCTGACGGGCCACCGGAACCTCACAGGTGCTGCAATGCACAATTGTCGGGCCGCTGGAACCTCACGGGTGCTGCAATGGAGCATCTCTGGCAAGGTTTTAAATTGCCGGCTATTGAAAAAAGCGGCACGCTCTAGCAGCAACAATGAGCAGCTATTGCCAGCAATAGCTGCCGCTATGCCAAATAGCGGTTTTGCAGAATACATGCAAGAATTTCGAAAATACGTGCAAGATACATGTCAAACTGCAGGAATTCAGCATCGATTAAATAGTTGAGACAAACAGGAACATAATAACTCAACCATAAGATCATCCATTAAGCCAACATTCAGCAATCGTCTCAAGCGACACCGCAAATAGTTCGGTAGACATTGGACCGTCTCAAGCGACAAAGCAAATAGTTCGACACTGGACACAGACTGACAGACTATATAACAGAGCATTGACTACCTAAAAAAGATGAACTAGTAAGTTTTGCAGATAAATAATCCATAAAGGTAATGGTGCATTCTCTTCTATTCTTCTGCAGAATCTGAAGGAGACTTGTCAGACTCCGATTCAGAAGAAGAAGCAGCTTGCGGCATTGTTTCAACACGCATAGCCATCAAGGACTGCAGGCTCACGGTCTTTATTTTCTTCCTAGGCCTAGAACTCCTCTTCCTTTTGGCTTGTCCCTGTGATGATGATGCCATGTTTGGTGCCTCTTCTGATGCATCTTCATGAGCTTTATCTTGTTCTTCATCACCTTCTGCAGTTGGTTCTTTCCCAGTGATGAACTCATTGTCATAATCAGCAAGAACATCATCTACATCTTTCTCTATGGGATCTCTGTTTTTGTTCTCTCTCTTGTTCCTTAGTTTAGAGTTGAATTTCACAAACACAAGATCCCTCATCCTATCATGCAGCAGCGTACTGTGCTTCTTTGTATGAACCTAAAAGTTCATAAAACTTAAATACTTATAACAAATGTAGAAAACAGAAAACCCAATTGTATAAAATGCAACCATATAATTTTTTACCTCTTCGAAAACTGACCAGTTCCTCTCACAAGCTGATGAGCTGCATGTCAAATTAACAATCCTAGATGCCAAAGTTCTCAACTTTGGTGTGCTTGTGCATGGTTCAGCCACCATTTTGCTACACATTATACAAGTTAATAGTTAAAGAAATGGAAACAAAAGCATTTTATTCATCAATCATATTAGCTACAATAACTAACCTGGATTAAAATTCTTGTTTCTCCTTTGCCTTATAGCAATCTCATGGCCGAAAGATCCTTGCTGATCTTGATACATGTTGAGTTCTTCAATTACAATGTCTTGGGTTTCTTCGTCCTCAATCATCTTGCAAATGCATGTAATAACAGAAGCTCTAAATGATCCATCATGCTCAATCTCTGACTTGTTTGGGTAATAATAGTGAGGATTCAAATAGTAGCCAGCCAAGTGGAGAGGAGTCTTGAGCTTGCTGTCCCACCTTTTATCAATGATGTACCAAGCAACTTTGTACTTGCTCTCATCATTATCAAACCTCACAGCAATATGTTTCTTTGCCTCAAGCATCAATCCATGGAAGAATCCCATTGCAGGAACATCACTGTCCATTCTGCGAAGCACAATAGCCATTGGCTCGAAGAAATTAACAGCCATGTCAACATGTTTCCAAAAAACTTCAGATCGCACCACTTTGAGTGCTTTTTTCCCCTTTGCCTTTGTAAAGTATGAACCTAGTTCATTCATCTCATCTGATCTGAAGAGCCTTGTCAACTCCTTCTTGTTGTCTAGCGAACTTTTCAGATTTAAGTAAGCAGTGGCAAACCGAGTAACACTAGAGCGAACCAAGTCCTTCCCAAGAAATTTCCTCATCAAATCCAATACCCTTGTATGAGCATACAAGAAGCTTGTCACTTCTCTTGCACTTGAAATAGTTTGTGCAACTGGTCCAAGCTTCCAAAGATCCTCCAGCATGAGATCTAGGCAGTGAGCAGCACATCCATTCCAAAATATGGATGGTCTCTTTGCTGTTAGCATACTAGCTGCTGATTCATTCACACTAGCATTATCAGTCACCACTTGCACAACGTTTTCTTCACCTATATCTTCTATGCATTTGTCCACCAAGTCAAATATGTATTTGCCATCTTTTTTGTCACCGGAGCAGTCCACCGAATCAATGAAGCAAACACCATGAGCACTGTGCACAACTAAATTCATTACTCCCCTACCCTTCTTATCTGTCCATGCATCAGTCATAACCGTGCAACCTGCGAGCTCCCATGATTCCTTATGATTCTTGAATCCATCCAGCACCTTATGTTTCATCTTTTGCAAAAATGGTCCACTCATCTCATATGCACTAGGCCCTCTCAAGTCCTTGCCAAACTGTCTGATGGCCTCAAGCATATGAGCAAAGCTAGGGAGGGTGACAGTGTGGTGAGGAATGCTAGCTTCATAGAAAAACTGGCAAATATACTCACAAACTCTGTCCCTTTTCTCTTCTCTTTTCATAGTTGACAACTGTGATTGGACCTTCTGGCTAACATTGAATCCCCTTTGATTATTGCGAACGGACTGTTCTATAGATGTTTTCTTGTAAAACTTATCAATAGTGGAACTGCCACTACCTGCCACAGCTCTAGAGTTACTCGTCCCACTGCCTCTTGTTGACTTCAGCAACACAACATCATTCCTCTCAAAGTCAGAATCATCCCCACTACCCCTTTCATCATCTGAGTTCTCTATATTAATCGCAGATCGAACCCTTTGCACTTCATCCTTCTTATTTTGCTTGTCACAACTCTTCTTCATAAGAAAAGCAATAATCTCTTCCTTCACATCAGCTGGAACCTTCTTACATTTAACAACATTGAAGCCAGTAATGCAAGCAAGATGGTACTTCATTCTAGTAATTCCACCTTTCAATAGCTTGTCACAAAAATTGCACTGCAAATGGTACTTTGTTCACATCTGGGGCAAAACAGTACGCATATGTAGGGTCATTGGACATTACTGCTTTCCTTCCTTGTGTTTGGGTTACCGAATCACCTACAGAAAAAGTACAAAATAATTTCATTAACCTACAGTGCTAAAGATGACCTATTTGATTGATAATTAATCTATCCTAAATTCCTAATTAAGGAAGAAGCAGATGATATATGACACAATTAATTACTTAGATTCAGAAACCTCTAAAATTGTAATTTGTTGTTGAAGCATAGGAGATTTGCCATGGTTTATTTGATTGATAATCTACCTACAACATATAACCTACTAAAAATAATGACTGGCTACTTGTTAGCTTTCAGATCGGTAAGGGAGGTGGAACCTAAACTTGTTAGATTGCAGAAGGTAAAACATAGAATACGTTTATCTTCCATTGGAAGATGAACTTACGTTCCCTCTACTTGGAACAATCTAACTACATATGCGAGTAGAAGAGATAGTATCTGAGATAATAGAAGATGAACTAATGGAAAGACAGACTAGGAAACTTGCCTCCCTGAATCGCTGACTCCGGCTGAGACATGGTTCTGCAGTTCTTCTTCGCATCCGTGTTGCAGGCTCATCGTCGTGCCGACGTTGCCAGAGATATAGATCGGGGAAGCGGAGCGGATGATTTGCTTGTTAGGGTTAGCGCTCGGCTTTTTTGTAGCTCCTCTTTTGGGCCTCTGTGCGGTGATTCTGAAAAGGCCCAGAATTCTCGTACTAAGCGTACTCCCTTGTGGCCCAAACTCGTATAGCGGCGCAATCTTGCCCAGGAAATAGCGGCTACAACTGGCTAATTGCGGCTTTTTGCGGCTCAGTTCCTGTAGCGCAAAAAAATGGCATTGCGTTGCCCCCAGCTTTTCTAGCCGCTATGGCCGACAAATAGCGCCGCAATAGCCGGCAATTTAAAACCGGCGTGCCGCCGGAACCGCACTGAGTGCTGCAATGGAGCATCGCCGGCGGGCCGCCGGAACCTCACTGAGTGCTACAATGGAGCATCGCCGCGAGGCTGCCGGAACCTCACGGGTGCTGGAATGGAGCATCACCGGGCCGCCGGAATCTCATGGGGTTGCAATGGAGCATCGCCAGCGGGCCGCCAGAACCTCACTATATGCTGCAATGGAGCATCGCCGCGAGGCCACCCGTACCTCACGGGTGCTGGAATGGAGCATCCCCACGAGGCCGTCGGAGCATCGTGGCTGCTGCAATGTAGCATCGCAGCCGGGCTGTCGGAGCATCGCCGGCGCTTGAATGGAATTGCCGGGCCGCGGAAACCTCTCGAGTGCGCTGAGCATCATCGGCCGCCAGAGCATTGTAGCATATGGATTCGTTATAGAGGATGTGCTGTCGAAAAATGACGACGACGACACTACTACATTGCAGCTTGAGCAGCTGCAAATGTCGGTGCTCTAGCATATGGAATTGTTGGAAACATCGTCGCAAAGCAACTCGCTAGAGATGCAAAGCTTGTCCCATGTGCACCTTTTAGCGGCTGCGTAGCTTACAGGGATGTAGACGCTGCTGCATTTCTTTCCTGTGGAGACAGCTAACGACCGGAGCGACGTCCACCCGCGTTGGCTTATTTCTGCGATGGAAAGTAGGGCAGGAGGAACCATAACGCAAGGAGCATGAGGAGCTACTTTATCCAATGGCAGATGCGGCGCTATCTAACGGTGCGGGAGGTGGCTTATGTTTCCCCTAAAATCAGGCGGATGACACCTAGCAAGCGCCCTAAATAAAATGGTTAGCATTTTTATAAAATAGATAGCAATTAAAACATTATTTAACTATTGTTTCATTTAGCTTAGGGCTTTGAAATACCGTTAAGAAATGTTGGTTCGCCACCAACATTAACAAGTGATTATTTGCCACATGATGAACATTTTAGTTTTCATGTTTCAGAACATTGAATTTTGACTTTAAATTTGGATTTGAATTTGAATTGAGTTCGAAAGCAAATGAGGATTAGCAACAGTAGGAGTGATGACATGGCACCATCAACAGGGATTACTGTAGCATGGTTCTCAGGGTGTTACACTCAGCCCCCGGCGTGCGCTGTCTGCCATGTGGAAGGGATTTAGTCTCGAGTCGTGGCCAACCGAGACTAAAGGGTTGGGGTCTTTAGTCCCGATTTATTAGTCCCGGTTGGTGAACCGGGACTAAAGGTCCTTCCCAACCGGGACTAAAGGTCGTTTCTCTACTAGTGTAAATCAGTGTCCCTAGGTCAATATGTTTCAAGAATCTTCCCCGCTGAGTTATGGTGTTTTCAATGAATAGTTGTTGATTGATCATTAGACGATCTGAATTTAATAGGATACACCCCAACCTGAAATATAGAATTAGGGTGGGACCACAATTAATCCCTTTACAATACGTATATTTGAACATTTATAGTTCATGAATTGGGATCCCTATAAATTTATTGTCGCCAATATATAAAAGTTTCAACGAAATTATTATCATTTAATGTTCACTAAAATATTTTCATCATTAAATGTCTATCTTATAAACAACCTTGATCTTAATGAATATTATCATCAATTTTCTTCTAAGGAATATATTTTTATTAAATTTCTACCTTACTAATGATGCTTTTAATGAATATTGGTATGCTTTTTGACGAGTAAATAAATTGCTTTTAATGAGTAAAAACATACGCTTTTAATGAGTAAATACATATCCTTTCAATGAGAATATATATGCTTTTATTGAGTATATATTCATTTCAGGAGTATATATATACAAACAGTTCCTTATTTTCTTGCACATTGCTCTCTCTCTCTCTCTCTCTCTCTCTCTCTCTTACACAAACTCTGTCTCTCACCCTCCCTTCCTCCCTCTGTGTATCTATCTATCTATTTCCATCGCGAAGAGAAAGGTGCAAATTTCTTAATCCGTGTAGATCCGTCCTTATGGTAATTTATTGCCTTTTTAAACATTATCTAATTGTTGTTCTTTGTAGATTCTCTCAAAGATATTCTTGGGAATTTTGAAGACCTGAATCTCAATTTGTCTCGGACGAGTTTAACTGGTAAGCCGTCTAAATTCACAAACTATAGTTGGGAGTATTTTAATTTTATCTCAAAGTTATTTGTTATAGTTTACAACTTTTAGAGTAGGTTGGATTTACTCACCCCAATACTGCATGCATGTGTTTAAACAATACTATTGTTTAGATTGTGTAGGTTGATTTTTGTTGGAAACCTGTTTAAAAAATACTCTATTTTCTAATGTTTTGTGGGTCAACATTTGTCATGGATGGCATCTAGTGTGTTGAGTGAATTATTAGTGCTAGATCTTTAAAAGATTTGAATTTAATAGGATACAACCACAAAAAGAGTGGTCCCCACAGTTCGTTTACAATATGTATCGAAATGAATATTAATTTGTACTTCAATATTTCAACAATTATATATCCATCTTAAAAATAACCTTTTTTCAATAGAGTATTATACTTAACTTTCTTCCAGTGAATATTTTAGTAATTAAATGTCTACCTTGTTTACCATGATTTCAATGATTATATTCCATAAATATTTACTTTCTTATTTAGTTAGGGCATTGACCATACTAGCCCTTGGATCGTGCAAAATTCATAGTCCATGAGAATCTAGGCGCACAAAAAGAAGTGTTTAGTTTAACATTCTATAGTCCCAAATGAAATACCACAACAAAAGTGAAGGGACTATTCGCTAGGGTAGCAAGAAAACATCCATATATCGATGCATCAAATATACCATAAGATTTACAATTGTGCCATCATTCCCGTAGGGGCCCAGTTCATTCACGGGGAACACTTCTAACGAAGAAAATGCAATCACGTGGGTACATGGCTATTATATATCCTTGTAATACTCCCTCCGTCCCAAAATTCATGTCTCAGATTTTTCTAGATAGGGAAGTATCTAACACTAAAGCATGACTAGATACATCTGTATTTAGAAAAAATCAAATACAATAATTTTGGGAAGGAGGGTGTATATATTACTACATGCACGCGCTAAGACAATGCTATTATCTACAACGTGTCAATAGTTTTCCTTTTGTAAAGAAGTGGACAAATGTCAATACATACCCATCCTCATGGCCGAGTTCCGGTGTTTTCAGTGAATAGTTGATGATATATCTTTAGATGATTTGAATTTATAAGACATATCCGTAATAAAATGCATAACGAGGATGGTCCCCAATATTCCCCTTCATTACATGATCAATGGAAATTAATATACAATGAGATGTCATGAAATGGTGTAAAATTTAGATGGAATAATAAGATGGAGGTCTTATATCCTGGTTAATCTTCTTCACAATTCAAAGTTCCATAAGTTTCTATTTGGAAGTCGAGATGTTATATTTCTAGTGATAACATGTCTTATAGAAATTCATGAACATTTCCTTTAGTTCTTGTTTTTTTATTGGTGTGTATATATTTGAATTTCCGTATTCCATTTGGGGCTTGAAACTAAGATTTGGCCATGTGCTTTGTTGCATGTATCCCTAGCACTATATTTGCATATTTTGTTAAGTACCTAAACTTAAGATGAGTGCCTCGTGCACTTGGTGCAAGAATGTAATTGACTTATTCCGAATTGTTATACTCTCTGACTGTAGGTGAAACTGTCAGAACCCTTGGCAGGGTGGCGAACGTGTCCGAAAGTAGCAAATCGAAAATCACACGAGGAATTTACCCAGGTTCGGGCCACCCTTGAGGAGTAACACCCTACGTCGTACTTTTATTTTGTATTTAAGGTGGAGTACCTCGTGCGAGGGTTATAATGGGGGGATGATTTGTGACTACAAAGAGTATGTTACTCTTTCTTAAAGGAGGGTAGATGGCCTCGGTAACCCGCATGCCCGACCTTAATTATATAGACAACGAGGGCCAGGGTATACATGAATCTAACCGACCTCCAGCATCCACCTTTCTTGGGTTGCACTCCAAGATGAATATTGAGCTCCTCCCAGGCCTCCGGGGTCGCTCCTTTCGCCGGGCTCCTTTTAGGCCGTGGAGGCTTTGTGGTGGGCATGTTGCTCGGCTTCCCTTAGGCAGGCCACCCCCGGTGTACCACAGTGTCTGTAGCCACCGAGCTTGTTTGGAGTTGCAATGTCGTAGTATGTTGGGGGACGAGAACCCACGTGTGCTCCTCATATTTCCAGAGCGTCAACGTTTACACGACTTCAGGCATACCAGGGGCTCTACGGATGCACGGCCTTGCAGTCCAATCTTCAGAATTCTTGGGCTTAGCGTAATGTTTGTGGGCGTGGTCACCTCGCAGGGTCTTCGGCCCAGAGCCCCCTGGTTCACAACCTTCGAAGCGTCCGACTTGAACTAGCGAGTCCCTTGTGTCCCTGGCTTGCAAGAACGTCCATGCGTCGGAGAAGAGTGAAAATCTGAGCACCCAGTTGGGTAGCTGAAGAGGCTTTCAACCACGGGTCAAGGACCAAACTGCGTGTCAGTGGAAGTTTTGCGCTCGTCTCCCTAGCCAATGCTCCACGTGTTGTTTCTTGTTTTGGTGCAATCTTCAGGAGTCATGTCGCCGGTTCGCATCCGTACATGGCTTTATAAATCGAGGGAGGTAAGCGCAAATAACGCGTCTCCTTCCTCAAATTCTCCTAAGATTCGTCCTCTATTGCGGGGGAGAAGCACAAACCCAGGGCGCTCGGGAGTGACGCGGCGATAGGCCGCGGGGGCATCACAGCGGAGGAATCCTCAAGTTCTCAGCCTCCTCCCCTGGCCTGGGCGGTTGCTTTGCAAAAGGTATCGGGGAGCTGGAGGTCTTCTATGACCTAGTTCAATCATCTATAGGGATTGGTTGCACGGTTGATTTCCGCACAGAGGGAGTGTTTTGTCATGGCTCACCACGTGTTCATTGGACATGGTCTTGGAACTTCATCTTTGGAATCTGGTCATCCATACTTCCTTCATCTTCCGTAGCCTATCTCTGCCTCGACACAGCTTTGTCCAGGGGATTTTCACCTACTATGGGTGCCAACTCCATCATCTCACACCAAACAGGGGTTTTACATTTTGGCATGAGTGCTTTCTTGCGGCAACCACACATTTTGGCATTCTGGCACTATTTGAGGAGAATGGCTGGACTCCGGATTGTGGCACCTGGTCATTCAACCTTGTCCGAGCTCCGGATACTTCGAGCTACCAATGCCACAGAAGGTCTCACAATATGAGTTGAAGTCGCACAGGTACTTTGTGACCCACGTCCCCATGGATGAGATCTTCCCGGAGGTCACGATAGAACCCTTTCATTGGGGTAACCGTCCAGGAAAGGTCAACCAATTTTCTTGCTTTACTACCTGGCCACTTTCGGCAGATTGATTGACATGTTATTTCTGCCTCATACCTAAATTTCAAAGCCTTTGTTTCGGATCCCCCCAGCCTTGCTGTGAGCTCTCAATGGTGTTAGCATGTATGCCGCAGGAACAACCTGCGCAGGCCATGAAGCCTTTGAAGAAACCGCGAGAGGGACTACAGAGGATGAACACTTCATCGTCGGCCACATGAAATGTGGGGCACCAAAGGGAGTCATTGGCAGTCCAGTGGATCAAGACTATCATCCCAACAGAGTTCGAAACGAGGTCGTGGCGACCCATCCGACACAATATGTCAACGCGCTAGAATCTCGACCGGAAGTTGCAGTGGGCCCATTTTTGAAGCCCATCATGGCGACAGAGACGTGCCCATCGACATTGCGTACTCATGCAATGAATTCATAGGTGCCAATCCCTTTTTCGATATTTTGCAAAAATGCCCCAACTCCGGAGCATGAAAACGGCCGCCCAAGTATGCACTTGTCATTATTTCAAGGCATCTCCTCTTCTCCTGTGCTATGATTCTGAAGCACTATTTCCGGTCGCGTCGACTAAAGAAAATTTGGCGAACTGGGAGGCACTGCAGGTGCTCATTCCCTTGGTTATTCTCGTTTCGTTTTGGGAGGCGGTTTCCCCTATCATGAGTCCTATGGAGTCCGTTAGCGGCCTTGCACCAGAGCATGCGCTCTCTACGGGGCACAGAGGGGGCTCGCCTGTCAGGAGGCATGAGAAGAGCCTGCATGTGATGGCTGTCATGAGTTCTCCTTCAGGGTTACCAATGAAGCCATAGGTCTAAGCATTATGGAGGGGTGTTCTTTGAAAAATATTGGCATCCCCATTTCAATGTCTTATTTTTCCATCTAAATATTTGTATGATGTTGGGGAAGATCACACGTCTATCGACTATTTAGAAAGCTCTAATGCTCTCCAATGACAAGGAGTCATATCCGAGAAAACACCCATGTTTTCTTCCATGGCTATAAATGATCTAGCTGAACTGATATCCTTGGTTAATTAAGTACTATCAACACCTCTCATAGTGAATGTTGGTGCAAAATAGAGCACGATGGCAACGACGAGCGATCTCTAGTTACCTGGGATGCAATAATTGAGAAATCTTGGCCTCTGCAATCTGACATTTCATAGTGCATCGTATACCTTCGGTACAATGGCCGAGTGAGGAATTGAAAGCCAAGGTTTCAGTTAGGCTACTAAGCTATTTTAAGTGATTTTACATACTTGTTAAGTTCTTCTTAGGAAAGGGAGAATGGATTCTAGTATGGAAAGATTGTTAGCAAGATGCCACAAATGTGTTGAGTCCAATGTGTCCATGTCATGGTTGATTAAGCAGTTATTCAAAGAGTAGTATATTACTACTACCTTGTAGGGTACCACATACACATTAATCACCCTTGAGAAACTTCTCCATCCCAACCATCCAACATTTCTTACTATTTTAGATCTCACTTCATAATAGGCATCCCGAAGTGGACATGGAAGATGTGATGATATTTAAGTGGATAAGGAAGATATGATGATATACAAGTGGATATAAAATGGTTCATTCATCTCATGGATAGTGACATTCCTTCATTGTGGTACATATAAGTAGTCAGGAGCAATCCTTATCTAAAAAAACTAGGCACCATCGAGGCACTATTCTTCATGTGGTTCACCTGAAAGGACCCTTGTTGGATACTTGACTGTCTTGATGAGAGTATGAACTTCCAACCGAAGGGCATTCTAGAGTTGACGAAGAGCATCTTGTGACTTCTAGATATTTGCATGTGAGTTCTTGTTCAACGTCTTGAGGGAATTGAGGGCCAATTGGCCTTCTCGAAGACAATGTTGCGATATACACCTCGCAGTGCCACCTCAACGAGTGCGTTCCAACAGAGAAAGGTAGGACTTCAATTTGGCAGTCCCCTTTATGCACACTACATATGGCTTGACTACAATGACATGTCATTAGTGACAAAATGATATCATAACAATCGAGTGGTTAAGAAGTTCTAGGATAACTTTTGCCTACGGAGAGCTGAACAACACCGTGGTATTTTAGATGATGTAGGCCCTTTCTTGTATTTTCATGGAGTTCAGTATGTGTGGAGTGTGTGCCCACATTAACACCACCCTCTTGTAACATATTTGTCTGTATCTTAATATAATGATTTGTAGATTTTGGTGTTTTTCTGAAAGAATGTGGAGGGGGTGATGATGATTGTTGGATCTATACCTAAAAGGTCTCTCAAAAAATGTCGCTAACTATGTATGGATTTCTTATACACAAAACCAATACATAATGAAACAAACTTTAAGTTTAAATCTACCACCTAAATTTTACATTTCTAGCAAACACTGGTCGAGTAGATTTTGGGGCAATACTTCACATTTAAAATAAAATAAAATAATAACATATCATTTAATTTGGATAAGCACGAAGATGCTATAGTAGATGGTTTTGCATCAATATATTGTACTTATGTTCCGACTACTGGTTGCATATCTAATAGTTGGTCAAAGGTCATATGTAGCCAATTATCGACAAAACGGGTGATTTTTGCTCAAAAGGGGGAAGCAAGTTTCGCTCTGTTGCGGCAAGCTTCGTCGTCATTGATCAATCTTCAAACGTAGCTGATCGGTGTCTTGCCTAATTGGGGAACAACAAGATGTACGAAATCAGGAGCTAATTCCAAGGGAGGACAAAACATTACACTAATGGGTTTAGGATGCATCAAACTGAATAAAGTTTGGTAGACTAAAAACTTTTATCACCTTGGAAAGAAACACATCAAGCCTTTTTACCAGGCCCTTTTTTCGTTGAGGGGTTGGATCAGTACCACCATACCATTAATTTAGACCTAAATACCTCACAAAAATATGGGGATGAAACTCTTCACTGCCGCCACCATCATTTATATCACTAAAAAAGAAAATTATAAAGATGAATGGTTAAAGTGGTTTCCATCGTTGATGCTCATCCACCACCATAGTCCATGCTCAACCCTCTTGGATCCCTCAATTCCATCACCTTTGCCTTGTACAATGTATATCGATATTCGCCGCCACAAATTTCCAATGCCATATTGCCATGACGATCAACAAGAGCTATTTGAATATGTTTATTCTTGTAGTGATGCTATTTTATCTATTGTACTAAAACATGTAATCAAATGATAGTTTCTTCCTTCGTTCTACATAATGGTTGCATTTTAGGGTCAACTCCATGGCCCAGTTTTGATAAATCATGTAATTTAGTGAATCCATGATTTATCCAATAACATCTCTTGGAATAAGTGCAAGTTATTCATTTGGGCCCTCACCAAAATATACTATGGTGACATGTTGACACTCACTTTTGTCCTTAAGAACGTAGTCGACATGTGGAAGTTCAACATGGCATCAACATCATCATCTAACATTCCAAGTATAGTCATAGCATTTCCATGTCATCATTGAATGACTCTTTGATTTGTGGTGAAATCCTAACCATCATGTAAATCCAACTTGACGCCATACTAGTTTGTTACATGTTATTGAAGTCTAGTCCACCAACTATAGCCCAATTATTTCGGCGGCAATACTTAGGTCAACCCAAGCGTTCTGCCGCCAATTAGTACAAACACAACTACATAACCACCCCCACGTCGTAAATGGTTAAATAGCTTCATTATCAATGGCATATCATTGATGTGAGAATCTCTGATCGCAAACATGAAACAACATGCTTGCAAGTTTCACACATCGCAAGCGAGGAATGTCGAACGACCCTCCATGATGTAGGTCTCGTCACAAACGATCACAACCATCATTTTCAACCATACATTCACTCATATTCACATATATTACATCCATATATCACAATCATCCATTCACTTTTGCATATGTTACATCCATATAGCCCACCCATTCATCGACAAGATGAAGTAACAGATAACATTTATATATGAACCGACATAATAAATTGACCATTCGGTTTTGACCATCCATACATGAACAAAGAGTGATGCCCCATTCATATATGAACCAACATATTTGATATATGAAAATAGAGTGAACAATGATACTTTTGCCC
Source organism: Secale cereale (assembly GCA_902687465.1). Taxonomy (NCBI): domain Eukaryota; kingdom Viridiplantae; phylum Streptophyta; class Magnoliopsida; order Poales; family Poaceae; genus Secale; species Secale cereale. Next base: position 856,510,376 of record LR738712.1, read on the forward strand.
CTCTCGTCGTTCATCAGATGCATTCAGTTAGTTCACTACCAAAGGAACATCCAGTTCAACAATGAAGCCTCGCCATTTGTAGGAACTTGGTTCTTTGTGACTCCCTCCATTCCATATTTGTCGCTGATTTAGTACAAATGGATCTAAGGATACATGGTGTTTTCTTGGCGTCGGATCTGAAGAGGGATGCGCCGCCATGATCACATAATACATACACAGATGATAGAAACAAACTATAACTATACATGATAGAATTGATAAACAAACATAATTGTCTGTGGAGAACCCTGCTTCATGTTCCTTGCGCCGGGGATTGTACCCATCAGAAGAAATCCTCTTATCTTTAGGTTTTTCACTATGTCAGTGATATTTGAAATGGTGGCATCCTCGTATGGCCGGGGTGGAGGGGTGGAAACTAGGAGATAGAAAAAAAGAGGGAGAGACCACCATGGTGGAGGAGTGCATGCATGGAGGGGAGCGGCAATCAGGAGGTGAAGGTAAGAAAGTGGATATGAGCAGTGTCTGCTGCTGGAGGGGTGGCGGCGGAAGGAGAGAAAGAGGCCATCATTTTCTCATTTATATCAGGAGAGGGTGAGAGAGTGAGAAGGGTTGAGGTTAGTGAGGAGTGATTAGGTTCATATAACACCTAAGAATTTTGTACACGCTCATTAAGTACTATCCATGGGCTATAATTTACACTGGGTGTGCTACCGTTCAGGGCTCGCCTCTTCACAAAACACACATTTGGGTCTCCCTGGGCTAGAACTATTTCTCAAGCGTAGTGAGACCCATTCTTAGACCAGCGGTGTGCGCTGAGGGGTCTTGTTAGAGGTGATGTGTATATTAGTGAAATGAGCCTGAAAACTCCATAATTAACATATCCGCCTCAATGCCCATATTTGCAATGTGGAACTTCACCTACCTCAATAGTTGCTTTAAAGAGGCTGAGTACAGAAACATATGTTTGATGGCAAGGTCATTTTTGCTATAAAATATTTCAATGAGTTATTATGATGACTCATTAATGGGTATCAATGTTGTCAACCAACCATGGTTTGCCTTTGAGCCTCCTTGAGGGTTTGCCTTTCCCATGTCCTATGAGCGGCCACTTTACTATTGTTTCCTTCAATGGACCTATGGTTGCATTTTTTCATTTGAAATGTTTTTGAGTTTAATAAATTGACATATCATATGCCTCCCTTTTAGCAAAGCAATGCGACAAGTTTGTCAGGTATGCATGTTATAAAGGCAAAATTAATTAGCCACGTACAAATGCAACATTGATCTAGAGTTTAACAAGCTTTGAAAAATAATTTAAATATAAAGCCCAAATGTGATCGATAACGCGGTGAGTTGTTTCACGGAATGTTAAGCCCATTACTATTAAAGAAAAAACAAGTCATCTTTATATTATTTTACTAAGGGCATCTCTAACGTCAACCGAAAATGTTTCTCCCGCATCGGTCTACGGATAGGGCGGACCAGTCCGCGGACACTGACGCCGGAGGCCGCCATCCAACGCTGCCCGCACACATTTCAACTACTATTCGAACTAACCAGACAAATTTCGTGCAAACATGGCCGGGTTTTCATATAAACCGGAAGAAATTCATGCAAACACAGCGGATTTCATATAAACATGACGAAATTCATTACATTTTGGACATACATCAAATAAAAGAGGTGCTCGTCCAACTCTCTAGGCATAATTAATTAACCTAATTTAAATGATCGCCGGCGCATGTTACCCATGTCCGGCCATGAGCCCCGAGAACTGAAACTTCACCTTCTCCATTTACGTATCGGCGCTCTCCAGCTCCGCCTCTGGAGCCCAGGAAGTGAAGTTGTCTGCCTCCATATCGCCACCAAGCGGTTAATGGACCGACGATGGTCAGTCCACCAAGCTTGACTTGAATGGGAGGGGAGGAGTGGTGGCCTTCTTGGGACCCGAGCGGCGGCGACCTACCGTGCACTACTCTTCCAAAACCTGGCGGCGCCCTCGAACGTGCTGACTTAGTGGTTGTTGTGACGGGGCATGGCCTCGGCGGAGCCGGCGGTGTCTTCCTCCTCCTCGTTGTTGGTCTTACCCCACACCTCGTCTGCCGCCTTGTGGAATTCTTTGTAGGCGGCCTCCAATTCCACTTGTCGCCGGCGGAACCACCAACAGGCCTTGCGAATCTTATGGACGGAGAGGCATTACTCGAGCGCTGACTGCTCTGTCATGTCTGCGTCCGACACGATCTCCCTACCGACGTTCTCCACCACCTGCTAGTGTTCTTGGAGGACATGGAGGTTCTTGGTAGCATTAGATTACGCCTGGAACTGCTCCTCCCACTCCTCCTGCACCATGTCCATGTAATGGGCACGGGCCTCGCCCGTGGTCATGGTGCAATGCGCCCGATAGGAGGGTGGCGCCAGATCATCCTCAGCCACGTCCTCCACCGTTACGCCGTCAGCCTCGGGCTGCTGGCCTGCCAGCCGGTAGCAATGACGGCCATCTCCTTCTACTGCTCTAGCGAGAGTCCATCCCAGAGAACTTTGGAGGGCGAGGAGGCCATGGGGGTGAAGAAGAGGAGAAAGGGACCAGACGAGAATAAATCCGGCTATGGCCGGGGCTGCGTTTTATATAGCGTTCGAATGGCAATGGTGGGTGGTGGTGCTGGACTAGGTTGCTTGGCAACCACATAACTATGGGCGGCATACTGCCGGATGGCCAACCATGGTGTCCTTTGAACGAGCGCGTACTCGCATGCACCGGGAAGCGGCACGAGTGGCACTCTCATGGTCGGCGCGCCGCTTCTGCGCTAGCACTAGTGAGAGGCATCGTCCGCTCTGGCAGGATATAAATGCGGCACTGAAACTCCAGAGCAGCGCTGACCATTTCGGGCGGGAAGTGCTCCCGGGCGAGTGACCGGGATTGGGTGGGTCAAGACGGGCAAACACATCGGTCTGGACACCTGCAAACCGTTGGTATGATGTTAACGTGCATACACTACATTATTAGTACTACTTATAAAAGAACGCTCATGGTAAATCCAAATGATCTCAGGGGGTGTTTGTTTATAGGGACTTATTGGTGTAGGGACATAAAAAAGTCCCTTTTAGTCCCATCTAAACCAAAAAGGAGGGACTTATAGGGACTTAAAGTGCGCATTTGGGACTTGTGAAAGAAGACGTAAGGGACAGTCTTTTTGGGACTCTAGTTGTAAAATTGTCTTTTAGTCCCGGGAACCAAATAGGTAGGGACTTTTTAGGGACTAGCGACTTTTTAGTTGGGGCTAAAAAAGTCCTCGGACTTATGAACCAAACAGGGCCTTAGTCTTTCAACCAATGATATTGAATGACCCATGTTGCTCCAGTGATGTATTCAATACATTATCGTCAATCTGGAACGAAATTGATTGCAATTGTCTAGAAACAACAATAATTGCATTACCTATAATTATTTAGAAAAAACATTAATTTTATTAAGGACAATCAATATTGGAAATAACATTGATTGTTGCGCTGAGAAGAAATGTGAAACATATTATATTTGTATATTTGAGTGTTCAAGCACCGGTATCATTGTAGTTCTAGATATGTGGCCGATTTAAAGTGACCACAACAAGGCCGACACACTATATTAGCTCATACTATTTCTCAAGAACCAATATTTACGCGCAGCTATAGTGGAGTTACGGGTGTGGAAGAAGTGGAGGTAATACTCCCCAAAGTACTTTCAAATTGTTCATTCGTGCACGTGCACGATTACATGTGTATCATAGGTCGGAGTTTTAGAACATTGACTGTACACTTAGTTATACGTCTTATATTTCTCGAGTGAATGTGGATTGTTAGCGGGCGCGCTTACCACTTATATTTCTTGGGAGTTTTAGAACATTGACTGTACACTATATATTGGATTGTTAGTGGGCGCGCTTACCACTTAGATTAACACATAGGATGTGGAGCACCCAATTTTGCATATTTAAGCATCTCGTATGTGATGTCACACTTTATATATCTTCTGTTAATTTTCACATGTTGATTACTAATATTCAAATCCATGATTCATGTGTGCAGATCGATCGATCATGAATCCTGACAATAGAGGTCAAGAACCGACCGGGCCAGTGTATGCACGGGTACCTCTAAGGACAGCGTTGTCGCTGGACCTTGGAAACGGACAGAACGGGACATTCGTGCACTCAAACATCGACGGTTCTACCACATTCTTGCTGCCAGATGTGAGGTCGGCAGCGGCGCCTACTCAGCCAACGGCACCTGCAACTGCAACGCAGAATCAGAACCATGAGCGCGCGATACACCTTATCAAGCTTCTGTATTCATGCGCCGCCGCTTTGGACGAAGGGGAGACGGAGCTGGCAAACAAGGGGCTGGAGATGATATGTAGTCTGGCAACGGACAACGGCAATCCGGTGCACCGCCTCGTGTCTTCGTTTGCCGACGCTCTGGCGCTGCGCATTGTTCAGCCGTGGCAGGGCGTGTGCCGCGCTCTGCTGCTGCCGAAGACTACCCCGGCACCGGCGGCCGCCGCAGCGCGCCGCCACTTCGCTGTGATGTGCCCTTTCCTCCGCCTCGCCGGGACCGCAGCGAACTATGCCATCATCGACGCTGTGCAGACCGAGAGGAATGCCGTGCTCCACGTCGTCGATCTCGGCGGCGCTGACCCCAGCCAGTGGCTTCTGCTCCTCCGCTTCTTTGCCAAGCTCCCTGGGGCGAGCGCACACCACCAAATCCTCCGCCTGACCATTGTCAACGAGGATGACGAGTTCCTGTCCAGCACCGCTGCTCTCCTCGCCTTGGAAGCCAAGCACCTACACGTCGGCTTCCAGTTTCACCCGGTGAAACTCCATATCAACCAGCTGCTCAGCGTCGAGCCCCTCGGTGTCAGGAGCGGCGAAGCACTGGTCATCGTTTCCACCTTACAGCTCCACCGTCTAGTCGCCGACGAGTTTGCAGAGGTGGCTACTCGTCCTCACGACAAGAAAGGAAAAACGCCAGTGCATGCTACCATGACGAGGGCCGACGCGCTCCTCCGGGACCTAGCTGGGCTATCGCCGAAGCTTATGGTAGTGACGGAGCAGGAGGCCAAGCACAACGGCGTGGAGTTCAGGGTCCGGTTCGGGAACGCGCTCAAGTACTACGGGGCTCTGTTCGACGCCCTGGAGGAGAGCGTACCTGCGCGAGGGTCGGCAATGGAGCGTGAAGGAGTGGAACGGTGCCTGCTACTGGACGAGATCAGGGATATCATTGCCTGTGAGGGCGCCCAGCGCCGGGAATGCCACGAGCCGATGTTGCGGTGGGCGGCGCGGATGGAAGCCGCAGGATTCGTGACTGCGCCGATGAGCCCCGGCAATGTGGCGCAAACGGCGATCCTAGCACGTATGCTGGCCGGCGGTAGCAGGGCGTACAGGATTTGCAGTGAGAATGAAGGCCGATGCGTCTTCATCTACCGGGACGACCTTCCGATGTTCTCCGTTTCGACCTGGCGCACGGTGTGATGAGGATCGCCACAACTGTGACCTGTGATCTTCTTGCAGATCTTCTGAATTCATTGCAATAATTTCATACATCCGATGCATGTGTTTTGGTTATTTGCCAGAACTTGTTATCATTTTGACTTGTTATTATCGTACTGCAAAATGTTGTTTCACACCAGCAGACTTTGGAAAATGTTCAAGACATTTTAGTTATTTTTGGAACATTCAAGACAATTTAGTTGTTATCGTATATTTGCTTAATTGCCTCTCTAACATTAGCCATGCGAAGACAACGTCCTTATGACACTGCTTGCGACCTGCCTTTCTAACGACTTCGTCGCCGAGATGTTGGGGTGCTTTTGGCACTATTGTGACCTGTATTTCTAAGGGAGCAATGAGGAGGCGAACTTCGTTTTTTGTGCGAGCACTACCTTGTTCCTTCGACCGTCCCTGAGGGTAAACCCTTTTTTATATGCCACTAGTGTTCTTCCTTTTCGGTTTCTTCTTTGGAGCACTTAGAATTCGCTCCATGCCGGCAAGGTCAGAGGACTTGGTGAACGATCATCATACAAGGTGTGAAAGGCCCATCAAAATCTAGCACTATTACATTATTGGCATAGTTCAATTACCATCACCCCTTGTGCATACATCGGATTGTCCTAACGTGGGTGAGTAAAGGATGACTCAGATGGTGGAGAAGGAGTTGATGGACTCGATGGTGACGATATTTCCACTCTGGAGGCAGGATCAGCGTCCAAACAGCCATCCCAGGATGAAGAACAACAATGACGGTGTCTCAGCTCCGGATAAAATACGCAAAAAATCGCTTGTCGGTTCTTACAAAAAAAGGGATACGAAAGATGGTCCAGTTAGTCTAGTGCATGTGGATGTAGTGTCCCCACGGCCCCATCTCCTTGCTCAGGCTCATTCTGCTCCAAAAATTGTTGTTGGATTTCTAGTTTTTTTTGGTGAAATTTATTTGCCGTACAATAAATAACCTGAATGTAATTCTCCAGAAAACAAAGTTGGTCCAGTTAGTTTTTATTCATTTAAGAAATTTTAGAGGACAAAAAATACGCATAAGTGCTAAGAAAAATATAAGTGTTTTGGACATATTGGCTCCCTGAAACTTGGAATATTTCTTTCTCAAGCAATTCAGTGTACAATGTGAAGCGACAAAGAAACTTTTGTGAACGCCTTCCTTCACAAATGTACATAATTAATCAATCTGTTTAAGTTATAAAATCACATGAGAGTTATCAAGTGAATAAAAATTGTTTAATGACCAATGTTTTCCCAAGATATCATCTTATTAACCAAATAGTGAGTAATAAGTCAATACTATGAAGCGTCATTGGGATTACAATGACCAATATAAAGCGATAACATAGTATCTCGCAAGTTTGTAAATTTGAACATTGACATTACTATCTGAAAAGACATCAATGAAGTTCATGTTATGACTAGGAATATAAACCCGGAGTAGAGGTGAACCTATTTAATAATCTATTCAAAATCATCAAAAACTTAAACGTTCAAGATTTAAACTTATACAAACCCGGAGTTGAGGTGAACCTATTCCAAGTCATCAAAACTTAAACAATGAGCCATTTAGTAACCTATTTTATTTTGTTGTCATGCCAATGAAAATTTACTTGGAATGACCTAATGCAATCATACAGATAGGTAGGTATAACATACGCTTAAGGCTAAACTTGACTCGAGTATTTTTTTATGCATAATCATGAGTCATGGTTGTACAGGTGAACCCTAGCACGCGACTGGGAGCAACCAACTAGATAGTATAAAAGATCACAATCATACATTTTGCACAAGTATTAAGTGGTAATATGGTTGGACAGGATACTAGTACTCCGAGTTATAATACCACTAAGACTTATTTGAGACTTTTTAGTACATGCATGATCATATCCCAGGTCAATCACCCAAGTTTCAAAAATGATACAAAATATTAGCACAACATATTATGATTCAACGTTTTTTGTTAATAGTTTTTCATGAAAAAATATTTCTTAAATAGTTAATTATTAAAGAGATTGCAATATAACTCACTAGTTAATAAGAAGTTAGCATGGAAAAGATTGATTCATCAAACTATGACTATGCACGTGATTGGTAAAATATGATGGTATGAACAGAACACATTAATGAAAATATGCACATAAGCAAAGTAAATATGATCACAGCAGCTTTCCTGCCACAACACTCCGTCGTATAGCATAATTGTTGCTTTGTCACCTGCTCAAATGAATGATCAATTGTAATAATACTCCCTCCGTATTTATTTACTCTGCATATTAGCTTTGGTCAAAGTCAAACTTTACAGACTTTGACAAAGTTTATAGACAAAATATTAACATATACAATAACAAATCAATACCATTAGATTCATTACTGAATACACTTTCACATGATATAGATTTGATATTGTAAATGTTCATATTTTTTCAATAAACTTTGTCGAACTTTATGAAGTTTGGCTTCAGTCAAATTTAATATGCAGAGTAAATAAAAACGGAGGGAGTAATACGCACACATGTAGACTTGACCATGAAACGAAGCAAGAATCTTAAAAAATAAAGAACTAAACATGACAGATGGCACAACAAAACATTTTTGAGTTTTCACTAACTTAAGACAAAAGATAAAAAAAGCTAAAGCAAATGTTTTTGTCGTTTTATCTTTTCAAATATCATAAAATGCATCAAGATGCAAATGAAAATTAAAGCTTGTGTGACTGTTCTTGTCTTAAACAAGACACATATAAGAGTCATACAATCAATATAGTAAAAAGTTTTGTTCTTTTCCAAAAAAAATTCTAAACGGTGAAAACAAACACAAATATATATTAAAAAATAATGTAATATTAGGTTTCCAAAAGAAATTGAAGAATAAATAAAATTAAAGAGGACCTTTTATGTTCTTTATCTTTTTTTTTACAAAACAAAGCGAAGGAAAACTAATTAAACTTTCGCCTTATCTTCCAAAGGTGACCTAATGGCCTTTTCGGAATTTGAAGTATACATTATGTACCCTAAGAAGGATGTCTGTATGAATGTGTATTATTCCATTCCAATTTCTTCCCCAACTTCCTGAGAAAAATTAAAATTAGATCCAAAATTGGAGGGTTAATATGAGCTTATCCATGGTAGGAAGTCTTAAAATTGAAATTTATTTTCTAAATGCCTTTGGGTTTTTGGTGAGTCATGTGAGATCTTTCAATCCACTTTGCTTTCCTGAATCATTATAGTAGCATTGGATGTTCAGCCTTTCAGTTTCTCTTGAAAATTTTAAGTTTCATTTTTTAAGTCGAATAATCAAGTTCCTCCGGTTTGAGCAATTTGATTTTTCTTGTCTATGTCTGCAGCAAGATCGTATGCAATTGCTGACAACCGGCTTGCGTTATTCATATTCAGCAAGAGATAGTGAGATACTTCGACCTCCACTAATCACCCAAGTGACATGTTGGCTCGCTAATAAAAGAATATACCTTTTTGTTACATAAAAATGCAAACTTAACTCTGTTTATATTATACAAAATCTGCCATCCAATGGTAGCCGAAATGCAAACTTAACTCTGTGTATATTAATAATATCTATACTAATATACATTTTTTTAAGAATATATCTATGTTTTAAACCAGTAAAACATAGATATTATTAATGGCAGAGATTGTGAAATATGCCATCCAATCCAGCGTAATGTCTCATGCATACGCTTAACAAGTTTGATGTGCAATAGACATGTACTAATTAATTGCATTACATGTAGCCGAAACAGACTCTGATAAAGAATCACATATCTACACAAAGCAAACAAAGCCCTACACTTTCCTAGGAAACAAAAGGAAAGCCTTATATATCCTAGGGGATTCCTACACGTCAGCCGGATGATCTTTTTAATATATCCGTCGCCTTGCGAGTCATCAGATTTGACACAAATCTAACGCTGAGTGCGCGAGTCGTTCTTCACTTTTGCAACATATATACATTCTATTGCAGTTCTTTTTTGAAACAAAGATCATGTGGCAGTAAATATATGTAACAAAGGTTGTGTTGTAGAATTTTTTCGCAAAGAAGGTTATGTTGCAGATTTTTTTGCAACACGGGTAATGCTGCAAAAAAAATATCTGGACCGTTGAGTTACCGAGTTGCTGTAGCGACCAGACCTCAAACAGTCTGATCTCTGTGCATCAGTGTCATCCCTGGATCAGTAATGCTGACACACACAGTACTTGAAGGATTTATAACAGAGTAGCAATCACACACTTATTACATCGATAGTCCAACGATGAATTTATTACAAATAATATGGCTGAAGGCCATCTAACACGATAACAGCGGAAGGCTTGGAAGATAAGTGAGTCCATCAACTCCAGCGGCATCACTGAGTATAGAACCACGACCTAAAAAGGGGCATCTTACTCGTCGTCTGAAAAGTCTGCAACATGAAACGTTGCAGCCCGAAAACGGGTCAGCACATGGAATATGCTGGCAAGGTAACACAAGAGATGCAATGAAAGTAAAGCTATACTATATGCAATATGGCTGGTGGAAAGCTCTATGGTTAAGTTTTTGCGTAAAGCCAATTTTTTCCTACTTCAAAGGAATGTATTTTTAATTAACTATCATGGTAGTTGAAACATCGTTGAGAAGATAGACATCCTCTCAACCCCAATTAAAAGTAATCATTAAACCCAACAAAATTAAATTAAAGTAACATGTTGAGATGCACATGATAATCCAAGTACTAGATAGTCAAGACGTCCATAACCGGGGACACGGCTAATCATGATCAGTTTGCACACTCTGCAGAGGTTTGTGAACTTTCCCCACAAAACTCGATCGCCTCCGTTTGGTTTCTCGCACTGCATGGTGTTTGAGAAAAGGATGACCGAGACACAGTCTTTCCGAAGAGGTCCCCTTAACCAGATAGACAGGCCGGTACACCTACAAAACCCAACTACATCTGCTAGCCCATCATGGAAAGGTTTCCCATAACTTACTCAACTATGCCAAAGCCCATATTGGCATGTGGCTGCACACGGAAGTTTCTAGTATGAAAAATCTCATGATCCCTTTGAGCCTGGGTGGCGGTCCAAAAGAAAAACAGGCAATCCTGGAATACCCAGATGCCTCAATCCACCCAGATGTGTATTAAAGTTGCCACCTTAAGTTGAACCATTAATTAACAACTCACATCTGTCATGGATTTCACTCAAACCCAAACCACGTCTACGAGCATAGCATGTCCTAACAGCAAACGTAGAAGTAACTCCCAAGGGTTTGAATGTAATACAGATAATAGGTACTACCGCAATCTATTTCCCAATCCCACAAGTTAATTGATCCTACTCATGCAATGTGTGAGGGTTTGACTAATGCAATGAAAACTGGGTAATTGGAAAGTATGATCAAAGTGTTACTTGCCTTGCTGATGATCCACAAAACCTAGAGAATCAAAGTAGCAAGCGGCGCACTCCGGGTACTCTATCGCAATCAAACAAACAGGCATACAATTAGAACTTAACTAATGCACGGGTAAAACTCAAATAAGAGATCTAACCAGAAAGTTCAACTTAAGAACATGATACTTCTCAAACGTATCTACTTTTCCAAACACTTTTGCTATTGTTTTGACCTCATTCTTGCATGATTTGAACTAAACTAACCCGGACTGACGCTGTTTTCAGCAGAGCTGCCTGTATGGTTTTATTGTGTGCAGGAAAACGGATTTTTAGGTATCTCAGAAAATTCCAAGAAAAATCACAGAAAATCCACGCACCCGAAGGGCCCTTGTGCCAGAAGATGGGCCAGAGGGCAGCCAGGGGGGGCCCAGTCGCCCTGCCCAGGCGGCCCCACCCCTGGCCGCGCCGGGAGGCCGCCTGGGCGGGTCCTTCCCCCTCTGGTGCCCTACTTTGACCCGTATTTATCCCCGTGACGAGAAAACCCCAGAACAGAAGTCGTTTTCCCAGTTTCCGTCGCGGAGCCGCCGCCACCCTCTGTTCTTCTTCGGGAGGGCTAATTTGGAGGCTTATTTGGCCTCCGGATAGGGGAGATCGTCGCCATCATCATCATCATGACCACTCCATCCTCCCTCCATGACTTCTCCTTCCATGTGTGAGTAATTCCATGATGTAGGCAAAGGGGATGGTAGGGATTGGATGAGTTAGATCATGTAATAGTTTATCAGATGGTTGGGGGCATGTTGCCTATCATCTACTATGGTGTTTATCATCTTTGCTTCAACTTGTTGCTCTTAATGCTTGTCACTTAGGGCCCGAGTGCCATGATTTCAGATCTGAACCATATGTGTTTGCATGAATATATTTGTGTTCTTGATCCTATCTATGAGTTGTTTGCACCTATTACGGTCCGGAACCGGCGATCCCAAAAGTGACAGCTTGGGACACCAAAGGGGATGGTCCATAATTTGAGGATTCCATGTATCCATTAAGTTCATTGCTTTGTTCCCGTGCTCTTTGACAGGAGCACCTTAATCTTCCTTTTGGCCCCGTTCGTAGCGGGATGGTAGGACAAAAGATGTTGTGCAAGTTCTTATTGCAAGCACGTACAACTACCTGTGGGATACATGCCTAATGTTTGATATTTTCCTAGATGCTCATTACTTTTCTATGTGCCTTGCCCCAAGTTAGATTCATGATGTATCTCATCCATGCAGCACCCAACCATCCATCTCCCTAGCCTACAGTGTTTCAATCCTGTTGGTTATTAGTTGTTACTTTTGCTGTTTAGTTTTGATGTTTACTTTTGCTGTTACCACCATCACTATCATATCACCGTTACCACTTATCTTTTGTTGCAAGAAAGTATATTTCAGGTGCAGTTGAATTGACAACTCAACTGTCAAAGCTTATAAATACTCTTTGGCTCCCTGTGTGTCGAATCTATAAATTGGATTATTCTTACCCGCGAAGACTATCTCGATCCCTTACGGTTGAGGGTTATCAGAACTCCGGTTTGCAAAAGGAATCAACAAGAAAGAAGCAACGAAACTCAAACTGCAAAAGAAACGAGCTCCGAATTACTAGTTGGCCTAAAGTCAAATTTTACAGTAGCCAAAATCTTGTTCCAGTTGATTAAACGTAAAGAGGGCTTCGAGACGAAGATCTGGGATTTTGAATCACCTGATTCCGACTCTTGAGCGAAAAGAAAAACGAAAAAAAAGATCAGGGCATAAATCGCGATCGGAAAAATCGCGGATAAATACCCCGAAAAAGAAAAACGACGAACAGGCTAACGAACGAACGTTCGCTGTCTGCGGTTAACTAACGAAAACCGTTCGTTAAAACGAATGTACGGACGAACGTCCGCTAAATAACTAAACAGACGAAAATCGAACCGATCTATTTAAAAAAAACAGATCTAGTGTTTTTCCTAAAAAAACCGATCGGGTCTTTCTAAAAAAACCGATGGCGGCGTATACCTCGGCGGCTCCGGCGGGGCGGCGACTCCGGCGAGGTCCGGCGGCGGGGTCCGGCGGCGCCGGCGGCGGCTAGGGTTAGGGTTTGGGGCGCGGCGTGGGCTGGGGGCTTCGGGCCGGCTGCGAGCGCTTATAAATCCCAGGAGTCCTGGGCTAATAAGACACCTAGTCGGTTTCCTTTTTTTTTCTAAAAGAGTTCCGGCGCAGAAAAACTAACGAAAGAAGTACCAAACGGACTCCAAAATTCCCTAAATAAATTTTTACCGTCCTGTAATAATATTTAGGACAAAGTGAACATTTTTCCCAGACCTAAATGCAATTTTGAAAAACGCGTATTTTTCCTATGCAAATAAATACGAAAATATATCCAGAAAAATACCAAAAGTGATTTTAATATTTTTCCTCCAATATTTCTGTTATTTTGGAGAAGTCATATTATCTCCGCTCATTTATTTTATTTAGAAATATTTTTAGGAGAGAAAAATAATTAGAATCGCACTGTCCTCGTACCAGTATTCGAGCGAACTCAAATACGAAAACGGTAAAATTCCCAACTCTCTCCGTAGGTCCTTGAGTTGCTTAGAAATTCGAGGAACGCCAGGAACAAAAATGCAAAAACATAAAATGCAATTATGATATATGTATAACATTCCAAATTGAAAATTTGGGACGTTACAAACCTACCTCCCTTAGGATGAATCTCGCCCTCGAGATTCGACTTGGCTAGAGAACAGGTGTGGGTGGTACGTTCGTAGATCATCTTCTCGCTCCCAGGTGGCTTTTTCCTCGGTGTGGTGACTCCACTGAACTTTGCAAAACTTGATAACCTTACTACGGGTAACTCTGCTCGAAAATTCGAGAATCTTAACCGGTTTCTCCTCGTAGGTCAGGTCACTGTCCAACTGAATTGCATCCAGGGGTACTGTGTCTCTAAGCGGTATATCGGCCATCTCCGCGTGGCACTTCTTCAGCTGCGAAACGTGAAACACGTCGTGCACTCCTGACAATTCCAACTTATAGGCAACCTCTCCCATGCGTTCCAAAACACGGTAAGGTCCCACAAATCTCGGGCCTAACTTCCCTTTAACTCCGAAACGTTTAACTCCTCGCAGAGGAGATACTCTCAAGTATGCTCTATCTCCGATCTCATAGGTTATCTCCTTGCGCTTCGAGTCTGCATAACTCTTCTGCCTGGACTGAGCTACCTTGAGTCTATCTCGGATTCAATTCACTTTCTCCTCAGACTCTTTGATTAAGTCTGGTCCAAACAACTGCCGATCTCCAACTTCATCCCACGACAACGGTGTTCGGCATCTCCTTCCATACAATGCCTCGAACGGTACCATCTTCAAACTGGCTTGATAACTGTTGTTGTATGAGAACTCTGTGTAAGGCAAGTTGTCATCCCAACTAGATCCATAATCAAATGCACAGGCTCTCAGCATATCCTCCAAAATATGATTGACTCTTTCAGTATGTCCATCTGTCTGCGGATGAAATGTTGTGCTAAACTCTAGCCTGGTACCCAAAGTTTCATGTAACTGGTTCCAGAACTTTGAGGTAAACTGGGTTCCTCTATCTGATACGATGCTCCTCGGAACTCCATGCAGACATACAATTCTGGTCATGTATATCTTAGCTAACTTTGCACTGGTATAAGTGGTTTTCACAGGAATGAAGTGGGCTACCTTCGTCAATCGGTCTACTACTACCCATATTGAATCATATCCTGCTTTGGTCCTGGGCAATCCGGTGATAAAATCGATGCCAAGCTTCTCCCACTTCCATTCGGGTATTGGCATAGGTTGTAACAATCCTGCTGGCTTATGATGTTCTGCCTTTACTCTCTGACATACATCACAAACTGCTACATACTCCGCAATATCCTTCTTCCTACCGGTCCACCAGAAAATATCCTTCAAATCCAAATACATCTTAGTATTTCCTGGGTGAATCGAGTACGGTGAATCGTGGGCCTCCTGTAAAATCAACTTCCTGATCTCCGGGTCGTTGGGCACATAGATTCGATCCTCAAACCATAGGGTGTCGTGTTCATCCTCACGAAAACCTTTAGCTTTTCCTTCGCTCATCCTCTCCTTTATAGAGGCAACCTCCTTGTCAGCTTTCTGAGCTTCTCTGATTTTATCCATCAGGTTAGACTGGATTTCTAATGTTGCTACATAGCCTCTCGGAACTATCTCCATACGTAGTTCTCGTAGGTCCTCGGCTAACTCCTTTGGAATCTCCTCCATCATTAGGGTATTGACATGGCTCGTACGGCTTAGCGCATCAGCTACTACATTAGCCTTTCTGGGGTGATAATGTAATCTCATGTCAAAATCCTTAACGAGTTCCAGCCAACTCCTTTGCCTAAGATTCAACTCCTTCTGAGTGAATATATACTTCAAACTCTTATGATCTGTATATACTTCAAACTCTCATGTCAAAATCCTTAACGAGTTTCCAATAAGAAAATGTCTCCACGTCTTCAATGCATGCACTACGGCTGCTAACTCCAAATCATGGGTGGCATAGTTCATCTCATGAGGATTCAGTTGTCGTGAAGCATATGAAACAACTCTTCCTTTCTGCATAAGAACAGCTCCAAGTCCTCGACGTGAAGCGTCGCAGTACACCTCATAATCCTTATGTTGATCTGGCAGAATCAACACAGGGGATGATACCAACCTTTTCTTCAACTCCTGGAAACTAGTCTCACATTCTTCGGTCCAACTGAACTTTGTGTACTTCTTTAACCACTCCGTCATTGGCTTTGCAATCTTCGAGAAATTCTTGATAAACCTCCGGTAGTATCCTGCAAGTCCAAGAAAACTCCGGATCTCTCCAACGGTCATCGGTGCTTCCCAATTGGTCACAATGTCCACCTTGGCGGGATCTACTGCTGTTCCTTCTCCAGATATAACATGTCCAAGGAATCCGACTTCCTTCAACCAAAACTCACATTTGCTAAACTTGGCATATAACTGATGTTCTCTGAGCTTCTCCAATACCAAACGCAAAAGCTCTGCATGCTCCTCTTCATCCTTCGAGAAGATCAAGATATCATCTATGAACACTACGACGAATTTATCCAAATACTCCATAAACACTTTGTTCATCAGGTTCATAAAGTATGCCGGTGCGTTTGTCAGACCAAACGACATAACGGTATACTCATACAACCCATACCTAGTGGTAAAGGCTGTCTTAGGGATATCTTGCTCTCGGATCTTCAATTGACGGTACCCTGATCGTAGATCGATCTTAGAAAAGACCTTAGCTCCTTGCAATTTATCGAACAGATCATTGATCATTGGCAATGGGTACTTGTTCTTGATCGTTACTTCATTCAATCCATGGTAATCAACAACCATTCTTAACGATCCATCCTTCTTCTCCACTAGAAGTACTGGCGAACCCCAAGGGGAAGAACTTGGGCGTATGAATCCTTTATCAAGTAACTCCTTAATCTGCTTCTTAATTTCCTCCAAATCCTTTGCGGGCATCCTATATGGTCTCTTAGAAATTGGCCCGGTGCCTGGCAAAAGTTCAATCAAAAACTCTATATCTCTATCCGGTGGCATGCCAGGTAACTCCTCTGGAAACACATCCGGATAATCCTTCACTACTGGCACTTCCTCCTGAATAACTCTCGTGAGAGAATTTACTTGAGTCCTTGTAGGCGAATGCCTAGATACATACTTAATCCTTTTCCCTCCGGGGTGGTGAGCAAAATAGACTTACTGGCACAGTCAATGTTACCTCCATACTTCGATAACCAATCCATACCTAATATCACATCCAGTCCTTGAGATTCCAATACTATTAGGTCAGAGGGGAAATTGTGGCGTCCTATGATCAATGGCGTCTGAAAACATCCTTGATGTGCCATATAATCTGCTCCAGGTGAACTTACTAACATGGGGGTCTTAAGAACTCGGGTGGACATCCTATGTCTATTTACGAATTCCCTTGAAATGAATGAATGCGATGCACCAGTATCAAAAAGAACTATTGCGGTAACGTCTTAACCAAAAACTTACCGACAACAGCATCTGGTTGCTCTTCTACCTCCTCCACGGTCACGTGGTTCACTTGTCCTTTGTTGAACGGGTTGGGCTTCTTCCCGGCGCTTCCATTGTCGTTCCCATTCTTAACTTCTGGGCATTCATTGGCATAATGTCCAGTCTTCCCACACTTATAACAAGTGACGTGGCTAAAATCCCTCTTGGTGGGTGTGGACGGTGCAGGGCGGTTCTGGTTTCCATTGGCTCCATTCCCATTCCCTTTACCATTGCCATTCTTGGTGCCATTGTGGTTGTGTGAGCTACTTCCTCCATGGGTATGCTGAAACTGTCCTACTGCTTTGGGGGTAAAGTGAGGCTTCTGCTGAGCTCCAGAGTTATACTTTCCTTGCCCATACTTCCTCTTGCGGCTCTCAATCTGCTGATGCTTCCTTTCAATCATTAGGGCGCGGTCAACCAACTCCTAGTAATTATTGAAAGTTGCCACCATCAACTGTACACTCATCTCATCATTCAGCCCTTCCATGAATCTCTCCTGCTTCTTTGCATCTGTGGCCACATCATCTGGGGCATAACTAGACAGGGTACTAAACTCATCCACGTACTGGGCCACAGTATGATTTCCTTGGCACAGATTGCGAAACTCCTGCTTCTTCATACTCATTGCTCCAGTCGAGACATGGGCAGTACGAAAAGCTTGCTGAAACTGATCCCAAGTCAGATTTGGCTACGAGGTAAGTGGATGTGTAATTCTCCCACCATGATGCGCCTGGTCTAGACAACTGGTGTGCGGCAAATCGCACCTTCTCAGCATCCGAGCAATTGGCGGTGGTCAAATCCCTTCCAATCTTGCGTAGCCAGTCATCAGCCACAATTGGTTCGATGCTGCTAGCAAACACGGGTGGTTGCAACCTTAATAAACGTGTCAGGTTGTCCACAGGTGGTGGTGGAGGGTTGTTGTTGTTGTTCTGGTTGTTCTGAGTGTTCTGGACAAGATGTTGCATCAAGGTGTTCTGCTGCTGGATCAGCTGGGTGAGCTCAGGGGGAAACTCGAATTCACGTCTTGGAGGCATCTAATGGGTGTAGAGGGAAGAGATTAGAATAGAAAAGAGATCTAGGGGAAAATCACTACTCATATGCGCATGAGACAAACACACAATCATCACACCAATCAATTTTCAAACAAGGTCTTACTAACTAACGATCGTTACAAAAGGTGTTCTAAATCTAGTATTTGGTGGTAAACTATTAGTCACAGGGTGGTCATCTAAAAATATTGATCGGCAGAGGATTCCATAATATTTGCTCCAGCTTCATCTTCATAGTCTTCATCCTTGCTATCCTCAGCTTCCGAATCTGTGTCATCTATGATGATATAATCCTCCGGTGGAATCTCCTTGGGTTCTTCTTCCTCGTCTTCTTCTCCCATGAGTATCCCTAACTTCCGGGTCAAATCATCATTCTTCTCCACAAGTATCTTCATCTCCTCCTCATATCAGTCGCGTGTAGACTTGAGTTCTTCTTCTAGCTCCAAATTCCTATTTAGGGCCTTCTTCAAATCTATTATCCCAGCACACATCTGGTGCTCCTGGCGACGAATGTGGTGGTTCAACTCCTGGATGAATGCTGCAATGGACATACCCTTCTTAGTGCTGATCAAATCCCAATTCTCATCTCGGCGTCCACAAATCTGGTAGATGGTGTCCTTTAGCTCCTGCTTGTAGACTTCTCCAATCCTTCCCATAGCAAAGTGGGCTGCCATACTCCTTCCTAGGCTCCATGTAGGCGCATTAAAGGAAAATGTTATGAGTGAGGTGACGGGTGCGAACGTCCTTCCTGGAACTTGAGCTTGAATCAACCAACGTTCCTCCTCAGGTAGAGTAGCATTGTAGGTTCCAGTCAAACTTGGTAATCCAATGTTGAGATATCTTGTGACTTCCTTCAGGTGTCGTCCAAATGGCGTGTCATCATCCGGTTGCATGAACTTGTGCTTTGCTTCCACCATCCTAAAGAGTAGAAAAGATGAGGAGTCAGAAAAGAGAAGAGTGGATTGTGTTCTAGGGCTTGTCTTAGTGGTCGTGTCCTACAGTCAGCGTGTGCTCTGATACCATCTTGTAGCGACCAGACCTCAAACAGTCTGATCTTTGTGCATCAGTGTCATCCCTGGATCAGTAATGCTGACACGCACAGTACTTGAAGGATTTATAACAGAGTAGGAATCACACACTTATTACATCGATAGTCCAACGATGAATTTATTACAAATAATATGGCTGAAGGCCATCTAACATGATAACAGCGGAAGGCTTGGAAGATAAGTGAGTCCATCAACTCCAGCGGCATCACTGAGTATAGAACCACGACCTAAAAAGGGGCATCTTACTCGTCGTCTGAAAAGTCTGCAACATGAAACGTTGCAGCCCGAAAACGGGTCAGCACATGGAATATGCTGGCAAGGTAACACAAGAGATGCAATGAAAGTAAAGCTATACTATATGCAATATGGCTGGTGGAAAGCTCTATGGTTAAGTTTTTGTGTAAAGCCAATTTTTTTCTACTTCAAAGGAATGTATTTTTAATTAACTATCATGGTAGTTGAAACATCGTTGAGAAGATAGACATCCTCTCAACCCCAATTAAAAGTAATCATTAAACCCAAAAAAATTAAATTAAAGTAACATGTTGAGATGCACATGATAATCCAAGTACTAGATACTCAAGACGTCCATAACCGGGGACACGGCTAATCATGATCAGTTTGCACACTCTGCAGAGGTTTGTGCACTTTCCCCACAAGACTCGATCGCCTCCGTTTGGTTTCTCGCACTGCATGGTGTTTGAGAAATGGATGAACGAGGCACAGTCTTTCCGAAGAGGTCCCCTTAACCAGATAGATAGGCCGGGACACCTACAAAACCCAACTACATCTCCTAGCTGATACGTCCAAAACGTATCTATAATTTCTGCTTGCTCCATGCCTCTTTTGTGTGATATTGCTATGATATTTATGCACTTCCATACACTTTTGATCATATTTGGACTAACCTATTAACTCAGTGCACCATAGTGCCAGTTCCTGTTTTCTGCTGTTTTTCTATTTCAGGTTTCCCCCATATTAAAATTGCCCTAAAAATTCCGGGAAAAATACAAGAAAAATCAGCGTATCGGGAGCTTCCAGAAAAACCAAGGCAGGGCCAGAGGGGAGCCTGGGTTGGCCCAGGCGGCCACCCGGCGCGGCCCCACCCCTGGCCACGCCAGGGGGGCGCCTGGGGCCCCACCTCCGCCTCTGGTGACCCCCTTTTGCATATATATTGCTCGCGTCCCGAAACCCTCGAGGTCGGAACCCTTTTTTGCGATCTCGTCTCTGTTCCGCGCCGCCGCGCTTCCAAGATCGGGAGCACCAGGAGAACTCTTCCCGGCACCCTGCCGGAGGGGAGAACCACCACCGGGAGCTTCTCCACCACCATGGACGCTTCCCGGATGAGTTGTGAGTAGTCTCCCTTGGACCATGGGTCCATGACCAGTAGCTATGTGATGTTCTCCTCCCCTCTTTGTTCTTCATGGATTAGACATCGTGAGCTGCCCTACATGATCGAGGCACATATGTAATCTTTATGCTGTTGCTATGCTGAGTTTGCTGGGATCCGATGGATTATGAGATTATGTTCAGAATGTGTGTGAGTAATATATTTGATTCACCTCTTTTATATTTATGTTCTTGAGTAATTCTTGCATGTTCTCCGTTGCTATTTATTGCTTTGGCCGAGTAGTAGGTAGTAACTCCAAGAGGGAACGTTATGCTTGATTGTGGGTTCATGCCCCTCGATGACTAGTTTGAGTGACAGAAACATGAGTCTAGGGGATGTGCTGTTGCCACAAGGGGCAAAACAACGGTGCTTGTACTTGCGGGTGCAAGGATTGTTTACTTTACGCAAAGTTCTTTTAATGCAGTTGTCTGTTGCTTTGAGTTTACACTTTGGGTGGGACTCGCAACTTAATACCAGCGAGATGTTCTGGATAGATATCTCAAGGTGGATGATTAGTAGTAGATGCAGTTGGATTTCGGTCTACTTGCCTTGGCGTACCGCCCATGCTTTTGAGCCTCTACCTTTCTTTGCAGCATAGTTAGCATTGGTTTGCGCACATAATCCTGTCAATTGCCCAGCTGTAATTTGTTTACCTCGCTTAGCTGTTTTATCGCCTTTTGGGAGAGAGACGTCACTAGTGAACACCATGGGACCCCGGTCCATATTACCATCACTGATCACACCCGCTATTTATTTCCTGTTCTTATTTCCTAGTTGCAGTAATACCTATCACTATTATCTCTTGCGTTTGATCCTTTGTAAACGACAAGATTGGAGGGATTGACAACCTCTCTGTACTCGTTGGGAGCAAAGTTATTTGTATCTGTGTGCAGGTCCTGTCAAGCGAAAGTTTCTGGCGCCCTTGACACCTTCTTGTCGACCCTCGGAGTCTCACGGGATTCGATCCTTGGTATCTTTGCCAAGGGAAACTTGCCGTTACGCTACATCTCAAACCTTCCACTTGGGGTAACTAACGAGGGGCGAGAAGCCATCAAGCAAAGTTTCTGGCGCCGTTGCCGGGGACTCCACTCTTCAAGATAGGGGAGTTGCACGCTATCTTTTACCTTTGCTTTTTAGTCTTGTTAATTTACCTTTCAGTTTTTGCTTTAGTGTCTTCTATCAAAAATTACAAAAATAGTTATCTTGCTTGCTTGCTCCTATGGGTTCCACCGGGAACACCAAGTTGTGTGACTTCACTAGTCATAACAACGATGACTTTATCTGCACACCAATTACTACACCTGCCACTTCAGCACCTTCTTATGAAATTAAACCTGCTTTACTGAACCTGGTTATGAAAGATCTATTCTCCGGTGCTGGAGATGATGCTGCTTTGCACTTAAATAATTTTGTTGAACTCTGTGATATGCAAGGGTACACTGAAATAGATGGTGATATTGTTAAGCTTAAGCTTTTTCCTTTCTCCTTGAGAGGAGGAGCTAAAATTTGGTTTCAATCCTTGCCTAGAAATAGCATAGATTCTTGGGACAAGTGCAAGGATGCCTTTATTGGGAAGTACTATCCCCTGCTAAAATTATCCAACTAAGGAGTAACATAATGAATTTTAAACAATTGGATAATGAACACGTTGCCCAAGCTTGGGAACGCATGAAATCTCTTATCAAGAACTGCCCTACTAATGGTTTGACTACTTGGATGGTTATCCAAACTTTTTATGCAGGCTAGAACTTTACCTCGCGGAACTTGTTAGATTCGGCCGCGGGAGGAACCTTTATGTCAACTACACTTGGTGCTGCCACGAAGCTTCTCGATGAGATGATGACCAATTATTCCCAATGGCACACCGAACGCACTCCAACAGGTAGGAAGGTAAACTCTGTCGAGGAGATTTCCTCCCTAAATGAAAAAGTTGACTTGATCATGTCTCTACTTTCCAAGCAATCTCCTATTGATCCTCGTGATGTTCCTTTAAATTCTTTGATTGCTCAAGATCAAGTAGATGTGAACTTTATCTCTAGAAACAATTTCAATAACAATGCTTATAGGAGTAATTTTCGCAACCCTAGACCGTTCCCCTCTAATTCCTATGGGAACAACAATGCTTATCCTAGCACCCAGAACTCCACCCAAAGAGACAGAGACATGCCTAGTTATGAAAAACTTCTAGAAATAGAGAAGGCCACTAAGAACTACATGCACACCCAATATGAAAAAAACAAGACCTTCTCGAGGCAATTAGATGAGCATACTGCTATCTTGCAAGACATTGGTAGACAACTGGAGAGCCTAAATATTGAGATTTCTAACCACCAGACTAGGCTCACCATCACTGAAACCCAAGTTTC
The DNA here is from genome assembly GCA_902687465.1 of Secale cereale. Lineage (NCBI taxonomy): Eukaryota > Viridiplantae > Streptophyta > Magnoliopsida > Poales > Poaceae > Secale > Secale cereale. The sequence goes on from LR738712.1 coordinate 856,533,245, forward strand.
CAATATGTCCCACACACAAGCCACTTTGATAAACCAAATGGTAGCTAAACCCGAAGTGGTTGCACCCCTGAAGGAGGAAGAAGATAGAATTAAGAGCCTTTCTACCCACCACACTGTTGCTACTATCCAAGTTGTTGAGGATGTCCAAACTCTTAGCACCCGATGCACTCCTGGTCCCATTGGACCTATTAATGGTAATGCTATGACCTCAATCGTAGAAACCCCTATGACCATAGAAGCTACGAAACAAGTAAGTCTAAAGGACACCACTACCACTTTACTTGATAGTAGTGACCTTGATTTTGATAATTGCACCCTTTCTGAAGTTATTGATTTTCTTTACAAGATGTCTAGAGATCCCCACACTAGCACGCTTAATCTTTCCTTCACAGAGCATATCACTAATGCTCTCATCAAAGCTAGGGAGGAGAAACTTAGGGTAGAAGCCTCCATACCTAGAAAGCTAGAAGATGGTTGGGATCCTATGATTAAAATTAAGCTGAATAACTTCTCTTGCTATGCTTTATGTGATGTTGGAGCTGGTACCTCCGTTATGCCCAAAAGAATATATGATATGCTTAAATTGAAATCTTTTGATCCTTGTTCTTTTGGTGTTCGTCTTGTTGATTCTTCCATAAAGAAACCTTTGGGGAGGATCGACGATGTTCTTATCATTGTCAATGACAATTATGTTCCCGTTGATTTTACTATTATGGATATTGAATGTGAACCTTCTTGTCCAATTATTTTGGGACGTTCTTTTCTTTGCACCGTTGGTGCTATCATTGACATGAAAGAGGGGAATATAAAATTCCAATTTCCTCTCAAGAAAGGGATGGAACATTTCCCTAGAAAGAAGATTAAGTTACCTTTTTAGTCCGTCATACGGGCTAGCTATTCTCTTACTCTTGATAAAACTTAATCCTCTCTTTTTGCATCATGCCTAGCTTAAAGGCATAAAAGAAAGCGCTTTTGGGAGGCAGCCCACAATGAATAAAATTTTATTTTGCTTTTGTTGTGTCTTGATGTTTGTTACTACAGTAGCATCATCATTGTATCTTTACTTTTTAGCTTTGTGCAAAGTTTAGCCTCTGATTGCAAGAAAGTTCAAAAGTTGTGACGTGCTGTCCAGGAAACAGATTCTGTCCTTGGACAGAAATATTCGTATAAAATCACCAGATCATCTTTTTGGTCTGAATTTTTTTGACAGCGTGCTCTATACAATTGGATTTCGGGTGTCTGTTCTGAGTTTTTTGATTTGAGTTGCAGAAGTGCCCCAAAAAAATTATTTACTACCTGCTTGTCTGTTTTTCATAGATTATGTCCTGTTATGCCTTTTCTTCGTTTTGCAAACCTTGAGCTTGCTTTTTCTTTGCAAGAACCTTTTGGCAATCTTGAGAAACAGTAGATCTTCAAGATTATTTTTATTTCCAGCAAGGAAAAATTATTTTATTATGGGCACTAACCTCGCTAATCAGATTATGATGAGTTATGTATGAAGGGAGTTTTCAAGTGTGCGAGGGAAGATGATAAAAAGATTCAGGAGGGTCAACCGCTCAAGCTTGGGGATGCCCCTATGCACCCCCAAGAAATATTCAAGAAGACTCAAGCGTCTAAGCTTGGGGATGCCCCCGTGCATCCCCTTCTCCATCAACAATTATCAGTTCGTCTTTCGTTCCACTATATTTTAATCACTTCATGCGTTATGTGCTATTCTTGGAGCGTCTTGCTTTTAGTTTCCTTTTTAGTTTTCTTTAGCTTTGCTTGCTATTCATAACGAGTTGGAACCCAGCTTTCTTTGTGTGGGAGAGAAACACGCTCCACTTCAACCTAGAACACAACATAGGATTTTCATGCTTATCTTTGCTGTGTATGTTCTTTGTCTTTCCATAGCTACTGTCATGTTTAGCTTTTAGTTTTCATGCTTTTCTTTTTAAAAGAGCTTTTGTTTAGTTGGTTTCTGAACTCTCTTGATTTTTCATGTTTATCTTGTTAAGAGAGTTTGTCTGTTGCACTGAGTTGTGTGTCTTAACTTAAAGCATGTAATTGAGGTTGCTATTTAATTTTAGTAGTAACTTGCAATAGTTTTGAGGTATTGCCATGATTAATGTCTGAACTTTTGGTGTCAAGAGCTTTAGCCTATTAGTGATAGATGTCGTATTTTGGGCAATCCGTGTTTATTTTCGAAAACCTACAAAATAGTTGAGAACTTTAGCTACTAAATGGATCACTAATCTTTGGAGGGATCGAATATTAGAGTACACTCACGTACCATGGGTCGAGGATGAGCAAGGGTAACCAAACCCCCATACACACCTCCTCGGGGTACTTGTCTCTTTGTGAACCTCCTAATTAGATTGAGAGTTACCGATAATAAGTGCATGAATTCTTCGGACTAATGTGAGTATTCGAAGGTTGACACTTCCACCTATCCATATTTTTCTAGCCTCTTCGGTACCGTGCATTGCCCTTTCTCACCTCGAGAGTTGGCGCATACTTCGCCGGTGCATCCAAATCCTTGGCACGATACGCTCTGTCATCATAAACCTCATTATATCCTTCCTCAAAACAGCCACCATACCTACCTATTAAGGCATTTCCATAGCCTGTCCGAGATACATTGGCATGCAACATCCATCCTCTCATGACTTGATCTTCATGTCATACATGCTTTTTGCTTGATCGATGAGCCGCATGCTAGTTGGGCCTTGCCCTAATCATTGCCACATGACGCGCTAGTATCATTGCATATCCTGCTACACTGGCAGAGGCATACATTTGCATACATCATGATAGTTTCATTTTCTTTATGTTGAGTACTTTTGTAAAGTGTGAAAGATCTTCTATACTTCTTGTAATACATAGAGTGTTGCCCCTAAAGTGAGGAAAAGATCCCAAAGAGGACAAATCAAAAGATCCCAAAGAGGACAAAATCAAAAGATCCCAAAGAGGACAAATGAGAGATAAATAGAAAGAGCCATTGAGGCCA
>LR738712.1:856536315-856608738 GCA_902687465.1 Secale cereale
AAAAAAAAAATAGAAAAAGAGAAAAGGAAATAAAAAGAGAGAAGGGGGCACGCTACTATTTCTTTTGAGAGATCCACACTCGTACTCCGTCTTATACTTTGTACTCCATAGAGCTTATCATTTATGCATATAGCTATGTGGGGACCTTTACACTATAGAATTTGGCTTGTATATTCCAATGATGAGCCTCCTCAAAAGAGCTCTAGGTCTTCTTGAGCAAGCAAGTTGGATGCACCCCCACTAGTTCCATTGGAGAGCATACCTTAGCTCATATGTGTATCCGTTGCATGGAGATCCCTACTCCTCACATCATATCTATCATTTGGCTTTCTCTCGCCGATGATTGTCCTTATTGATGTGAGCCTTTCACACCTTTTTTGTATTCCCCCTCTATAATCCTTCTCTATTTGCCATCCTAAGTGTCGACTTTCTTGCTTACGCTCATCCATTGCATGAGTGCTCAAAATATCGAAAGGGAGTGGATCATTTTGACTTGTACCTGGCTGACGGTCTGGGGATGAGTCAAGATAAGATTCCAAAGAAGACCAAGTGTGAAACTTTAGTAGATTAAGTTCTCAACAATATAAAAACTATGTTTTACTATCATATATCCCTATCCCCTTTCTTACACGCAAACACCATTTGGAGACATTCGTGTCACAGACAGCGAGAGCTCTTGCACCTTTATGTTCTTATGTTACTTGTTACAATGCTAATATAGACTCTTGCTTGTTATGACTTGAATTGGATTACATGCCTTGATTGCTTTACTTAAAAGTTCTTATATGGTTAATAGCATGTCACCACAGAAATTATGCTTGTTATCATTTACCTACTCGAGTACGAGCAGGAATTAAGCTTGGGGATGTTGATGCGTCCAAAATGTATCTATAATTTCTGCTTGCTCCATGCCTCTTTTGTGTGATATTGCTATGATATTTATGCACTTCCATACACTTTTGATCATATTTGGACTAACCTATTAACTCAGTGCACCCCAGTGCCAGTTTCTGTTTTCTGCTGTTTTTGTATTTCAGGTTTTCCCATTACTTAAATTGCCAGAAAAATTCCGGGAAAAATATATAAAAAATCAGCGCTCCAGAAGCTTCCATGGGGTAGAAGTAGGGCCAGAGGGGGGCCAGAGGGGCTCCAGGCGCCCTGAGGGGGCGGCCCCACCCCTGGCCGCGCTGGGGGGCGCCTGGGCCCCCCTCTACGCCTCTGGTGCCACCTTTGGCATATATTTAACACGCGTCCCGAAACCCTCGAGGACGGAACCCTTTTTCGCGATCTCATCTCTGTTCCGCCGCCGCAGCGCTTCCAAGATCGGGAGTACCAGGAGAACTCTTCCCGGCACCCTGCCGGAGGGGAGAACCACCACCGGGAGCTTCTCCACCACCATGGACGCTTCCCGGATGAGCCGTTAGTAGTCTCCCTTGGACCATGGGTCCATGACCAGTAGCTATGTGATGTTCTCCTCCCCTTCTTGTTCTTCATCGATTAGACCTCGTGAGCTGCCCTACATGATCGAGGCACATATGTAATCTTTATGTTGTTGCTATGCTGAGTTTGCTGGGATCCGATGGATTATGAGATTATGTTCAGATTGTGTGTGAGTAATATATTTGAGTCACCTCTTTTATATTTATGTTCTTGAGTAATTCTTGCATGTTCTCCGTTGCTGTTTATTGCTTTGGCCGAGTAGTAGGTAGTAACTCCAAGAGGGAACGTTATGCTTGATGGTGGGTTCATGCCCCTCGATGACTAGCTTGAGTGACAGAAACATGAGTCTAGGGGATGTGTTGTTGCCACAAGGGGGAAAACAACGGTGCTTGTACTTGCGGGTGCAAGGATTGTTTACTTTACGCAAAGTTCTTTTAATGCAGTTGTCTGTTGCTTTGAGTTTACACTTTGGGTGGGACTCGCAACTTAATACCCGCGAGATGTTCTGGATAGATATCTCAAGGTGGATGATTAGTAGTAGATGCAGATGGATTTCGGTCTACTTGCCTTGGCGTACCGCCCATGCTTTTGAGCCTCTACCTTTCTTTGCAGCATATTTAGCATTGGTTTGCGCACATAATCATGTCAATTTCCTAGCTGTAATTTGTTTACCTCGCTTAGCTGTTTTATCGTCTTTTGGGAGAGAGACATCACTAGTGAACATCATGGGACTCCGGTCCATATTACCATCACTGATCACACCCGCTATTTATTTCCTGTTCTTATTTCCTAGTTGCAGTAATACCTATCACTATTATCTCTTACGTTTGATCCTTTGTAAACGACAAGGCCGGAGGGATTGACAACCTCTCTGTACTCGTTGGGAGCAAAGTTATTTGTATCTATGTGCAGGTCCTGTCAAGCGAAAGTTTCTGGCGCCCTTGACACATTCTTGTCGACCCTCAGAGTCTCACGGGATTCGATCCTTGGTATCTTTGCCAAGGGAAACTTGCCATTACGCTACATCTCAAACCTTCTACTTGGGGTAACCAACGAGGGGCGAGAAGCCATCAACCTTCTTGTCCAATTATTTTGGGACGTCCTTTTCTTCGCACCGTTGGTGCTATCATTGACATGAAAGAGGGGAATATAAAATTCCAATTCCCTCTCAAGAAAGGAATGGAACACTTCCCTAGAAAGAAGATTAAGTTGCCTTTTGGGTCCGTTACACGGGCTAGCTACTCTTTTACTCTTGATAAAACTTGATTCTCTCTTTTTGCATCATGCCTAGCTTAAAGGCATAAAAGAAAGCGCTTTTGGGAGGCAGCCCACAATGAATAAAGTTTCATTTTGCTTTTGTTGTGTCTTGATGTTTGTTACTACAGTAGCATCATCATTGTATCTTTTCTTTTCAGCTTTGTGCCAAGTTTAGCCTCCGATAGCAAGAAAGTTCAAAAGTTGTGACGTGCTGTCCAGAAAACAGATTCTGTCCTTGGACAGTAAAAATTCGTATAAAATCACCTGATCATCTTTTTGATCTGAATTTTTTTGACAGCGTGCTCTATACAATTGGCTTTCGTGCGTCTGTTCTGAGTTTTTTGATTTGAGTTGCAGAAGTGCCCCAAAACAATTACTTACTACCTGCTGGTATGTTTTTCACAGATTATGTCCTGTTTTGCCTTTTCTTCGTTTTGCAAACCTTGAGCTTGCTTTTTCTTTGCAAAAAACGTTTTGGCAATCTTGAGAAACAGTAGCTCTTCAAGATTATCTTTACTTCCAGCAAGGAAAAGTTATTTTATTGTGGGTACTAACCTCGCTAATCAGATTATGATGAGTTATGTATGAAGGGAGTTTTCAAGTGTGCGAGGGAAGATGATAAAAAGATTCAGGAGGGTCAAACGCTCAAGCTTGGGGATGCCCCCGTGCACCCCCAAGAAATATTCAAGAAGACTCAAGCGTCTAAGCTTGGGGATGCCCCCGTGCATCCCCTTTTCCATCAACAATTATCAGTTCGTCTTTCATTCCACTATAATTTAATCACTTCATGCGTTATGTGCTATACTTGGAGCGTCTTGCTCTTAGTTTCCTTTTTAGTTTTCTTTAGCTTTGCTTGCTGTTCATAATGAGTTAGAACCCAACTTTCTTTGTGTGGGAGAGAAACACGCTCCACTTCAACCTAGAACACAACATAGGATTTTCATGCTTATCTTAGATGTTTAGCTCTTAGTTTTCATGCTTTTCTTTTTAAAGAGCTTTTGTTTAGTTGGTTGTTGAACTCTCTTGAGTTTTCATGTTTATCTTGTTAAGAGAGTTTGTCTGTTCCACTGAGTTGTGTGTCTTAACTTAAAGTAGGTAATTGAGGTTGCTATTTAATTTTAGTAGTAACTTGCAATAGTTTTGAGGTATTGCCATGAGTAATGTCTGAACTTTTGGTGTCAAGAGCTTTAGCCTATTAGTGATAGATGTCGTATTTTGGGCAATCCGTGTTTATTTTCGAAAACCTACAAAATAGTTGATAACTTTAGCTACTAAATGGATCACTAATCTTTGGAGGGATCGAATATTAGAGTACACTCACGTACCATGGGTCGAGGATGAGCAAGGGTAACCAAACCCCCATACACACCTCCTCGGGGTACTTGTCTCTTTGTGAACCTCCTAATTAGATTGAGAGTTACCGATAATAAGTGCATGAGTTCTTCGGACTAATGTGAGTATTCGAAGGTTGACACTTCCACCTATCCATATTTTTCTAGCCTCTTCGATACCGTGTATTGCCCTTTCTCACCTCGAGAGTTGGCGCATACTTCGCCGGTGCATCCAAATCCTTGGCACGATACGCTCTGTCATCATAAACCTCATTATATCCTTCCTCAAAACAGCCACCATACCTACCTATTAAGGCATTTCCATAGCCTTTCCGAGATACATTGCCATGCAACATCCATCTTCTCATGACTTGATCTTCATGTCATACATGCTTTTTGCTTGATCGATGAGACGCATGCTAGTTGGGCCTTGCCCTAATCATTGCTACATGACGCGCTAGTATCATTGCATATCCTGCTACACTGGCAGAGGCATACATTTGCATACATCATGATAGTTTCATTTTCTTTATGTTGAGTACTTTTGTAAAGTGTGAAAGATCTTATATACTTCTTGTAATACACAGAGTGTTGCCCCTAAAGTGAGGGAAAGATCCCAAAGAGGACAAATCGAAAGATCCCAAAGAGGACAAAATCAAAAGATCCCAAAGAGGGCAAATGAGAGATAAATAGAAAGAGCCATTGAGGCCACAAAAAATAAAAAAATAGAAAAAAGAGAAAAAGAAATAAAAAGAGAGAAGGGGGCATACTACTATTTTCTTTCGCGAGATCCACACTCGTACTCCATATTATACCTTGTACTCCATAGAGATTATCATTCATGCATATAGCTATGTGGGGACCTTTACACTATAGAACTTGGCTTGTATATTCCAATGATGAGCCTCCTCAGAAGAGCTCTAGGTCTTCTTGAGAAAGAAAGTTGGATGCACCCCCACTAGTTCCATTGGAGAGCTTACCTTAGCTCATATGTGCATCAGTTGCATGGCAATCCCTACTCCTCACATCATATCTATCATTTGGCTTTCTCTCGCCGATGATTGTCCTCATTGATGTGAGCCTTTCACACCTTTTTTGTCTTCCCCCTTTATCATTTTTCTCTCTTTGCCATCCTAAGTGTCGACTTTCTTGCTTACACTCATCCATTGCATGAGTGCTCAAAATATCGAAAGGGAGTGGATCATTTTGACTTGTACCTGGCTGATGGTCTAGGGATGAGTCAAGATAAGATTCCAAAGAAGACCAAGTGTGAAACTTTAGTAGATTAAGTTCTCAACAATACAAAAACTATGTTTTACTCTCTCATATATCCCTATCCCCTTTCTTGCATGCAAACACCATTTGGAGACATTCGAGTCACGGACAGCGAGAGCTCTTGCACCTTTATGTTCTTATGTTGCTTGTTACAATGCTAATATAGACTCTTGCTTGTTATGACTTGAATTGAATTACATGCCTTGATTTCTTTACTTAAAAGTTCTTATATGGTTGGTAGCATGTCACCACAGAAATTATGCTTGTTATCATTTACCTACTCGAGGACGAGCAGGAATTAAGCTTGGGGATGTTGATACGCCCAAAACGTATCTATAATTTCTGCTTGCTCCATGCCTCTTTTGTGTGATATTGCTATGATATTTATGCACTTCCATACACTTTTGATCATATTTGGACTAACCTATTAACTCAGTGCACCATAGTGCCAGTTCCTGTTTTCTGCTGTTTTTCTATTTCAGGTTTCCCCCATATTAAAAGTGCCCTAAAAATTCTGGGAAAAATACAAGAAAAATCATCGTATCGGGAGCTGCCAGAAAAACGAAGGCAGGGCCAGAGGGGAGCCTGGGGTGGCCCAGGCGGCCACCCGGCGCGGCCCCACCCCTGGCCGCGCCAGGGGGGCGCCTGGGGCCCCACCTCCGCCTCTGGTGACCGCCTTTTGCATATATATTGCTCGCGTCCCGAAACACGACGGAACCCTTTTTCGTGATCTCGTCTCTGTTCCGCCGCCGCCGCGCTTCCAAAATCGGGAGCACCAGGAGAACCCTTCCCGGCACCCTGCCGGAGGGGAGAACCAACACCGGGAGCTTCTCCACCACCATGGACGCTTCCCGGATGAGTTGTGAGTAGTCTCCCTTGGACCATGGGTCCATGACCAGTAGCTATGTGATGTTCTCCTCCCCTCTTTGTTCTTCATGGATTAGACAGCGTGAGCTGCCCTATATGATCGAGGCACATATGTAATCTTTATGCTGTTGCTCTGCTGAGTTTGCTGGGATCCGATGGATTATGAGATTATGTTCAGATTGTGTGTGAGTAATATATTTGATTCACCTCTTTTATATTTATGTTCTTGAGTAATTCTTGCATGTTCTCCGTTGCTATTTATTGCTTTGGCCGAGTAGTAGGTAGTAACTCCAAGAGGGAACGTTATGCTTGATTGTGGGTTCATGCCCCTCGATGACTAGTTTGAGTGACAGAAACATGAGTCTAGGGGATGTGCTGTTGCCACAAGGGGGAAAACAACGGTGCTTGTACTTGTGGGTGCAAGGATTGTTTACTTTACGCAAAGTTCTTTTAATGCAGTTGTCTGTTGCTTTGAGTTTACACTTTGGGTGGGACTCGCAACTTAATACCAGCAAGATGTTCTGGATAGATATCTCAAGGTGGATGATTAGTAGTAGATGCAGATGGATTTTGGTCTACTTGCCTTGGCGTACCGCCCATGCTTTTGAGCCTCTACCTTTCTGTACAGCATAGTTAGCATTGGCTCGCGCACATAATCCTGTCAATTGCCCAGCTGTAGTTTGTTTACCTCGCTTAGCTGTTTTATCGTCTTTTGGGAGAGAGACATCACTAGTGAACATCATGGGACCCCGGTCCATATTACCATCACTGATCACACCCGCTATTTACTTCATGTTCTTATTTCCTAGTTGCAGTCATACCTATCACTATTATCTCTTGCGTTTGATCCTTTGTAAACGACAAGGCCGAAGGGATTGACAACCTCTCTGTACTCGTTGGGAGCAAAGTTATTTGTATCTGTGTGCAGGTCCTGTCAAGCAAAAGTTTCTGGCGCTATTGACACCTTCTTGTCGACCCACGGAGTCTCACGGGATTCGATCCTTGGTATCTTTGCCAATGGAAATTTGCCGCTACGCTACATCTCAAACCTTCCACTTGGGGTAACCAACGAGGGGTGAGAAGCCATCACTAGCCCATCATGGAAAGGTTTGCCACAACTTACTCAACTATGCTAGAGCCCATATTGGCATGTGGATGCACACGGAAGTTTCTAGTATGAAAAATCTCATGATCCCTTTGAGCCTGGGTGGCGGTCCAAAAGAAAAACAGACAATCCTGGAATACCCAGATGCCTCAATCCACCCAGATGTGTATTAAAGCTGCCACCTTAAGTTGAACCATTAATTAACAACTCACATCTGTCATGGATTTCACTCAAACCCAAACCACGTCTACGAGCATAGCATGTCCTAACAAAAAACGTAGAAGTAACTCCCAAGGGTTTGAATGTAATGCAGGTAATAGGTACTACCTCAATCTACTTCCCAATCCCACAAGTTAATTGATCCTACTCATGCAATGTGTGAGGGTTTGACTAATGCAATGAAAACTGGGTAATTGGAAAGTATGATCAAAGTGTTACTTGCCTTGCTGATGATCCGCAAAACCTAGAGACTCAAAGTAGCAAGAGGCGCACTCCGGGTACTCTATCGCAATCAAACAAACAAGCATACAATAAGTACTTAACTAATGCACGGGTAAAACTCAAATAAGAGATCTAACCAAAAAGTTCAACTTAAGAACTCCGGTTTGCAAAAGGAATCAACTCGAAAGAAGCAACGAAACTCAAACTGCAAAAGAAACGAGCTCCGAATTACTAGTTGGCCTAAAGTCAAATTTTACGGTAGCCAAAATCTTGTTCCAGTTGATTAAACGTAAAGAGGGCTTCGAGGCGAAAATCTGGGATTTTTAATCACCTGATTCCGACTCTCGAGCGAAAAGAAAAATGAAAAACAAGATCAGGGCAGAAATCGCGATCGAAAAAATCGCGGATAAATACCCCGAAAAAGAAAAACGACGAACAGGCTAACGAACGAACGTTCGCTGTCTGCGGTTAACAAATGAAAACCGTTCGTTAAAACGAACGTTCGGACGAACGTCCGCTAAATAACTAAACCGACGAAAACCGAACCGATCTATTTAAAAAAAACAGATCTAGGGTTTTTCCTAACAAAACCGATCGGGTCTTTCTAAAAAAAACTGATGGCGGCGTATACCTCGGCGGCTCCGGCGAGATCGACGGCTCCGGCGGGGCGGCGGCTCCGGCGAGGTCCGGCGGCGGGGTCCGGCGGCGCGGGCGGCGGCTCCGGCGAGGTCCGGCGGCGGGGTCCGGCGACGCGGGCGGCGGCTAGGGTTAGGGTTTGGGGCGCGGTGCGGGCTGGGGGCTTCGGGCCGGCTGCGAGCGCTTATAAAGCCCAGGAGTCCTGGGCTAATAAGACTCCTAGTCGGTTTCCTTTTTTTTTTTCTAAAAGAGTCCCGGCGCAGAAAAACTAACGAAAGAAATACCAAACGGACTCCTAAATTCCCGAAATAAATTTTCGCCGTCCTCTAATAATATTTAGGACAAAGTGAACATTTTTCCCGGACCTAAATGCAATTTTCAAAACCGTGTATTTTTCCTATGCAAATAAATCCGAAAATAAATCCAGAAAAATATCAAAAGTGATTTTAATATTTTTCCTCCAATATTTATGTTATTTTGGAGAAGTCATATTATCTCTGCTCATTTATTTTATTTAGAAATATGAAAAATAATTAGAATCACACTGTCCTCGTACCGGTATTCGAGCGAACTCAAATACGAAAATGGTAAAATTCCCAACTCTCTCCGTAGGTCCTTGAGTTGCTTAGAATTTCGAGGAACTCCACGAACAAAAATGCAAAAACATAAAATACAATTATGATCTATGTATAACATTCCAAATTGAAAATTTGGGATGTTACAGTTGGCACTGCAACATTCCCCATGTTTCGGACACATGAACGATGTTGCAAAATCTTGAGTTGCGGTGCGTGGGACTAGACTGACACATGGTTAGCTCTCGACACGGGGATGCAGAGCGTAGAATGGGCCAAATAATTCTAATAATTTATCATCGTAATATGCGTGACGGCAGGAAAAAAGTATAAATGAATACCGTCCACCATGATGTCTTGGCCAGGACGCGTCTCCGACATCAGTACAAAGCCATTACGGACTCCAGATGCACCAAGGGTAGACACTTATAGGCATACACTGTTGGAATTTTGCTAGTAGGCCTTTGGCCCAAAGCCCAACTAAAATTCTGAAATTCTCTTGGCCCATTCATGCACACATGTGAGTAGTGTGAGAGGCACTAAAGTTTAGTCCCATCACGGAAGTTGAGAGAGAGTTGCACCTGTTTATAAGGTGACCTCTTCTACCACATGTATGAGCATGAGAAGATGAGACCTACACGCGCGCTCCTCCTCCTCGCTCGCAATGTGACGCCACGCCACGCCACGCCTCGCCTCGCGTAAGAGGTGCTGCACGAGAACAGTTTACTGGTTTCAAACCATGTGCTACTATGACGCCACTAAGGGCAAGCCTGATGGCGATCTTAATCCAGCACAACTGGAAGCTTTTGAGAAGATTGACACTCTCTATAAAGGCACCCTTCTGAATGTTCTTGATGATTCCATTGTGGATTCATATATATCGTTTGACAACAGCAAGGACATGTGGGCTGCGCTCGAGGCCAAGTTTGGTGCCTCGGACGCCTGCAGCGAGTTGTACGTCATGGATCAATTCTATGACTACAAGATGACTAATGAGCACCCTGTTGTACAGCAGGCTCATGAGATACAGTCACTCGCCAAGGAACTTGAGTATATTAAGTGTGTGTTGCCGGACAAATTTGTTTCCGGGGGCATCATTGCCAAGCTTCCACCTTCGTGGAACAATTTTGCTACTTCCCTAAAACACAAGAGACAGGAGTTTTACGTTTCGGATCTCATTGGTACTTTGACGTTGAAGAGAAGGCGAGAGCAAAAGACACACGTGCTCGAGTTGCTGAGGGAGCTTCTAGTGCCCACATGGTACAGAAGAAGAACTTCCAGCCCAACAAGTTCAAAAACAACAAGAACAAAACTCAGGGCAAAGGCAAGTTAGAACAAGTCGTCACATCTTACCAAATTCAAGAAGAATTCTCATAAGAAGGGGAAGGGACTTTGCCATGTCTGCGGTGATCCTAATCACTGGGCTCCGAAGTGTCCTAAATTCTTGGAAGAGCGCGAACATGAGAAGAGCGGCAAGTCCACTAATGTTGTCATCGGTGATACTGATATGACGAAATCTGGGTACGGTGTTCTTCCTACCATCCTTTTAGTATTTCAATCTTCTAATTGGCTAATTGGCACCGATGCCAATGGACATGTTTGTGCTGACGCCTCCATGTTTTCTTCCTACCAGGTCACAGGGACTTCTCTCGTGCTGATGGGGAATGAGTCACATGCCATCGTTCGAGGTGTTGGTATGGTCGATATGAAGTTTACTTCGGGCAAGATCATGCGTCTGAAGATCATTCATCATGTACCCTTCATCAATAAGAATCTCGTCAGCGATTCCCGTTTGTGTCGAGATAGTTTTAAGTTGATTTTCGAGTCCAATAAAGTTGTAATTTCTAAGTATGTACAATTTGTTGGGAAAGGCTATGAGTGCGGAGGCTTGTTCCGCCTGTCTTTGTCAGATATTTGCACTAAAGTTATTTACAATGTTTTCCACAATAATGAGTCGAATATTTGGCATTCACGACTTTGTCATATTAAGTTTGGTTGCATGACGCGGCTAGCCAATATGAGTTTAATTCCGAAATTCACTAACATTACAAGAAATATGTCAACTAGTGACCTTCTGTTAGTGACCCTAGAAGAATTGGTCATAGCTCTATGACCATTTCAGACCAATTGGTCAAAAGCTGTTCGGGGGGCTCCAAACCCTAAACTATAACGACCATTTTGGTCAGGAAGGTCATAATTTCCTTACACGAAATGGTCATAAAGCAGATAGCACTGGTCCGCTGCCTTATTTCTAGCTGATCATGACCTATATAGATGGTCATAACCTTGTAAATTGTGGTGGGTTACTACGAATAGGCGCCACCTCATCAGTTTTGCCTATGTGTCATGTCCATGTGGCAGTTTTTGCCCTAGATTGTGAAGCAACCTATATTTCTATCATTCCCAAAATTTCCCAAAAAATCTCATAAATTCTTTGGGTCATATCTTCGTCAAATATGTAAAAAAACCTTCCTTGCCTAGTTCAGAAATAATTCAAAAATATTCATTTTCCTATTCTGTTCAAAAAAACACTTTGTGAAGGAAGTACCACTTTGGCATGTCCAAATGGTATCCATGTTCAAAATAACTATCCTCCACCAAATTCCAGCTCAATCCATTCATTATTTTGAGCCCAGTTTCAACATTCGTATTTATGTCTAGTGTGGTACTTTGCAAAGCAAGTACCACCTAGACTCCTCTTTTTGAGCTGAAAGTTTGTGAAGACGGTCTTCTTAGTAACTGATCATCCTCAACCAAAACTCACGCCCATTAGCCATGTGCATTTCCCGTAACGCTAATCGAAAACACGGCTGCTGATTCATGTTTGAGCATCGATCGGTCTCCTCGTGAGAATCTTATGTTGTAATTTTCTTCCTAGCACCTACCTGGGGAGTGCCCAACCCACTAGACATGCCTAGGCCTCCTAGAACACATGGCAACGCCACAATCACGCGGTGACCACGCGGCGGGCATGCGAGTTTACGCGCTCTAGAGTTGGGGCCCTCGACCACCGCCCAAAACTCGACGTATCGCCACCAAACCATGTATTTATGATTAGATAGGTACTTATGTAACTAGAAATGATTTTTGGAAAAAATAAATAGCAAACTATGAGGCAGCTGCAGTTCAAATTTGACCCACTTCCAACTGAATCGGCGGAAATTTGGCTTTTTCACGAGAGGTGGATCAAAAAATTTTACACCCAACCATTTTGTCAATTGTGCATTAAATATGTCCTAGTATTTTAGAAAATTTATTTGGTCCAATTTTGCAACAATTATTTGGGAGGTCCTTCACAAAAAAACCTCCTTTTGGGCACTCGAAAAATGGAAAATGATATTTTTGTCCAAAGAAAATGAAACCTTCCTTAGGCAATATTGTTTTCCATTCCAAGATGCACCCTTGTGCACAATATCAGATCATTTGAACAAACTATGCCATGAATGTGGCCATAGGATTGATCATTTGGCTTGAAAGCCATGAATCTTCACTCCTGATAGCTCATTTTTTTAGAACACTTTTGTAAAAGAATTGTCGTATTACAAGTTTATGATTTTTCCTGGAAACTTGGTCATATATAATGACACAACGCGAATGTTTTCCAATTTTTTGATTTTTTTTGAATTTTTTATGCCCGTTTCAAAATGCGGTCAAAACGGCGGGACTGACCGTTCCTAGCTAGTGGTTGAATCTTGGTATTTTTTTTGGTGTTTCTCTGATTAAATAGATACTGATGTAACTAGAAATGATTTTTGGAAAAATTAAATAGCAAACTATGAGGCAGCTGCATTTCAAATTTGACCCGCTTCCAACTGAATCGGCAGAAATTTGTCTTTTTCACGAGAGGTGGATCAAAACTTTTTATACCCAACCATTTGGTGCATTAAATATGTCCTATTATTTTAGAAAATTGATTTGGTCCAATTTTGCAATAATTATTTGGGAGGTCCTTCACAAAAAAACCTCCTTTTGGGCACTCGAAAAATGGAAAATGAATTTTTCGTCCAAAGAAAGTGAAAACTCCCTTAGGCAACATTGTTTGCCATTCCAAGATGCATCCTTGTGCACAATATGAGATCATTTGAACAGACTATGCCATGAATGTGGCCATAGGATTGATCATTTGGCTTGAAAGCCATGAATCTTCAGGCATGATAGCTCATTTATGAGAACACTTGTTTAAAAGAATTGTCGTATTACAAGTTTATTATTTTTCCTGGAAACTTGGTCATATATAATGACACATTGCGAAGGTTTTCCAATTTTTTCATTTTTTTTTAATTTTTTATGCCCGTTTCAAAATGCGGTCCAAACGGCGGGAATGACCGTTCCTAGCTAGTGGTTGAATCTTGGTATTTTTTTTGGTGTTTCTCTAATTAAATAGATACTTATGTACCTAGAAATGATTTTTGTAAAAAATAAAGAGCAAACTACAAGGCAGCTACAGTTCAAATTTGACCCGCTTCCAACTGAATCGACGAAAATTTGTCTTTTTCACGAGAGGTGGATGAAATTTGTTGACACCCAACCATTTGGTCAATTGTGCATTAAATATGGTCTAGTGTTTTAGAAAATTGATTTGGTCCAATTTTGCAACAATTATTTGGTAGGCCCTTCACAAAAAAACTCATGTTGGTCACTCAAAAATGATTAAAAATAGCTAGAAAGATCAGAAATGCATACAAATTGGTACTTATCCATAAAATGTGGTCTAACTCTAGTGAAAATTTGTATGTTGCCCGTTTGCAAAATATTTTTGGTAGCTACTTCACAAAATCCCTTAGATACTTTTTAAATCACTGGTTTTTCGAACCAATCAGTACTCTTCCCACAGATCGATGACATGGCGCCCATCCATCCATCCATCCATCTCACCATCCCACATCCATCCATCCATCCATCTATCTACAGAAAAAAAAAGAAAAAAAATGATACCCCCACCGCAGCCCAAACCCTAGCTCACATCACACCCCTCCTCCCCCCCATCTCCTCGCCGCCGCTACCTCATCCTCGTCCACCTCCTGATCCAGTCCTCTCACCGCCGCTCCTACCCACCGCCGACCTCGGCGTCCTCCTCACCCACCACCGCCGACCTCGCCGTCCTCCTCACCCATCGCCGCCGACCTCGTCCCTCCCTTCCCTCACCATATCTCTCTACCCTAGCTCAGATCAAGTCGAGCAGGCCGACATCCCATCGATCTGCCGCCCACCCCGACCCATCAGCTCAACCGGCGAGCCTCGCTCCGGCCTCTCCTGCCACCCCCAGGCACATTCCAAGATTGCCTCCCTCCACTACATCCTTCCCTCCGGCTGGATTGAATGCTTGTGCCCACCAGCAGCCCTCCCCCGCGGCTAAGGTTTTGGGCGCGGCGGCGCCTCTCACTCCGGCGAGTTCAACCCATCCTCCTTCCTCTTCCTATCCCCACCTCCCCGTGTCTAATCTCTGGTCGTGTCTTCTCTTCTAGGTGTGCAGAGAAGATGGAGATCAACAAGTCCCAGATCTAGCACGCCTCCATGCCATGGACCCTTGAGGAACCAAGGTTGAGGAAGGCCACTACATCTGTGCTCAGCTGCGAGAAGATGACATGGAGCTTGTGTGCCCACTCATTCGCTTGTAAGGTCGCATCTTCTTCTCTCTTCCCCACTCTGAAAACTGAAGCCCTTTCTTCTCTGTACATTTGATAGGTCACAACTTTGTCATTTCAACTGGATAGATGGATGTATTTGATTCGTCCTGCACTATATTTCTTACTCAATTGTTGTTAGTGCTTACTAGTAGCATCGACACAAGTACAAGAAGGGTTTCAGATTTCTCACATGTGCAAAGAATAAGTTCAGTCAATCTAATATTGATATATACATCAAAAAATCTGAATATAATTTCTGTGAATTCTAGTTTGTAATTGTAGTGTTCGCAATGTAAAATTGGATTGTAAGATAGACTAATAAAAGACTGAAACTACAGTCCAAATCATTGTTACTTAACTGAAAATATTTAGACTGAAAATATGCACTGTCAATCTGTGATCACACTGCAACTTCACAAATATTTAGACTGAAAATATGCACTGTTTCGATTTCGCAGAGAGCACATGCTCGAATGAACAGGGTATGTGGAACAGATTCTTGTCTGAATTCTCATCTTGTTGGAGTATGAAATACATCGAGAGAGAGCTGTGAATAAGCATAGGTCCAAGCTAAAAATGGGAGGTTGATTACGCTCTCTGCCAAATACGAGACAAACACGTCACAAATACTCCAGTACTGGTGCAGTACATCTTGGAGTATCTTGCTTGTAGTATGTTGGAGTATCAACTTGGAGCATCTGGTTAGAGTAGAATCTTGCAACACATTCGAGTACTGATAGTTATAGTAGCATCTTGCAAAATGGAGTAGTTAGAGTAACATCTTCGATTAACTAAATTGATGATTGCAGCTGTTAAGTTAGAACTTGCAAGCAGTAGTGCTTGCAAGAAGTAGTTCCTTCTTCATATATCTTCTCTCTTGCAGTAGTTGTTGTAGGAGTAGTAGCCTGCAGTAGTTTAGTGTAGGATTTGTCTTTGGTGGGGTATTTCTTGAACTGCGTTGTATTCCTATGAACAAAATTTAGTCTGCACATCTAGTATTATTTACTTTGAATAAAATTCAGTCTGTACATCTGCATCTGCATTGCACAAGTACAGATACATCCGCCCTTGCTATTTTCTTATTATAAATTACATAGATGCCTACATACGCCAGGCTATTTCTGTGTCTGTCTGTCTGACCTCTCAAGGATACATACGCCAGGTGAACGAATCTGCTTAATTAGTCTATAGTAGCACTAATAATGCCTATGTACTACTCCCTCCGTCCCAAAATTCACTGGATTCCTTGTTAAGTTACTCGGGTTGCTTAAGTTTATTAACCTGATAGGTACAAATAATACAGAAACTTCACTTGATTTCATTTCATCCTCACATGATGCCTCCTGTATAATTTATTCCTCATCCACTTTTAAGAAAAAGAACATCAAGTGAAGCATTGGGATCTGTTTCTTGCATATACTTGTGAAGCCCAGTGGCTGTCATAAAAATTTTTGGTAACATGAGCACTTTGATTTGTAGCTGCTATTGTCATATCTACTACTTGTGGTTACCTCAAATTATCTATAACTGCTATTGTCATATATATATATTCACATGTAACGCTGTCAATTTGGAAAAATAGCACAGTCTTAAGAAGCATGCTCTCTTAATTAGAATTGTTTTTACTAGAAAACAATTGATCCTAGGATGTTAAAGACTTATGTCATATCATTCTTCTTGAACCATGTGTTGCTCGTGGTGTTATCTGATGCATGTACTTTTACTGTCTCTCTAGACTGCTACTTAGCTTTGTTTCCCCAACTTTCTCCCAATTTGTGCGCTGCTTGATATCAGTTCCTTGTATTGCTGCTGCATTGACATAAGTTTCAATGTGCAGGTCTTCCGAGTCTGCACCCCGCCGTCTAGACGGAGCAAGGAGGGAGCATCGTCCATACTGCGGAGTTGGTTGAGCCTTGAGTGTGACCTGGACAAGCAGTGCATAATCTGGGGTCATCTCTTGCTTGTGTCGTGGTAAGAACAGATCGCCACTCTTTGTCGTGCGTGTATCAAAATGTAACATCCCAAATTTTCAATTTGGAATGTTATACATAGATCATAATTGCATTTGCATATTTTTGCATTTTGTTCGTGGAGTTCCTCGAAATTCTAAGCAACTCAAGGACCTACGGAGAGAGTTGGGGATTTTGCCGTTTTCGTATTTGAGTTCGCTCGAATACCGGTACGAGGACAGTGTGATTCTAATTATTTTTCTCCCCTAAAAATATTTCTAAATAAAATAAATGAGCGGAGATAATATGACTTCTCCAAAATAACAGAAATATTGGAGGAAAAATATTAAAATCACTTTTGGTATTTTTCTGGATTTATTTTCGGATTTATTTGCATAGGAAAAATATGCGTTTTTCAAAATTGCATTTAGGTCCGGGAAAAATGTTCACTTTGTCCTAAATATTATTAGAGGGCGGTGAAAATTTATTTCGGGATTTTTGGAGTCCGTTTGATATTTATTTCGTTAGTTTTACTGCACCGGGAATCTATTTAAAAAAAAGGGGAACCGACTATGAGTCGTTTTAGCCCAGGACTCCGGGCTTTATATAGCGGCCAGGCCGGCCCGACTCGCCCTTAGCGCACCCGCGCCTAACCCTAGCCGCCCCGCTGCCAGGCGCCGCCGCCGTCGCCGCCACGTCGCCGCCGTCCGCCGCCCCGCCGCCGACCCCGCCCCCCGCCGCCCCTCGCCGGAGCTGCCGTCCGCCGAAGTCGAGGTAGCCGCCGTTGTATTTTTTTTTTTAAAAAAAAAGAACAGATCAGTTTTATAAAAAAAGAAACCCTAGATGTGGTTTTTTTGGGTTTAGATCGGTTTTCGTCGGTTTAGTTAAATAGCCGACGTTCGTCCGTACGTTCATTTTAACGAACGGTTTTCGTTAGTTAATCGCAGACACCAAACGTTCGTTCGTTAGCTTGTTCGTCGTTTTTCTTTTTCGGGGTATTTTATCCGCGATTTTTCCGATCGCGATTTCTGCCCTGATCATGTTTCGCGTTTTTCTTTTCGCTCGAGAGTCGGAATCAGGTGATTCAAAATCCCAGATCTTCGTCTCGAAACCCTCTTTACGTTAAACCAACTTGAACAAAGTGTTCGATACAGTAAAATTTGACTTTAGGCTAATTAGTAATTAGGAGCTCGTTTCTTTTGCAGTTTGAGTTTCGTTGCTTCTTTCGAGTTGATTCTTTTTGCAAACCGGAGTTCTTAAGTTGAACTTTCTGGTTAGATCTCTTATTTGAGTTTTACCCGTGCATTAGTTAAGTACTTATTGTATGCTTTTTTTGATTGCGATAGAGTACCCGGAGTGTGCCGCTTGCTACTTTGAGTCTCTAGGTTTTGCGGATCATCAGCAAGGCAAGTAACACTTTGATCATGCTTTCCAATTACCAAGTTTTCGTTGCATTAGACAAACCCCTCACACATTGCATGAATAGGATCAATTAACTTGTGGGATTGGGAAGTAGATTGAGGTAGAACCTATTACCTGCATTACATTCAAACCCTGGGAGTTACTTCTACGTTTGCTGTTAGGACATGCTATGCTCGTAGACGTGGTTTGGGTTTGAGTGAAATCCATGATAGATGTGAGATGTTAATTAATGGTTCAACTTAAGGTGGAAATTTTAATACACATCTGGGTGGATTAAGGCACTTGGGTATTCCAGGATTGCCTGTTTTTCTTTTGGACCGCCACCCAGGCTCAAAGGGATCATGAGATTTTTCATGCTAGAAACTTCCGTGTGCAGCCACATGCCATTATGGGCTCTGGCATAGTTGATTAAGTTGTGGGAAACCTTTCCATGATGGGCTAGCAGATGTAGTTGGGTTTTGTAGGTGTACCGGCCTATCTATCTGGTTAAGGGG
Organism: Secale cereale; assembly: GCA_902687465.1. Lineage (NCBI taxonomy): Eukaryota > Viridiplantae > Streptophyta > Magnoliopsida > Poales > Poaceae > Secale > Secale cereale. The sequence goes on from LR738712.1 coordinate 856,554,735, forward strand.
ACCTCTTCGGAAAGACTGTGTCTCGGTCATCCGTTTTTCAAACACCGTGCAGTGCGAGAAACCAAACGGAGGCGATCGAGTCTTGTGGGGAAAGTGCACAAACCTCTGCAGAGTGTACAAACTGATCATGATTAGCCGTGTTCCCGGTTATGGACATCTTGAGTATCTGGTATTTGGATTATCATGTGCATCTCAACATGTTACTTTAATTTAATTTGGTTGGGTTTAATGATTACTTTTAATTGGGGTTGAGAGGATGTCTATCTTCTCAACGATGTTTCAACTACCATGATAGTTAATTAAAATACATTCCTTTGAAGTAGGGAAAAATTGGCTTTACGCAAAAATTTAACCATAGAGCTTTCCACCAGCCATATTGCATATAGTATAGCCTTAATTTCATTGCATTCTCTTGTGTTACCTTGCCAGCATATTCCATGTGCTGACCCGTTTTTCGGGCTGCAACGTTTTATGTTGCAGACTTTTCAGACGACGAGTAAGATGCCCTTTTAGGTCGTGGTTCTATACTCAGTGATGCCGCTGGAGTTGATGGACTCACTTATCTTCCAAGTCTTCCGCTGTTATCATGTTAGATGGCCTTCAGCCATGATTTGTGTAATAAATTCATCTTTGAACTATCGATGTAATAAGTGTGTGCTTGCCACTCTGTTATCAATCCTTCGAGTACCATGCGTGTCAGCATAACTGATCCAGGGATGACACTGATGCATGGAGAACAGACTATTTGAGGTCTGGTCGCTACAAAGATGGTATCAGAGCACACACTGACTGTAGGACACGACCACTAAGACAAGCCTAGAACACATTCCACTCTTCTCTCTTCTGACTCCTCATCTTTTCTATTCTTTAGGATGGTGGAAGCAAAGCACAAGTTCATGCAACCGAATGATGATACACCTTTTGGAAGACACCTGAAGGAGGTCACCAGATATCTACACATTGGATTACCAAGTTTCACTGGAACCTACAATGCCACTCTACCTGAGGAGGAGCGTTGGTTGATTCAAGCTCAAGTTCCAGGAAGGACGTATGCACCCGTCACCCCACTCATAGCATTTTCCTTTAATGCACCTACATGGAGCCTAGGAAGGAGTATGGCAGCCCACATTGCTATGGGAAGGATTGGAGAAGTCTACAAGCAGGAGCTAAAGGACACCATCTACCAGATTTGTGGACGCCGAGATGAGCATTGGGATATGATCAGCACTAGGAAGGGTATATCCATAGCAGCATTCATCCAGGAGTTGAACCACCACATTCGTCGCCAGGAGCACCAGATGTGTGCAGGGATGATATATTTGAAGAAGGCCCTAAATAGGAATTTGGAGTTAGAGGAAGAACTCAAGTCTACAAGCGACGGATATGAGGAGGAGATGAAGATACTTGTGGAGAAGAATGATGATTTGACCCGGAAGTTAGGGATACTCATGGGAGAAGAAAATGAGGAAGAAGAACCCAAGGAGATTCCACCGGAGGACTATATCATCATAGATGACATGGACTCGGAAGATGAGGATAGCAAAGATGAAGACTATGAAGATGAAGTTGGGGCAGATATTATGGAATCCTCTGCCGACCAATATTTTTAGATGACCACCCTATGACTAGTAGTTTACCACCAAGTATTAGATTTAGAGCACTTTTGTAATGATCGTTAGATTTGTAAGACCTTGTTTGAAATTGATTGGTGTGATATGATTGTGTATTTGTCTCATGTGCATATGGGTAGTGATTTTCCCTTAGACCTCTATTCTATTCTAATCTCTTCCCTCTACACCCATCAGATGCCTCCAAGACGTGAATTCGAGTTTCCCCCTGAGCTCACTCAGTTGATCCAGCAGCAGAACACCCTGATGCAACTTCTTGTCCAGAACACCCAGAACAACCAGAACAACAACACAACCCTCCACCACCACCACCTGTGGACAACCTGACACGTTTCTTACGGTTGCAACCACCTGTGTTTGCTAGCAGCATCGAACCAATTGTGGACGATGACTGGCTACGCAAGATTGGAAGGGATTTGACCACCGCCAATTGCTCCGAGGCTGAGAAAGTGCGATTTGCCGCACACCAGTTGTCTGGACCAGCCGCAGCATGGTGGGAGAATTACACAGCCACTTACCCCGCAGCCAATGTGACTAGGGATCAGTTCCAGCAAGCTTTTCGTACTGCCCATGTCTCGACTGGAGCCATGAGTATGTTCTAGGCTTCTCGCCCCTCGTTGGTTACCCCAAGTGGAAGGTGTGAGATGTAGTGTTGCGGAAGTTTTTCCCTTGGCAAAGATACCAAGGATCGAATCCCCAGAGACTCCTAGGTTCAACAAGAAGGTGTCAACTGCTACGGCGCCAAATATTAGCAATCAACATGGACCTGCACACAGATACAAATAACTTTGCTCCCAACGAGTACAGAGAGGTTGTCAATCCCTCCGGCCTTGTAGTTCACCAAGGATTAAACGCAAGTGATAGTAGTGATAGATATAATTGCAATAGTAAATAATAGCGAAAAGTAAATAGCGGATGTGATCAATGATGGTAATATGGACCGGAGTCTCATGATGTTCACTAGTGATGTCTCTCTCCCAAAAGAAGATAAAACAACTATGTGAGGTAAACGAATTACAGCTGGGCAATTGACAGGACCATGTGCGCAAACCAATGCTGATTACATTGCAAGAAAGGTTGAGGTTCAAAGCATGGGCGGTACGCCAAAGTAAGTAGACCAAAATCCATCAATATCTACTACTAATCATCCACCTTGAGATATCTATCCAGAACATCTCGCTGGTATTAAGTTGCGAGTCCCACCCATAGTGTAAACTCAATGCAATATACAACTGCATTAAAAGAACTTTGCGTAAAGTAAACAATCCTTGCACCCGCGGGCACAAGCACCGTTGTTTTCCCCCTTGTGGCAACAGCACATCCCCTAGACTCATGTTTCTGTCACTCAAACTAGTCATCGAGGGGCATGAACCCACAATCAAGCATAACGTTCCCTCTTGGAGTCACTACCTATTACTTGGCCAAAGCAATAAATAACAACGGAAAACATGCAAGAATTACTTACGAACATAAATATAAAAGAGGTAGATCAAATATATTACTCAAGCATAATCTGAACATAATCTCATAATCCATCGGATCCCATCAAACTCATCATAGCAACAGCATAAGGATTACATATGTGCCTCGATCATGTAGGGCAGCTCACGAGGACTAATTAGTGAAGCACAAGAACGGGAGGAGAACATCACATAGCTACTGGTCATGGACTCATGGTCCAAGGGAGACTACTCACAACTCATCCGGGAGGCGTCCATGGTGGTGGAGAGGCTCCCGGTGGTGATCCTCCCCTCCGGCAGGGTGCCGGGAAGAGTTCTCCTGGTGCTCCCGATCTTGGAAGCGGCGGCGGCGGCGGAACAGAGATGAGATCACGAAAAGAGTTCCTCCCTCGAGGGTTTCGGGAGACGCTTTAAATATATGCCAAAGGGGGGCATCGGAGGAGCCTCGGGGTGCCCAGGCCCCCCCCCCCCGGCGCGGCCAGGGGGGCGCGCCGCCAGAGCGCCTGGAGCCCTGGTGGCCCCCCCGACTGTCCTTCGGGCGCACGGTAGTTTCTGGAACGCTGATTTTTTATATAATTTTTCTGGATTTTTCCTGGCAGTTCTCGTAATGTGAAAACCTGAAATACGAAAACAGCCGAAAACAGAAACTGGCACTGGGGTGCACTGAGTTAATAGGTTAGTCCAAATATGATCAAAAGTGTATGGAAGTGTATAAATATCATAGCAATATCACCCAAAAGAGGCATGGAGTTAGCAGAAATTATAGATACGTTTTGGACGTATCAACATCCCCAAGCTTAATTCCTGCTCGTCCTCGAGTAGGTAAATGATAACAAGAATAATTTCTGTGGTGACATGCTATTAACCATATAGGACTTTTTCATAGCCATATGACAAAAGCTTACTGAGACAATGAATCTATAGTAATTAAGTTGCCTCATGAGAAAATCACAAAGGACTGAAAGTTTTACAATATGATACTAAAACATCAAATAGATTTGCAATGAACATGATGTGCAAATATGATAAAGTGATATCTAGCTTGCCCCCTTTAGTGAAGCAAAACATAAATGCAGGGGCACCTCCAAGGTTTAAGTGATGACTAGATACAATGATTTCAGAATAAACGATATCACAATCATGCAAAAGACAATGCTACTTTGGGACAATGCACATTACACTCAGAATGACAATCATGCTCTCAGTAGTTGGTGCTTTTAAAAGAAGGTGGAGACTCTCGAACCGTGGCTTTTGTTGGCAAGGTTGAAAACCTGTAGTCGGAAACAAAGACAAAACATGTACCAGAGCTCTTGGTTTTAAAACAGAAGTAACAATTTATTTTAGATAATGCATGTTTCGTCAACGAATGCTAGCAGACAACTCAATCACTTTTCGAGATGGACAAGTTTCGAGGAACGGCTCCCGAATGAGGACGATCACATCCTGTTAATCTCCTTTGTTTATCACTTCCAAAGTTTTCTGATTTCTCATGAACAAAGCGTGCAGGAGGGTTTGTTTGTTATATTATCTTTTTGAGCCGGGCGCACTCAATGCCAGTTCCTTCTCGTATTATGGGTTTGCACATTATACATGCAATCCCGGGGTGAAGCTTGTCCAACTTAAAAAGGTCATGAATTAACCACTACTTCCTCATGAACTTACAACAGATGCACAAAATAAGAATGCTTTTTCTTTGAATAATTTCGAGATGGCACATGCAAGTATCCGTTAGGAATGGCAGGTAAATACCATGTAGGAAGGTATGGTGGACTCATATGGCATAACTGGATTAAAGGATGTGGATGCACAAGCAGTCAGTCTGCTTAGTACAGGCGAAGGTTAGCAAAAGACTGGGAGCGACCAACTAAGAGAGCAATGACGGTCATAATCATGCAGAGCGACAAAGCAACATTGAATCAGGCATGGTAGTTATATCGCTACTCAGAAACAAAAGATCATCAAGGCTTGACAAACTTTCTTTACAGTCTTAAATATGTGTGAGCATACGCCAAGTCAATCAAAATAAATTCTCGAAGGAAGATATTACTAAACCATACCACATCATAGGCAAACAAATCATGTTGGTACTCCAATAACACATTGGGAACCCCCCAGTTATTTGAGACTAACCATAAAAAACATGAACTACTAAGCGCCATCATGCACGTAGCATCTTTATCATAGACATATCAACCAATGCAACGGAAGCAAACTCTCTTAATAAGGTGAGCATGGTAATTAAAGAGAGTTCAAGCAACCAACTAAACAAAAGCTCTTTGAAAAGATAAGCATGAAAGCTAAGAGCTGAACATGATAGTAGCTATTAAAAGACAAAGAACACACACAGCAAGGATAGACATGATAATTCTATGTTATGTTCTAGGTAGAAGTGGAGCGTGTTTCTCTCGCACATAAAGAAAGCTGAGTTCCGACTCGTTATGAAAAACTAAAGAAAACTAAAAGCAAGACGCACCAAGCATAGCACATAACACATGAAGTGATTAAAATATAGTGGAACGAAAGACGAACTGATAATGTTGATGGAGAAGGGGATGCACGGGGGCATCCCCAAGCTTAGACGCTTGAGTCTCCTTGAATATTTCTTGGGGGTGCATGGGGGCATCCCCAAGCTTGAGCGCTTGACACTCCTGAATCTTTTTATCATCTTCCCTCGCACACTTGAAAACTCCCTTCATACATAACTCATCATAATCTGATTAGCGAGGTTAGTACCCATAATAAAATATTTATACCTTGCTGGAAATAAAGATATTCTTGAACGTCTACTGTTTCTCAAGATTGCCAAAAGGTTTTTGCAAAGAAAAAGCAAGCTCTTGGTTTGCAAAATGAAGGAAAAGCAAAACAGGACAGAATCTGTGAAAAACAGAACAGCAGGTAGTAATTAATTTGTTCGGGGCACTTCTGCCACTCTAATAAAAAAACTCAGAACAGACGCATGAAAGATAATTATATAGAGCACGCTGTCGAAAAAATTCAGACCAAAAAGATGATCTGGTGATTTCATACGAATTTTTCTATCCAAGGACAGAATTTGTTTCCTGGACAGCACCTCACAACTTTTGAACTTTCTAGCAATCAGAGGCTACACTTGGCACAAAATTGAAAAGCAAAGATACAACGATGATGCTACAGTAGTAACAACATCAATACACAACAAAAGCAAAATAAATTTATTCATGTGGGCTGCCTCCCAAAAGCGCTTTCTTTTATGCCTTTAAGCTAGGCATAATGCATATAGATCAAGTTTTATCAAGAGTAAAAGAATAGCTAGCCCGTACAACGGACTCAAAAGGTAACTTGATCTTCTTTCGAGGGAAGAGTTCCATCCCTTTCTTGAGAGGAAACTGAAATTTTATATTCCCCTCTTTCATGTCAATGATAGCACCAACGGTGCGTAAAAAGGGACGTCCCAAAATAATTGGACAAGAAGGATCACATTCAATATCCATAATAGTAAAATCAACGGGAACATAATTATCATTGACAATGATAAGAACATCGTCGATCCTCCCCAAAGGTTTCTTTATGGAAGAATCAACAAGACGAACACCAAAAGAACAAGAATCATAAGGTTTTAATTTAAGCATATCATATAGTCTTTTGGGCATAATGGAGGTACTAGCTATAATATCACATAAAGCATAGAAAGAAAAGTTGTTTATCTTAATTTTAATCATAGGATCCCAACCATCTTCTAGCTTTCTAGGTATGGAGGCTTCTACTCCAAGTTTCTCCTCCCTAGCTTTGATGAGAGCATTAGTGACATGCTCTGTGAAGGCAAGATTAAGCGTGCTAGTGTGGGGATCTGTGGCCATTCCTTGCAGAAAGGTGACAACTTCTGAAATACTACAATTATCAAAATCAATTTTATCATTATTGGGCAGAATTGTAGTGTCATCCTCTTTGTTTGAATCGCTCTATATTATAAGAGTTTGAACGTCTTCCCAAGTTTGGGGAAGCTTAGGAGCAATTTTAAACTGAGGCTCATACTCTTTTCCGGGAAGACCATGCCATGGGCATAACCCTCCGTCAAGACTAACATAATCACAAGGTTTATTACTTTTGTAGATCCCGACAGTGGTAATTGACATAATGGAAGAAGGTGTGTACTCCTCCCATCTAGTGTTTTTGGTGGAACCCATAATAGCAAGCAAGCAAGATAACTATTTTTGTGATTTTTGATAAAAGATACTAAAGCAAAAACTGAAAGGTAAACTAACAAGACTAAAAGCAAAGGTAAAAGATAGCATGCAACTCCCCCATCTTGAAGAGTGGAGTCCCTGGCAACGGCGCCAGAAAAACTCTTGCTAGGCTTCTCGCCCCTCGTTGGTTACCCCAAGTGGAAGGTGTGAGATGTAGTGTTGCGGAAGTTTTTCCCTTGGCAAAGATACCAAGGATCGAATCCCAGAGACTCCTAGGTTCAACAAGAAGGTGTCAACTGCTACGGCGCCAGATATTAGCAATCAACGTGGACCTGCACACAGATACAAATAACTTTGCTCCCAACGAGTACAGAGAGGTTGTCAATCCCTCCGGCCTTGTAGTTCACAAAGGATTAAACGCGAGTGATACTAGTGATAGATATAATTGCAATAGTAAATAATAGCGAAAAGTAAATAGCGGATGTGACCAATGATGGTAATATGGACCGGAGTCTCATGATGTTCACTAGTGATGTCTCTCTCCGAAAAGACGATAAAACAGCTATGTGAGGTACACGAATTACAGCTGGGCAATTGACAGGACCATGTGCGCAAACCAATGCTGATTACATTGCAAGAAAGGTTGACGTTCAAAGCATGGGCGGTACGCAAAAGTAAGTAGACCGAAATCCATCAATATCTACTACTAATCATCCACCTTGAGATATCTATCCAGAACATCTCGCTGGTATTAAGTTGCGAGTCCCACCCATAGTGTAAACTCAATGCAACAGACAACTGCATTAAAAGAACTTTGCGTAAAGTAAACAATCCTTGCACCCGCGGGCACAAGCACCGTTGTTTTCCCCCTTGTGGCAACAACACATCCCCTAGACTCATGTTTCTGTCACTCAAACTAGTCATCGAGGGGCATGAACCCACAATCAAGCATAACGTTCCCTCTTGGAGTCACTACCTATTACTTGGCCAAAGCAATAAATAACAACGGAGAACATGCAAGAATTACTTACGAACATAAATATAAAAGAGGTAGATCAAATATATTACTCAAGCACAATCTGAACATAATCTCATAATCCATCGGATCCCAGCAAACTCATCATAGCAACAGCATAAGGATTACATATGTGCCTCGATCATGTAGGGCAGCTCACGAGGACTAATTAGTGAACCACAAGAACGGGAGGAGAACATCACATAGCTACTGGTCATGGACTCATGGTCCAAGGGAGACTACTCACAACTCATCCGGGAGGCGTCCATGGTGGTGGAGAGGCTCCCGGTGGTGATCCTCCCCTCCGGCAGGGTGCCGGGAAGAGTTCTCCTGGTGCTCCCGATCTTGGAAGCGGCGGCGGCGGCGAAACAGAGATGAGATCGCGAAAAGAGTTCCTCCCTCGAGGGTTCGGGAGACGCTTTAAATATAAGCCAAAGGGGGGCATCGGAGGAGCCTCGGGGGGCCCAGACGCCCCCCCGGCGCGGCCCAGGGGGGGGCGCGCCGCCAGGGCGCCTGGAGCCCTGGTGCCCCCCGGCTGTCCTTCGGGCGCACGGTAGTTTCTGGAACGCTGATTTTTTATATAATTTTTCTGGATTTTTCCTGGCAGTTCTCGTAATGTGAAAACCTGAAATACAAAAACAGCCGAAAACAGAAACTGGCACTGAGGTGCACTGAGTTAATAGGTTAGTCCAAATATGATCAAAAGTGTATGGAAGTGCATAAATATCATAGCAATATCACCCAAAAGAGGCATGGAGCAAGCAGAAATTATAGATACGTTTTGGACGTATCAGTATGAAGAAGCAGAAATTTCGCAACTTGCGCCAAGGAAATCGTACAGTAGCCCAGTACGTGGATGAGTTTAGTACCCTATCTCGTTATGCCCCAGATGATGTGGCCACAGCTGCCAAGAAGCAGGAGAGATTTATGGAAGGGCTGAATGATGAGATGAGTGTACAACTGATGGTGGCAACTTTCAATAACTATCAGGAGTTGGTTGACCGAGCCCTGATGATTGAAAGGAAGCATCAACAGATTGAGAGTCGCAAGAGGAAGTATGGGCAAGGGTGTCGGGGGAAACTGTCCGCCATGAACACCTATGGGACCGGAGCCCCTTGTCTGTGCGGTACGAGGGCGGAGGGAGCACAAAGAGCAGATCGTGGCGAGCACGCGGGCAGTTTTACCCAGGTTCGGGCCGCGGTAGACGCGTAAAACCCTACTCCTGCTTGGTTGTATATTGAGTTTGAGCGCTCGGGAGTTTGAAGAAGCAGCTACACCCAGCGCGAGAGTGATCTAGGTTCCGAACCCCCGGGAGCTTCAGCGGCAAGAGTATCCTTCTCGGCCGCAGCTGCCGCATCCCGGTAAATCTTGTCGGCGCAAATAAGCGCATCCTTCTTGTCGCTATGGACAGTGATGACGCTTATCGGCCCCGGCATCTTCAGCACGTTGTAGGCATAGTGGGAAGCTGCCATGAACTTGGCGAGGGCAGGACGGCCAAGTATTCCATTGTAGGGCAATGGAATATCGGCGACGTCGAAAGTGAGGCGCTCAGTCCTGAAGTTGAGCTCCCCGCCAAAGGTCACCGGCAGAGTGATCTTTCCCTTGGGCTTGCTCCTTCCCGGGTTGATTCCTTGGAATGAACCGGTCTCTTCGAGTTCGCCATCTTGAATCTGGAGTTTCTTGATCACAGCGGAGGAGATCAAGTTCAGCCCGGCCCCGCCGTCAACCAACATTTTGGTGACCTTGAGGTTGCGGATGGTGGGAGAAACCAGCATCGGCAAGCACCCGTCCGCAGTGGTGCGGTCAGGGTGATCCTCAAGATCAAAAACGATGGGCGTGCTGGACCATTTGAGGAGCCTGCGCGACTCCACGGGCGGCTCCGCTGCGTTCACCTCACGCACCCACTGTTTTAGCTGGCGGTGGGAGGTGTGCACGGAGGCGCCACCGTCGACGCACAGGACCTCCGTGGCCTTCTGGAACTCCTGCTCGCTGTTCTCGTCGTCCTCCATGTCTTCATCGTCGTCTTCGTCGTTGTCGCGGCCCCGGGGAGGTCGATCTCCTTGCCGCTGCTTAGCCTTGCCGCGGCGTCCTCCCCGGCCGTTGAACGGTCGCTTCTTGCTGGGCTCTTCCCCGCCACCTTGGGCCTTCTCCTTGTCGCGCCTCACGTACTCAGCTTTCTGCTGCTCGACGAGATACTCGACGCGCTTGCAGTTGGAGAGATCGTGACCCTTGGTGCGGTGGATCTTACAGTATTGCTTGTCGGAGCTACCCGGCTTGTCGGCCGCCGCTGCAGGGGCAGGCTCCTTGCCGGAGCCGCCGGCCTGCGCTTGCTTGGCGGGCGCCTCCTTGCCGGACTTCTCGACGGTAAGCACCTCCTTCTTGCCCTTCTTTCTGTTGTTCCGCCGCCGGCTCTTCTTTGCCGGGGCGGCGTCGTCGCTATCGCTTCCTCCTGCGCCAGTATCCTCCCCGGGGAGTCTCCTCCCCTCTTCTGCGCGTGCGCACTTGTCAGCAAGAGCATAGAGCTCGCTGACATCCCGAATCTTCGTCATTGCCATCTCTTCACGCATGCGGCGGTTACGCACGTTCTGATGGAACGCGCTGATAACCGCGGCAGGGTGAACGTCAGGGATGTTGTGCTGCACTCGGCTGAAGCGTTGGATATACTTGCGCAGGGTTTCGCCCTCCTTCTGGGCCAAGATATGGAGATCGCTCTCCTGGCCATGGGGTTTGTGGCCGCCGGTGAAGGCGCCAACAAACTGGTGGCAGAGGTCGGCTCAAGAAGAGATGGAACCTTCCGGCAAGTGCATGAGCCACGAACGGACGTTCGGCTTTAGCACGAGCGGGAAGTAATTCGCCAAGATCTTCTCGTCGCGCCCCCCGGCAGCTTGCACTGCGATGGTGTAGACGCTGAGAAACTCCGAGGGGTGCGTTTTGCCGTCGTACTTCTCCGGTACGTCGGGCTTGAAATTCTTCATGCTGGGCCACTGGACGCGCCGCAGCTCGCGGGTGAACGCAGGGCAGCCTGCCGCGTACGGCAAGTCGCCTGGTTCACCGGGCGCGTGTGCGTCGACAGTGTTCCCAGCTCTCTTGTCTGATTGTCGCCGAGCTTCTCGGCGGCGCTCGATTGTGGTCCGAGCGTCTTCTTCTCGCCGGTCGTCGAGGACTTGGCGCTGGTCCCGACGGGCCCGCGGGTCCGACGAGGCCGTGGAGCCGTCGTCGGGGTTGTTCCGGCGGGGCGGCGTCTTCTGCTTCTGCGGCGGGGAGTGCACGCTTGTCGCACCCCCGGCAGTCTTGTCGCCGATAGCCTTCGTCTTCTCAGCCTGCCGCGGCCGTGAGGTCGACGGCTGCTGTGGAGATTCGTTGTTGGCGAAGTCTATCAGGCTCCGGATGGTGGCCCTCCATTCTTCGGCCTTGTCGGCCGCTGGAGGAAAATCGAGGAGCAGTTGCGCTCTTGCGAGCGCTTCCGCTGGAGTGGAAGGGAACGCGGGCGAGTGGTGCGAGGAGCGGGATACGCTCGGACTTCTAACAATGTTAGAAGGAGCGGGGTCCCGCGCCGGCGCCTTCGCTTTACTTGTGCCCGGACGGGGGTCCGGGGCGTCCCGCGAGCCTCCAGTTTGGCCTTGCCCCAGCAAGCGGATACCACCTCCCGTGGTATGGCGCTGCTGGGTCGTCGTGTGCTGAGATGGACGCGGCGCGTCCACGGAGACCGAGGTCCAGTCGTCCGTCCTGTTCTTGGATCTGGTGGCGCCGTGAGTGTCCTCACCGGCAGCCACCCTTCCGACGGCATCTCCCCCGCCCACCGTTGGCTCTGGTGGCGGCGGGTGAGACGCAGACGGGCCTCCGACCTCCGAAGCCTTCTTCTTCGGGGCCATGGAGTTGTCGCTGATGAAGTTGCTGGTGAAGCTGGAGAGGTTGATGAAGAATGCGCCCGCGCGAACGCCGGATCAGGTTCGCACAACCTCGACGCCCCCTACCTGGCGCGCCAAAGATGTCGGGGGAAACTGTCCGCCACGAACACCTATGGGACCGGAGCCCCTTGTCTGTGCGGTACGAGGGCGGAGGGAGCACAAAGAGCAGATCGTGGCGAGCACGCGGGCAGTTTTACCCAGGTTCGGGCCGCGGTAGACGCGTAAAACCCTACTCCTGCTTGGTTGTATATTGAGTTTGAGCGCTCGGGAGTTTGAAGAAGCAGCTACACCCAGCGCGAGAGTGATCTAGGTTCCGAACCCCCTCCACGTTGTGCATGGGCCTCCTTTTATAGTGCAAGGGGTTACCGACAGGTGTCAACGTAGGAGAAAGGGGTAAAAAAGTAAAAGAGGTGGTAGTTGTAACAGTGCGGGGACAGTGGAGCTACAGTACAGAACAGTGGTCTATACCTATTCTAACAGTGGGGGACAAGGGCATTTAATGCCCGTCGCCGTCGACCCCAAAAGCTCCCGCCCTAGCGTCTCCGTCCGCCACGGCGACGGATCCAACACCATGGAGTGCCACCGTGTACCCCAGGCTGCACAGCCATCCGCCACGCGTCCCCGGATAGGCCCCAGGGCGACGAGTGGGCCGATGAGCTGGAGCGCGGGCACACAGCGCAGCCTTCCCGGCAAGCACCTTGCCGGGGCCTTGATCTTGCCGGGCCCGAGAGCTTGTCGCTCCCCGGGCCCCTTGCCGGGGCGCATATAGCGCCGAGGCGTTGTCGTCTAGTCTTCCTGGCAAGCTCCTCTTGCCAGGGTCTTGTGTTAGCGGGACAGTCTTGAGCCTGGTACGGCCTTCCCGGCAAGCTCCTCTTGCCGGGGCCTTGGTCTTCTTCCTTGTATACTTTGTTTTTGAATGGTTTAATAGGGAGCAGGAAAGGTCTCCGGCGAGCACGCGGTAAACCCTGCCGCGGGAAGCTGCAACTGCCCGTGCACAAGTTGGGGTACTGAGGTACCCCCTACCTTAGTACACCGACAAAGGGTAGTATAATTCTGGAGCTCAGCAGAAGCCTCGCTTTACCCCTAAAGCCGTAGGACAATTTCAGCATACCCATGGAGGAAGTAGCTCACACAACCAAAATGGCACCAAGAATGGCAATGGTAATGGGAATGGGAATGGAGCCGATGGAAACCAGAACCTCCCTACACCACCCACACCCACCAAGAGGGATTTTAGCCATGTCACTTGTTACAAGTGCGGGAAGACTGGACATTATGCCAATGAATGCCCTGAAGTTAAGAATGGGAACGACAATGGAAGCGCCGGGAAGAAGCCCAACCCGTTCAACAAAGGACAAGTGAACCATGTGACCGTGGAGGAGGTAGAAGAGCAACCAGATGCTGTTGTCGGTAAGTTTTTGGTTAAGACATTTACCGCAATAGTTCTTTTCGATACTGGTGCATCGCATTCATACATTTCAAGGGGATTCGTAAATAAACATAGGATGTCCACCCGAGTTCTTAAGACCCCCATGTTAGTAAGTTCACCTGGAGCAGATTATATGGCACACCAAGGATGTTTTCAGACGCCATTGACCATAGGACGCCACACTTTCCCCTCTGACCTAATAGTTCTGGAATCACAAGGATTGGATGTGATATTAGGTATGGATTGGTTATCACAGTATGGAGGTAACATTGACTGTGCCAGTAAGTCTATTTTGCTCACCACCCCGGAGGGAAAAAGGATTAAGTATGTATCTAGGCATTCGCCTACAAGGACTCAAGTACATTCTCTCACGGGAGTTGTTCAGGAGGAAGTGCCAGTAGTGAAGGATTTTCCGGATGTGTTTCCAGAAGAGTTACCTGGCATACCACCGGATAGAGACATAGAGTTTTTGATTGAACTTTTGCCAGGCACCGGGCCGATTTCTAAGAGACCATATAGGATGCCCGCAAAGGATTTGGAGGAAATTAAGAAGCAGATTAAGGAGTTACTGGATAAAGGATTTATACGCCCAAGCTCTTCGCCTTGGGGTTCGCCAGTACTTCTAGTGGAGAAGAAGGATGGATCGTTAAGAATGGTTGTTGATTACCGATGATTGAATGAAGTAACGATCAAGAATAAGTACCCATTGCCAATGATCAACGATCTGTTCGATAGATTGCAAGGAGCTAAGGTCTTTTCTAAGATCGATCTACGATCAGGGTACCATCAATTGAAGATTCGAGAGCAAGATATCCCTAAGACGGCCTTTACCACTAGGTATGGGTTGTATGAGTATACCGTTATGTCGTTTGGTCTGACAAACGCACCGTCTTACTTTATGAACCTGATGAACAAAGTGTTTATGGAGTATTTGGATAAGTTCGTTGTAGTGTTCATAGATGATATTTTGATCTTCTCGAAGGATGAAGAGGAGCATGAAGAACATTTGCGTTTGGTATTGGAGAAGCTTAGAGAGCATCAGCTGTATGCCAAGTTTAGCAAATGTGAGTTTTGGTTGAAGGAAGTCGGATTCCTCGGACATGTTATATCCGGAGAAGGAATAGCAGTAGACCCCGCTAAGGTGGAGACTGTGACCAATTGGGAAGCACCGACGACCGTTGGAGAGATCCGGAGTTTTCTTGGACTCGCAGGATACTACCGGAGATTTATCGAGAATTTCTCGAAGATTGCAAAGCCAATGAAGGATTTGTTGAAGAAGGAAACCAAGTTCAGTTGGACCGAAGAATGTGAGACTAGTTTCCAGGAGTTGAAGAAAAGGTTGGTATCATCCCCTGTGTTGATCCTGCGAGATCAATATAAGGATTATGAGGTGTACTACGACGCTTCACGTCGAGGACTTGGAGCAGTTCTTATGCAGGAAGGAAGAGTTGTTTCGTATGCTTCACGACAACTAAAGCCTCATGAGATGAACTATGCCACCCACGATTTGGAGTTAGCTGTCGTAGTGCATGCATTGAAAACGTGGAGACATTTTCTCATAGGAAACCATTGTGAAGTATATACGGATCACAAGAGTCTGAAGTATATATTCACTCAGAAGGAGTTGAATCTTAGGCAAAGGAGATGGTTGGAACTCATTAAGGATTATGACATGAGATTGCATTATCACCCCGGAAAGGCTAACGTAGTAGCGGATGCGCTAAGCCGTAAGAGCCATGTCAATACCCTGATGATGGAAGAGTTTCCAAAGGAGCTAGCCGAGGACCTACGAGAACTACGTTTGGAGATAGTTCCGAGAGGCTATGTAGCAACACTAGAAATCCAGTCTACCTTGATGGATAAAATCATAAAAGCTCAGAAAGCGGACAAGGAGATTGTCGCTATAAAGGAGAAGATGAGTGAAGGAAAAGCTAAAGGTTTTCGTGAGGATGAGCACGACACCTTATTGTTTGAGGATCGAATCTATGTGCCCAATGACCCGGAGATTAGGAAGTTGATTTTACAGGAGGCCCATGATTCACCATACTCGATTCACCCAGGAAATACTAAGATGTATTTGGATTTGAAGGATACCTTCTGGTGGACCAGTATGAAGAAGGATATTGCGGAGTATGTAGCAGTTTGTGATGTGTGTCAGAAAGTAAAGGCAGAACATCAGAAGCCAGCAGGATTGTTACAATCAATGCCAATACCCGAATGGAAGTGGGAAAAGCTTGGTATGGATTTTATCACCGGATTGCCCAGGACCAAAGCAGGGTATGATTCAATCTGGGTAATAGTAGACCGATTGACGAAGGTAGCCCACTTTATCCCGGTAAAAACCACATATACCAGTGCAAAGTTGGCTAAGATATACATGACCCGAATTGTATGTCTGCATGGAGTTCTGAGGAGTATTGTATCTGATAGAGGAACCCAGTTCACCTCAAAGTTCTGGAATCAGTTACATGAAACCTTGGGAACCAGACTAGAGTTTAGCACCGCGTTTCATCCGCAGACCGATGGACAGACGGAGAGAGTCAATCAGATTCTGGAGGATATGTTGAGAGCCTGTGCATTAGACTATGGATCTAGTTGAGATGGCAACTTGCCTTACGCAGAGTTTTCATACAATAATAGTTACCAGGCCAGTTTGAAGATGGCACCGTTCGAGGCATTATATGGAAGGAGATGCCGAACAACGTTGTCATGGGACGAAGTTGGAGACCGACAGTTGTTTGGACCAGACTTAATCAAAGAGTCTGAGGAGAAAGTGAAGTTAATCCGAGATAGACTGAAGGTAGCTCAGTCCAGGCAGAAGAGTTACGCCGACTCGAAGCGCAAGGAGATAGACTATGAGATCGGAGACACAGCGTACTTGAGGGTATCGCCTCTGCGAGGAGTTAAACGTTTCGGAGTTAAAGGGAAGTTAGCCCCGAGATTTGTTGGACCTTACCGTGTTTTGGAACGCATGGGAGAGGTTGCCTATAAGTTGGAGTTGCCCGAAGGATTGTCAGGAGTGCACGACGTGTTTCACGTTTCGCAACTAAAGAAGTGCCACGCGGAGATGGCCGATATACCACTTAGAGACACAGTACCCCTGGAAGCAATTCAGTTGGACAGTGACCTGACCTACGAGGAGAAGCCCGTTAAGATTCTCGAATTTTCGAGTAGAGTTACTCGTAGCAAGGTTATCAAGTTTTGCAAAGTTCAGTGGAGTCATCACACCGAGGAGGAAGCCACCTGGGAACGAGAGGATGATTTACTGATACGTCCAAAACGTATCTATAATTTCTGCTTGCTCCATGCCTCTTTTGTGTGATATTGCTATGATATTTATGCACTTCCATACACTTTTGATCATATTTGGACTAACCTATTAACTCAGTGCACCCCAGTGCCAGTTTCTGTTTTCTGCTGTTTTTGTATTTCAGGTTTTCCCATTACGTAAACTGCCAAAAAAATCCCGGAAAAATTATATAAAAAATCAGCATTCCGGAAGCTTCCTTGCGGCCAAAGTAGGGCCGGAGAGGGGGCCACCAGGGCTCGAGGCGGCCTGCCCACGCGGCCCCCCTCCTGGCCGCGCCGGGGTGGGGGGGCACCTGGGCCGCACAGGCCTCCGCTGATGCCCCCCTTTGGCATATATTTAACACCCGTCACAGAAACCCTGATTCCAGACCCCTTTTTCCCAGACGCAATTCCGATCTCCGCCGCCATCGCCATCAAGCTTCGGGGGACCAGAATTCCTGTGCCGGCACCCTGCCGGGACGGGGAAGTGCCCCCGGATTCATCTCCATTGACGTTGCTTCCTCCCTCCATGATGCGGGAGTAGTTCCTCCTCGGGGCTGAGGTTTCTACCAGTAGCTATTTGGTCAATTCTCTCTCCCATGATGTGATCTTCGTTGTGATCATAGGCTATGTTAATCTAGGGTGATCCCATGATATTTCCCCTTCCTCTATGTATTGGATTGATGTACTCACTTGTCTTTATCTAGTATAATCCCCGAGACCAAGGTGATAGCGGTCTATTGGACATGGATTAGAAAAATATTTTCATGAGTGATTTCCTCTCTTGTGTGTTGATTGAAGATTGAGAATCTCTTGGTGCTTGTCTTTGACTATCCTTTAGATATGTTGTGGTGATTGTGGGACTCTCTTTGGATGGCCGCGGTGACATTGGGAAATCCTTAGATTGAGAACTACGAACTTTGAGGTGTGCTTTTGTAGCCCTACATAATTCTCGTCCTCTCTTGAACACGAAGGAATGACCTCCGGGTGCGTCTCCATTGCATGTTTTATGGGAAATATCATGTGATTCGATTATGTTAATGTTGTTGGGAGTTGCCACTAGTGAAAGTATGAAGCCTAGGCCTTGTTTCCACCATTGCAATACCATTTGTGATCACGTTTACCACTTGTTTGCTTGCTGCACTTTTTATTACAGATTTATATTACTTTGTTTTGCCATCCATATCACTTGCCATTTAACATCTCTTCGCCGAACTAGTGCACCTATACATCTAACAAGTGTATTAGGTTTGTTGGGGACACAAGAGACTTCTTGTATCTTAGTTGCAGGGTTGCTTGAAAGAGACCATCTTCAACCTCTACTTCCCTGAGTTCGATAAACCTTAGGTCATCCACTTGAGGGAAATTGCTGCTGACGTTCCCTAGTGGAGCGTCTTGCTTTCAGTTTCCTTTTTAGTTTTCTTTAGCTTTGCTTGGTTTTCATAACGAGTTGGATCTCAGCTTTCTTTGTGTGGGAGAGAAACACGCTCCACTTCAATCTAGAACATAACATAGAATTTTCATGTCTATCCTTGTTGTGTGTGTTCTTTATCTTTCAATAGCTACTGTCATGGTTAGCTCTTAGTTTTCATGCTTTTCTTTTTAAAGAGCTTTTGTTTAGTTGGTCGCTGGAACTCTCTTTAGTTATCATGCATATCTTGTTAAGAGAGTTTGCTTCTGTTGCACTGGTTGATATGTCTCTGTGGTAAAAATGCTATGTGCATAATGATGCTTAGTAGTTCATGTTTTCTTATGGTTAGTCTCAAATAGCTGGGGGGTTCTCAATGTGTTATTGGAGTACCAACATGATTTGTTTGCCTATGATGTGGTATGGTTTAGTGGTATCTTCCCCCAAGAATTTATTTTGATTGACTTGGCGTATGCTCACGCATATTTAAGACTGTAAAGAAAGTCTATCAAGCCTTGATGATCTTTTATTTCTGAGTAGCGATATAACTTCCATGCCTGATTCAATGTTGCTTTGTCGCTCTGCATGATTATGACCGTCATTGCTCTTTTAGTTGGTCGCTCCCAGTCTTTTGCTAACCTCCACCTGTACTAAGCGGACTGACTGCTTGTGCATCCAAATTCTTTTAAACCAGTTACGCCATATGAGTCCACCATACCTTCCTATACATGGTATTTACCTGGCATTCCTAACGGAGACTTTCATGTACCATCTCGAAATTATTCAAAAAAAAGCATTCCTATTTTGTGCCTCTGTTTTAGTTCATGAGGAAGTAGTAGTTAATTCATGATCTTTTTAAGTTGGACAAGCTTCACCCCGGGATTGCATGTCTAATGTGCAAACCCATAATACGAGAAGGAACTGGCAAAGAGTGCGCCCGGCTCAAAATTAATATAACAAACAAACCCTCCTTCACGCTTTGTTCATGAGAAATCAGAAAACTTTGGCAGTGATAAACAAAGGAGATTAAGAGGATGTGATCGTCCTCATTCGGGAGCCGTTCCTCGAAACTTGTCCATCTCAAGAAGTCATTGAGTTGTCTGCTAGCATTAATTGACGGAACATGCATAATCTAAAAAAATAATTATTACCTCTATTTTTAAAACCAAGAGCTCTGGTACATGTTTTGTCTTTGTTTCCGACTACGGGTTTTCAACTTTGCCAACAAAAGCCACGGTTCGAGATTCTCCACCTTCTTTTAAAGAACCAACTATTAAGAGCATGATTGTCATTCTGAGTGTAATGTGCATTGTCCCAAAGTAGCATTGTCTTTTGCATGATTGTGATATCGTTTATTCTGAAATCATTGTATCTAGTCATCACTTAAACCTTGGAGGTGCCCCTGCATTTATGTTTTGCATCACAAAAGGGGGCAAGCGAGATATCACTTTATCATATTTGCACACCATACTCATTACAAATCTTTTTGATGTTTCAGTATCGTATTGTAAATCTTTCAGTTCTTTGTGATTTTCACAAGAGGCAACTTAATTACTACAGATTCATTGTCTCATTAATCTTTTGTCATGTGACTATGAAAAGTCCTTATATGGTTAATAGCATGTCACCACAAAAATTATGCTTGTTATCATTTACCTACTCGAGGACGAGCAGGAATTAAGCTTGGGGATGTTGATACGTCCAAAACGTATCTATAATTTCTGCTTGCTCCATGCCTCTTTTGTGTGATATTGCTATGATATTTATGCACTTCCATACACTTTTGATCATATTTGGACTAACCTATTAACTCAGTGCACCCCAGTGCCAGTTTCTGTTTTCTGCTGTTTTTGTATTTCAGGTTTTCCCATTACGTAAACTGCCAAAAAAATCCCGGAAAAATTATATAAAAAATCAGCATTCCGGAAGCTTCCTTGCGGCCAAAGTAGGGCCGGAGGGGGGCCACCAGGGCTCCAGGAGGCCTGCCCACGCGGCCCCCCTCCGGGCCGCGCCGGGGGGGGCGCCTGGGCCCCCCAGGCCTCTGCTGATGCCCCCCTTTGGCATATATTTAACACCCGTCGCAGAAACTCTGATTCCAGACCCATATTTCCCAGACGCAATTCCGATCTCCGCCGCCATCGCCATCAAGCTTCGGGGGACCAGAATTCCTGTGCCGGCACCCTGCCGGGACGGGGAAGTGCCCCCGGATTCATCTCCATCGACGTTGCTTCCTCCCTCCATGATGCGGGAGTAGTTCCTCCTCGGGGCTGAGGTTTCTACCAGTAGCTATGTGGTCAATTCTCTCTCCCATGATGTGATCTTCATTGTGATCATAGGCTATGTTAATATAGGGTGATCCCATGATATTTCCCCTTCCTCTATGTATTGGATTGATGTACTCACTTGTCTTTATCTAGTACAATCCCCGAGACCAAGGTGACAGCGGTCTATTGGACATGGATTAGAAAAATATTTTCATGAGTGATTTCCTCTCTTGTGTGTTGATTGAAGATTGAGAGTCTGTTGGTGCTTGTCTTTGACTATCCTTTAGATATGTTGTGGTGATTGTGGGACTCTCTTTGGATGGCCGCGGTGACATTGGGAAATCCTTAGATTGAGAACTACGAACTTTGAGGTGTGCTTTTGTAGCCCTACATAATTCTCGTCCTCTCTTGACCACGAAGGAATGACCTCCGGGTGCGTCTCCATTGCATGTTTTATGGGAAATATCATGTGATTCGATTATGTTAATGTTGTTGGGAGTTGCCACTAGTGAAAGTATGAAGCCTAGGCCTTGTTTCCACCATTGCAATACCATTTGTGCTCACGTTTACCACTTGTTTCCTTGCTGCACTTTTTATTACAGATTTATATTACTTTGTTTTGCCATCCATATCACTTGCCATTTAACATCTCTTCGCCGAACTAGTGCACCTATACATCTAACAAGTGTATTAGGTGTGTTGGGGACACAAGAGACTTCTTGTATCTTAGTTGCAGGGTTGCTTGAGAGAGACCATCTTCAACCTCTACTTCCCTGAGTTCGATAAACCTTAGGTCATCCACTTGAGGAAAATTGCTGCTGTCCTACAAACCTCTGCGCTTGGAGGCCCAACATAGTCTACAAGAGTAGAAGCGTGTGTAGACATCATCTACGCAAGGACCACCCACACCTATTCTCTAGCCAAGCCGAATCTCGAGGGCGAGATTCATTCTAAGGGGGTAGGTTTGTAACATCCCAAATTTTCAATTTGGTATGTTATACATAGATCATAATTGCATTTGCATATTTTTGCATTTTGTTCGTGGAGTTTCTCGAAATTCTAAGCAACTCAAGGACCTACGGAGAGAGTTGGGGATTTTGCCGTTTTCGTATTTGAGTTCGCTCGAATACCGGTACGAGGACAGTGTGATTCTAATTATTTTTCTCCCCTAAAAATATTTCTAAATTAAATAAATAAGCGGAGATAATATGACTTCTCCAAAATAACAGAAATATTGGAGGAAAAATATTAAAATCACTTTTGGTATTTTGCTGGATTTATTTTCGTATTTATTTGCATAGGAAAATACGCGTTTTTCAAAATTGCATTTAGGTCCGGGAAAGATGTTCACTTTGTCCTAAATATTATTAGAGGATGGTGAAAATTTATTTCGGGATTTTTGGAGTCTGTTTGATATTTATTTCGGGATTTTTGGAGTCCGTTTGATATTTATTTCGTTAGTTTTATTGCGCCGGGAATCTATTTAAAAAAAAGGGGAACCGACTATGAGTCGTTTTAGCCCAGGACTCCGGGCTTTATATAGCGGCCAGACTGGCCCGACTCGCCCTTAGCCCACCCGCGCCTAACCCTAGCCGCCCCGCTGCCAGCCGCCGCCTGGTCGCCCCACCGCCGCGCCACGCCGCCGTCCGACGCCCCGCCGCCGACCCCGCCGCCCGCCGCCCCTCGCCGGAGCTGCCATCCGCCGGAGTCGAGGTAGCCGCCGTTGTATTTTTTTTAAAAAAAGATCAGATCGGTTTTATAAAACAAAAACCCTAGATCTGGTTTTTTTTCGGTTTAGATCGGTTTTCGTCGGTTTAGTTAAATAGCAGACGTTCGTCCGTACGTTCGTTTTAACGAACGGTTTTCGTTAGTTAATCGCAGACAGCGAACGTTCTTTCGTTAGCCTGTTCATCGTTTTTCTTTTTCGGGGTATTTTATCCGCGATTTTTCCGATCGCGATTTCTGCCCTGATCTTGTTTCGCGTTTTTCTTTTCGCTCGAGAGTCGGAATCAGGTGATTCAAAATCCCAGATCTTCGTCTCGAAGCCCTCTTTACGTTAAACCAACTTGAACGAAGTTTTGGCTACAGTAAAATTTGACTTTAGGCCAATTAGTAATTCGGAGCTCGTTTCTTTTGCAGTTTGAGTTTCGTTGCTTCTTTCGAGTTGATTCTTTTTGCAAACCGGAGTTCTTAAGTTGAACTTTCTGGTTAGATCTCTTATTTTAGTTTTACCCATGCATTAGTTAAGTACTTATTGTATGCTTGTTGTTTGATTGCGATAGAGTACGCGGAGTGCGCCGCTTGCTACTTTGAGTCTCTAGGTTTTGCGGATCATCAGCAAGGCAAGTAACACTTTGATCATGCTTTCCAATTACCCAGTTTTCATTGCATTAGACAAACCCCTCACACATTGCATGAATAGGACCAATTAACTTGTGGGATTGGGAAGTAGATTGAGGTAGAACCTATTAGCTGCATTACATTCAAACCCTAGGAGTTACTTCTACGTTTGCTGTTAGGACATGCTATGCTCGTAGACGTGGTTTGGGTTTGAGTGAAATCCATGTCAGATGTGAGTTGTTAATTAATGGTTCAACTTAAGGTGGCAACTTTAATACACATCTGGGTGGAGTGAGGCACTTGGGTATTCCAGGATTGCTTGTTTTTCTTTTGGACCGCCACCCAGGCTCAAAGGGATCATGAGATTTTTCATGCTAGAAACTTCCGTGTGTAGCCACATGCCATTATGGGCTCTGGCATAGTTGAGTAAGTTGTGGGAAACCTTTCCATGATGGGCTAGCAGATGTAGTTGGGTTTTGTAGGTGTACCGGCCTATCTATCTGGTTAAGGGGACCTCTTCGGAAAGACTGTGTCTCGGTCATCCGTTTCTCAAGCACCGTGCAGTGCGAGAAACCAAACGGAGGCGATCGAGTCTTGTGGGGAAAGTGCACAAACCTCTGCAGAGTGTACAAACTGATCATGATTAGCCGTGTCCCCGGTTATGGACATCTTGAGTATCTGGTATTTGGATTATCATGTGCATCTCAACATGTTACTTTAATTTAATTTGGTTGGGTTTAATGATTACTTTTAATTGGGGTTGAAAGGATGTCTATCTTCTCAATGATGTTTCAACTACCATGATAGTTAATTAAAATACATTCCTTTGAAGTAGGGAAAAATTGGCTTTACGCAAAAATTTAACCATAGAGCTTTCCACCAGCCATATTGCATATAGTATAGCCTTAATTTCATCGCATTCTCTTGTGTTACCATGCCAGCATATTCCATGTGCTGACCCGTTTTTCGGGCTGCAACGTTTTATGTTGCAGACTTTTCAGACGATGAGTAAGATGCCCTTTTAGGTCGTGGTTCTATACTCAGTGATGCCGCTGGAGTTGATGGACTCACTTATCTTCCAAGCCTTCCGCTGTTATCGTGTTAGATGGCCTTCAGCCATGATTTGTGTAATAAATTCATCGTTGAACTCTCGATGTAATAAGTGTGTGATTGCTACTCTGTTATAAATCCTTCGAGTACGATGCGTGTCAGCATTACTGATCCAGGGATGACACTGATGCATGGAGATCAGACTGTTTGAGGTCTAGTCGCTACACAAAATGGCAGAAATGTCGAATACATGTTCGCTCTCAGCTTGGATACTTTTGAGGGAAGATACTTGGTTGCACTTAGTCATGTGATTTATTCATGTTCGTGATGTTTGTTAAGCGATTCTCTTTATGTGGCTGCTACCCCATTGTGTATCTCTCTTTTCTTGTGAATGCTTTCAGTTCTGGTACCATGCTTAGTGTTTACTGTACTAAGGCATTGGCCATCGGAATTTGGGCGTGTATGTATAATTCTTAGTTCTGGATGTGTCCAATGCAAACATTACTATCAATTGTTAAATTGATTCTAAAATTCTCATTAACTTCATTTCATACTGTGATTTTTGGATTTGGTACCAATTTATTGTTGGCATGTATGTTCTCACCTTGCTGTGGTTTTAAGTAGCAAGTACCATCTTTTCTGTCATGTGGTGTCCACGGATTGAAATGTTGGTTGTTATGTATTGATTGTAGTATCGAAAATGGCTCAAACCTGAAGTACTTAAAATAGATTGTAGCTTCTTTCTTGTTTGTTTTGATACCCATATACCTGCCCTGTATTAGCTCTTTCCTTTTGTGCATGTTAATTCAGTGTTTGTGTTGATTTGATGCCAATGTTCAGAAACAAGATTATGATGGACGGGTTTATGTGTTCTGCTGGTATATGTGCACGCTAGTTTATATGCACACGGATTTGCCTGCATTATTTTGTATCTACTGTTAGATATATGCTGTTAGATTTGTTCTTTTTTTGTTATCTGCTGGTATATCTTGTATCTACTGGTATATACTGTAACTTGTCCTTTTTTTGAATGGTTTGTTCATAATATATTGGCTCTAGTGTTTTGATTCTTCTCTTCTGATTCATGTAAAAGGGGAATGGCCGACGGCATGATGATAGTTCTATTGCTGTTCTAGTGTAGCGAAGGTGGCCTAGTCGACTATGGTCGCCTAGTGAGTCGTGCATACGGTTTCATCTGCCTGGAGCAGGAGCCTAGTTTGTGCTGATTGTCAATTCTCATTGTGATTGTCCCTATATCTGTGTGACTGTGATTGTATTTGTATCTGTGTTGTTACACCAGTAAAGCTTGTAACTGTGTCATGACAGAAGGAGCCTAGTATATTTGTGTGACTGGTAGATTATCACTGTTGTTATTTGAAATATTACTTGTGTTTTTTGTCTGTTCTTATTTAAATATGGTTATGTATTTCTATCAAATTGTAATCCGAATAATATGATGCTGTCAAAAGGGTCCCACTTTAATAGAACCTGACAATTGGGATCCATCTGACTAGTGGACCCATTTAATAAAAAAAGAAAATGAAATTGGCCAGACAAAAAGCCCACGACCCATGAAATAAAAAGGCTGCAATGTTGGGCTTGGTCCATGAAGCTGACAAAAAATTCATAGGAAAAAATACAAATGGGATGAATTAATGGGCTCGGCCCATATAAACACCGAATTGGACCGTGCTGATTCTTGTGCCACATCAGGTTGCCACGTCGGATGCCTACGTGGCCTGGGGAGGCTGCTAGTGACCAAAACAAGACAGTAGGCATATTTTGGTCGTAAACATCTACGACCTTCTCAGAGAGAAGGTCGTTAATTTCAGATTACGACGGCCAGCTTTTGACCATCCTTTTTTAGTCACAAAAAGGTCACAAATGGAAAATAATGACCATTCAGTGACCAATAGTCAAGGTCACAAGTTGGCATATTTCTTGTAGTGTAATGTCAAGGGCCAAGTGTGTGTGCAAGCTAAGCAACCTCGCAAGTCACATAAGACTGCAGAGGCTAGAGACTTGGCGCCACTAGAGCTTATACATTCTGATCTATGTGAGATGAATGGCGTGTTGACAAAAGGTGGAAAGAAATACTTGATGACATTGATTGGTGACTCCACTAGATTTTGTCATGTGTATCTTCTGAAATCAAAAGATGAGGCTTTAAATTTCTTCAAAATCTATAAAGCTGAAGCAGAGAACCAAATTGATCGAAAAATTAAACGGCTTAGGTCTAATCGTGGTGAAGAATTCTTTTCCAATGAGTTTGATTTGCTTTGTGCGGAACATGGTATAATCCATGAGAGGACGCCTCCCTACTCACCACAGTCAAATGGTGAGGCTGAAAGAAAGAACCAAACTCTAACTGATTTGGTTAACGCCATGTTAGACACATCGGGTCTCTCCAAGGCATGGTGGGGTGAGGCGCTAATGACTGCATTCATGTCCTAAACCGAGTGCCCACAAAGCATAAAACCATGACTCCTTTTGAGGAATGGGAAAGGAAAAGATTGAAACTCTCCTACCTACGTACATGGGGTTGTTTGGCGAAAGTCAATCTACCAATTTCCAAGAAGCGCAAGCTTGGACCAAAAACCATGGATTGTGTTCTTCTGGGCTATGCTTTTCATAGCATTAGATATAGATTTTTGATAATATAATCTGAGGTATCCGACATGCATGTTGGTAAAATTATGGAGTCGAATGATACGACTTTCTTTGAGGACATATTTCCTATGAAGGGTATGTCGAGTTCATCAAATCAGGAGATACCTACTCCATCTAGTGAGGAATTTGTTATAATTCCTGAACTCACCATTGCGATGGAACACATTGAGAATCCTGTTGAGGATGACAATGAAACTCCTGTAAGCAGTAAGAGACGGAGGACCACAAAGTCCTTTGGTGATGATTTCATTGTGTACCTCATGGATGACACACCCAAGACTATTTCAGAAGCCTATGCATCTTCTGATGCTGACTACTAGAAGGAAGCTGTCCGTAGCGAGATGGATTCCATCTTATCTAATGAAACCTAGGAAATCACTTAACGTCCTTATGGGTGCAAACCTGTAGGATGTCAGTGGGTGTTCAAGAAAAAGCTTAGACCTGATGGTACGATTGAAAAGTACAAGGCACGGCTTGTGGCTAAGGGTTGTTCCCAAAAACAAGGTGAAGACTATTTTGATACTTACTCACCTGTGGCTAGACTGACCACTATTTGGGTGCTACTATCATTGGCTGCCTCACACGGTCTTCTCGTTCATCAAATGGACGTTAAGACGGCTTTCCTCAATGGAGAGTTGAAGGAGGAAATTTACATGGATCAGCCCGATGGTTTTGTAGTACATGGTCAGGAAGGAAAGGTGTGCAAGTTATTAAAGTCTTTATATGGCCTTAAACAAGCTCCTAAGAAGTGGCATGAGAAGTTCAACAGAACATTAACTCCTGCAGGCTTTGTAGTAAATGATGGTGACAAGTGTGTGTACTATCGCCATGGTGGGGGCGGAGGAGTTATTCTTTGTCTGTATGTCCATGACATACAGATCTTTGGAACCAAACTTGATTTAATCAAGGAGCTTAAGGATTTCTTATCTCGTTGTTTTGAGATGAAGGATCTAGGAGTGGTTGATGGTATCTTAAACATCAAGCTATTGAGAGATGAGAATGGTGTGATTACACTGCTTTAGTCTCACTATGTGGAAAAGGTCTTGAGTCGTTTTGGGTATCGCGACTGCCAGCCTTCTCCAACTCCATATGATGATAGTGTGTTGCTTCAAAAGAATCGATAGATTGCTAGAGATCAACTGAGATACTCTCAGATTATTGGCTCGCTTGACATCTCGTTTGCTGTGAGCAAAACTGAGCCGGTTTGTGTCAAAATTGGGAGATGATCATTAACGTGCGCTGGAGGGTTATAGTGACTCAAACTGGATCTCTGATGCTGATGAGTTTAAGGCCACAAGTGGATATGTTTTTACACTTGGTGGTGGTGCTGTTTCCTGGAAGTCTTGCAAGCAGACCATCTTAATGAGGTCAACTATGGAAGCAGAACTCACAGCATTAGACACTGCCACCGTTGAAGCAGAGTGGCTTCATGAACTATTGATGGACTTACCTATGGTTGAAAAACCAATACCCCCTATCCTGATGAACTATGATAATCAAACTGTGATCGATAAGATAAACCGTTCTAAAGATAATATGAAGTCCTCAAGGTATGTGAAGAGGAGATTGAAATATGTCAGAAAATTGAAGAACTCCAGAGTTATTACGTTGGATTATATCCAAACGTCGACAAACTTGGCAGATCCCTTCACAAAGGGTTTATCACGTAATGTGATAGATAATGAATCGATGGAGATGGGTTTGAGACCTACCGCATGAGTTTCCAAAGTGGTAACCCACTCTATGTGATCGGAGATCCCGTGAAGTAGAAGTGGGAGACAAGCTGTTGGTCAGCTCGGAGGAGAGTATCCCTATATTAATTATCCCACTCCATGAAGATGCAACACTCTCTCGATCAGCATGGCAGGTTGATACTTATCTCAATGTGTTCCAAGTGGCTTATTCGGGTAAGCAGAGATGTTGCCCTGCAGAGCATCCCCTGAGGAACACACCTATATGAATTTGACTGTTAACGTCACAGTCTGTGAGAATTGTGTGTTCTCTAATAAATTCATGAAAGGCCTTGGAGTATGACGTATATGCTCCACCTGCGGGGAAGCCTTGCGGCAGCCCAATATCGGTCAAGAATTTGTGTTAAACTAGTCTCGCAGAAAACTTGTAGTTCAATGCATAGTCCACTATTCAAGTTGTGATCTAGTGTAGCATAAATCTCTGAGTGGAAGTTCAACTTTACAGTCTCCGCCGATATATAAACAATGATTTGCAACTAAATGATGAGATGTGCCAATGAGACTTTGTGGTGGATTGTTGGAATTTTGCAAGTAGGCCTTTCTCCCAAAGCAGAACTAAAATTCTAAGATTCACTTGGCCCATTCATGCACACATGTGAGTGGTGTGAGTGGCACTAAAGTTTAGTCCCGCCACTGGAATTGAGAGAGAGAGAGTTGCACCTCTTTATAAGGTGAGCTCTTCTACCACTTGTATGAGCATGAGAAGATGAGACCTACACGCGCGCTCCTCCTCCTCGCTCGCCTCGCCACGCCACGCCACGCCGCAGGTTGCGGGAATGAGCCGAACCGAGGACATACCTATGCTATATTTTTGCTGCTCGGGAATAATTAATGGACGCATAAATTAGTCAGCCGTTTCCGATTCTTTTGGATCGTGGGGCTGTTACTTGGACGTGGGGTTTTCTCCATAATCTACCCACAGACGTCTACCGTAGCCGCCACCACAACATATCGTTTCACACCACCTTTCCAGATCATTGCGCCGCCACGCAAGTCTTCTCCATCCTTCCTTCCGGCGTGCACCGCGAGAAGGGACAGCAGGCCTCCGGAACCCCGCCTCTTGTGATCCTGTACCGGAGAGGGGCGATCAGTTTTTTGGGGAGCGCACTCGCACAACTGCTGGCAGTGACGACTTCGCCAACGACGACTTCTTCCTCGACCTCGGCAACCTCATCCTCAACGACATGGGTGACAACATCGGCGCCGGCAGTGCTGCTCCCGCTGCACCGTACGTGTTTCTATCCTCCCCGTTCGGGATCATGGTAGAGTTCATGTTTCTAGTATGTGCCCTAGATGTGATATGTTCATCTACTATGCTGGTTCGCATGATTAGTTTAATCTCCGCTATTGCTGTCATGATTTATCTTCTGTTTATTCGGATTAAATCTTGTAGTAATTTGCTCATATTTCCAACATACACATTATTATAAAAAAATAAAGCAACAAAGATGGAGTAGGAAACCATAACGGGCTGAAAAGGACACCTAGGTACATGCACGTTCAAAACAAAAGCATGCTTTTTCGCAAAAAAATATCATGCTTGCTAACATCTCTACTTACAAAGAGGAAGGTATATTGGCGACTAATGAAAGATGAAATAAACTAATAGCGTATTGCTGTAGTCAACTATCCCATCAAAAATCACAAATAGGTCCCAGAAGTTATGGAGAGCAGCTAATTTAAAAAAAAAAGAAGTTAGAGTTTAAAGTATATATGAATCACTTTTTTTATAAGTACATAAATATGCTCATAACACGTCCCTACCATTTAATGAATAACTATTTTTTATATTACACAAATGAAAAAATGAACCTACAATTTACATCTTTTACTTGCTATTATTTCTTTGTGTTGCTAAAAAAATCAAAATATTTAATACAGAAAACACAAATATATGTGTAGCACATCAACATGTACACGTGATACTATTTTAAAGTGCCTAAAAAACGAAAACATTGCCTTTTACCCCCTTCGACCAAGTTAATTATCCTTTTGCCCTTAGTGGTGTCCATGTGCTCAGTTTTGCCCTAAGATGCGAATTGTGCTCAGTTTTGCCCCTAGTCCGTGCGCACCGACTTGTTCTGTGAATTCTGCCGTCTCCGTCAGGTCAACCATTTGACTCGACCCTTACAGGTGGGACCAGGCGGTAGAGACGACCAATTGTACTCATACTGTTGCACGCGTGGCTTGTGGGACCCAGTAGAGAGCCGTTGAGCAGAGAGCCATTGCGGGTGTGCTATATAAGCGGGCGAAAGAGGCGGTGACCACGGCGACAGAGAGCACGGCGACAGAGAGCACGATGGTGACCACGGCAAGAGAGAGAGAGAGCACGGCGGTGGGTAGCTAGCTGTGGAGGGCGCGAAGGCGTTGAGATCCCCTTCGGCTCCGAGCTCCATGTCTTCCTCAAGCACCTGCGCCACCTCGCGGATGCAGAGCCGGGCGCGTGTGGACATTCCTGTCTTCGTCTGTCCGCGGTGCCGGGCGGGCGTTGATCGGAGGGTTTCTCACACACCGAGGAACCAGAATCGTCCGTTCTACGTGTGCAGCGAGAATGGGGTAAGAATCGCGGCAATTGAACCATTTTCGTGATCGGGATCTTTGAGTAATGGGTTGATATGTTTGGTGTTCATGCAGGTGACATGCTTCTTTCTTTGGGTCGATGCTCTGGCCAAGACACTGATGAATGAACTACAAGAAGAGCATGAAGAATGGTTCCGCATGCTGCCATGAACGGCAGTGGCCGCAACACGAGCTCCGGAAGTAGAGATGGAGGGCGAAGCACGCACTAACAGAGAGCTAGCTGTTGAGCTTAGGATGTTGAAGAAGAAGGTTAGGAAGCTTGAAGATCAAGCACAAATACCAATACCCATTTGCAATTACTTTTGGGCATTGGTAGGTATGGTAATCGCACTGGTTGTAATGTTGAAAATGTATGGAAAGGCATGAATTGTGGAGGAATTTGTAAGCTTGAAATTGTATGAGAAATTCACCTAGTTTAAATGTCGGTCAAAGTTGTTTAAATGTTGAAAAAAAAAGAAATGACTAACATTTAAATATGTTGAAAAAAGGGAGAAGAAATGAGGAATTCAGAAACTTTTGATCAATAAAATGCAGCTCTCTACTCTGCGTTTCTGTCAAAAAAAAGGTTCATCTATGGGCCAAATTCAGAGTGGAGGGCCGAGTGCAGGCTAGACTAATGGGCGAACTGCATCCAATTAGGCCCATTCGGGGGTTTTCTTGCGTGTTTTTATGTTTTCTGTTCGATTTAATTTAGGTAGTAAATCATAATGCTAAAACTTTTTGTGGAAGCTAATTGAATTATTCCAGAGCCAAACAATTAAGTTTAGAATTTTTTGTAGCTGTTAAATATTTAATAGCAATTAATTACTCCAATTCAAATACACCGTGATTTAAATCAAAGACCAAATTGTCATGGAAAATGTGCCTCAGCTCTGGTAGAGGTTTACACCTGGTGCCAAAAGATATGAACATTTTTTAAGGGCATTACATTGAGAAAAAATAATTTGTCTAAAAAAATGAATGGTTGAAAATGCACAAAAAATTGGTGCGGCTGGGGACTCGAACCCAGGACCGCGTGGGTTTGTGGCATTTAGGGCTGTGCTGGTAACCGCTAGGACAGATGGAAAGACTTTGACATGTGTAGGGAAGGAATGTATACATAGTGAGACCCTGAATGTTTGCACATGTGTGAGAGTGGTTTTCCTTTGTTTTGCACTGAAATTTTGGAGGGTTGGAAACGTATGTTTGCACTGCCACCTAATTGCGGTTAGAATGGCACTTGGTTTAGGGTTAGAGTGGCACTTGGTTTAGGATTTAAATCGTATAAATTTGCATGTTAGTTCATGACTTGTTTTTTTTTGAATGAAAGAGAGGGCTTCTCACCCCCTCCGATTTTCATTTTTCATTAATGAAAGCCACAAGTTCTCGAACTTCATGACTTGGTTTAGGGAAGAAATGATATGTTTGGGCACGGACATTTTTTAACACACATAACAACTTAGATAAGATGCAACACACCGTACCCTTACATTAGGCAATAATAACTTGGACCCATAGTTCATGGACACGAGACGACACGACACGGCACACACGACATAGAAAAGCAACAAAATAACAACGATAAAACTAAAATATGATGAGCTTGACTCCGGCCTTGAACATCTTCATCTTGACCTCCTTCTTCCACCTTGGCCGTGCGCCCCTTCAACACCGTCTTCAACTTCACACCTCCTCCTCATCGTCGTAGGGAAGGGAGTGCATATGGCCTGGAGTGGGGAAGATGCTCTCGTAGTTGGTGTAGATGTTGTACACCGTGAAGAAGATGGCCTCGCAGCCACACCAAAAGACTTGGCCGAGGAGCTCGCGCCAGTTAAACGGGTTGGTGAAGGTGACCATGAGCAGTAGGAGGATGCCGCCGCGGTCACGAACCTCGTTGAGGGTGAACATACTAGGCGAGCCCCGTGGGAGGTGGGCGTAGCTAGCTCTGAGGAAGGCACGGGTGAGTTCGGCGGAACCCCTCCACCTCGAAGTCGCCCACACACGGAGCTCCCTCTCCACGAGCACGCCCGGTGGGTAGCGCAGATCCGGCACGACAGGTGGACGGTTGAAGGTCGGCCCGTTGAACTGCATCTTCACTTGGTTGCTTGGAGAGGGCTCGGTCGCTTGGGTGTTTGAAATTGGAGAGAATGAATGGATCTGATCTGGCTTGTTGGTGGGAGAGGAAGTGAGGCACCCCATTTATAGGCATCTGGATGGGAGAGGAAGAGAGAAAGAATGAGAACGGTGCATGTGTGAATCCGAACACGTGTGTGAATCTGTTACGTTTTGGGCCCTTAAATTTTTGCATGAAAACTACGCATGGGGCGTGTGTGTGCTTCTGAATCACTGCATAGCTCGCCTACGTGCCGTAATCTGAACCACTGCCTCGCTAGCTCACCTCGCTCAATACGTGCATGGCCACATAGCTCTGAATCAGTACGTGCATGGCCACTGCCTCGCTAGCCTAGCTCGCCTCGCTTTACTCGCTTGCATGCATGCACATCCACCTCGCTCGCGCATGCAAACCACATCGCCGCCCTTCCAATGCATACAGGCCTGGAAAGGCTGAGACGGGCTATTAACTCCGGTCTCAGGCCCAGAGAACGAGATGGCCCAACGATCCATCCAGCGCGCCCGGTATTTGTTTAGAAAAAACAATCTCCTAGCCAATCAGATTACATCTCCCGGATCGCCCCCCTCCTACCCATAGATTCCTTCTAGAAGGGTTAGATCGACGGCCCTTGATTGCCGCTAGGGTTAGATGGACGGTCCTTGTTCAGCGCTAGGGTTAGCGGGGTTTGGGAAGGGTTTGGAGCAGTCAAAGATATGTTTGACCAGATTTCAAATGAGCATAATAAATTAAATAAAAAACAGAAAAATGAAAAACCTGCGCACATAGTCTTCTTATGTCATATAATAATGATTTAAATTGATAAACAAGGTTTACATACATTTAAACGATAAGCTCATGTGTCTTATGTGTTATCTCGAGTATCTCGAACTCTCTTGTATGAGGTGAAGAGAAGTGTTTTGGGGAAATGAACATGAAAATTTCAAAAACTCACCACAACTTCATTTTGGAGTATCTAAGAAGGATCCAGGCTTAGTTTTTCATTTTGATGTTTTAGACTTGTTTAAATCTTGGTCAAAGTTAAGTTTGACCAGAATTCGAATGAGCAAAACAAATTCAAAAAAACGAAAAAAAAAACGAGCGCACATAGTATGTATATATATAATATATGTGTAGGAAAGTTATTTGGCTGATTTAGACAAGGTCAAAAAAAACCTTGCTTAGAAATGAGGCTGTTTACCCTACCTTTGGACCCCTCTTTTTAGCACATTTTTCATGAAATTTCAAAAACCTCACCACAGCTTCATTTTGGATTGACTAAGAAGGATCCATGCTTAGTTTTTCATTTTGATTTTTAGACTTGTTTAAATCTTGGTCAAAGTTAGGTTTGACCAGAATTCAAATGAGGAAAACAAAATTCAAAAAAATCAAAAAAAGGAAAAACCAGCGCACATAGTCTGTGTATATAGAATATGTATATAGGGTACCCATATATATATATATATATATATATATATATGTGTGTGTGTGTGTGTGTGTGTGTGTGTGTGTGTAGGAAAGTTATTTGGCTCATTTAGACAAGGTCAAAAAAATCTTGCTTAGAAATGAGACCGTTTACAATACCTTTGGAGCTCCTTTTTAGCACATTTTTCATGAATGTGAGTTTACCAAAGTTTCGAAAGAATTCCAACATCCATATAGCATGTCAAATTTGAAGTTCTAACATAGGTCCAACATCATTAAAACATACTTCTAACATAGGTCCAACATCATCCAACAGAAATACAACATTATTCATAATGTTTCATAATTATTCATAAATAGCGTTGGGGCTTTTGTCTGTTCCTTGAGCTTCTTGCCATCACTTTGCTCCGCGTGCACCTTGTGCTCATCGCTTCTTCTCTTCTCCTCTTGGTTGTCGGTACCTTGCGCGTCTTCTTCGAACCTACCATAGAGCTGTGCAAAACATAAAGGGTAATGAGATCATGTCAAGTGGTAAATATACAGTAGTATTTGACCCTTGCAAGATTTACATACCTAGCAGAACTCACAACAACACAAGGTTGGTCACCATTTGGAGCTTCACTTGGATCACCATGATCACCATTTGGAGCCCCACTTGGATCACCATCATCACCATTTGGAGCCTCACTTGGATCACCATGATCACCATTTGGAGCCTCACTTGAATCATTATTTGGAGGATATTTTGGATCATCATCAAAATCATGCGGCTGTTGACCACCAACATTTGGAACCTCGTCAAAATCCTCATCTGATGCAACCGGTTGTTGACCATCATTTTCATCATTTGTTGAGGCAACCGGCTGCTGACTAACATTTTCATCGAAGCCTTCATCGAAACTCTCTCCGAACGCTGGATCTACTGTGTTATCACAGTACTTACCGAAATGACCAGACCCACCACACCTTGTGCACTTACGCTTCCTCGCTCCAAGTCCAGCTCCTTCGCAGCGAGGTCTGATCCGACTCTTCCTTGGTCTACCTGTTGCTCTCTTCAAAACTGGAGCGCAAAGCTTGAATCCAGGGTCCACCATGTCACATTGTTGTTTTCCCTCCATAGCAGGCAAGGCATAAGCATATGTGGCTTTGAACCTTGCAACAGAGTAGTAAGCATGCACATACTGCTGTATGTTCCCTGCTGGACCTGGGAGAGAAGTGATGAAAAACAAGGCATGAATGCATGGCAACCCAGTAATCTGCCATTGCCTACAACTGCAAGTTATAGCTTCAAAATCCACTGGATATCTCCATTCCCTCTTCTCTTTATCCAAATATGATATCTCTGCTGTGGTAGCCGAGCAAAGAGTCATGTTCATTTCCAAGCCTGTTGTTTTCTGCTTCAGTTCATTCATCACGGCTGGGATGATAATGTGGCCCATGAATTTTGCCTCGGCTATTCCTGCACGATAATGATATTTCTGCATGTACTCTACCCTTTTCCTATCAATCAAATCCACCACATAATGACCCTTTAGTTTCCGGATCGTTGAGTTGAAAGACTCTGCTAGATTATTGTGCACATAGTCAAATTTGCTCAGTTCACTGAATTGGCTTCTGGCCCATAACTTGGAGTGGTGTGTTTCCAAGTATTCTTTCACTTTGGGATTCACGTATTACTGTCTCAAGTGGTACTTGTGCTTCTTCACACTGCAAGTAAAAGATGCTGGCTATAAATTGTCGGTATACACCTTTCCTTTGAATTTCTTCATAAATTTGTAGCTAGGTGATGCATGCATTCCCTATGCTCTACTCCATGGAACACATTGTCCACGTCCACTTCTAAACCTTTGCAGGCATCTGTATGAAAGACCAACCCATTGGGATGTGCAATAGCCCGTCGCAGATTATGCAAAAACCAAGTCCAACTCTCCTCAGATTCTGTCTCCAGCACACCGTAGGCAACTGGAAATGCAAAACAGTGTGCATCAACTGCACAAGCTGCTACTAACTGTCCTTTAAACCTCCCTGTGAGAAAAGTGACATCAGTAGCCAAATAAGGCCTGCAGCCTGCCAAAAAACCCCGGTGACAAGCCTCAAAGCAGACAAAAACCCTCCTAAAGCATTCCTTTGTCTTTGTCACTCCCCTGAATGTGTACTCCACGGTGTGGTGATCAATATCTACAATACTACCTGGGCTGGTCCTCTTCACTTCACCTTTGAATGAATACAACAATTGAAAACTTTTCTGCCAGTTACCATAAATAGAATTCATAGCATGTTTTTACCATTGAACAACCTCATGTATGGTAAATCCATCTTGAACTTATCTTTAATGTTCTTCTGCAATTCCTTTGGACCCACTTGCTGATTTTCTTTCACCCACTTCTTTACTTCTTCTGCACCCATCTTGACTTGGCTCTATTGATTGTATCCTTCATAAGGGTTGATTCCAGGCATGTGTGCTTAAAAGGGTTCACTTTGACCTAAACATTAGTGCTATTTCACATTTTGGATGCAAGCAGCCTCCATGGACAACCCTCAGTCGGACAGTGCACTCTGTAACGTACTTGATCGCTCTTGTCAACTTTGAAAGTACGTTCTACCTTGATGCAGTATGTCACAAGTGCATTTTTACACTCAGTCATGGATGCAAAAACGGTACCTTCTTCCATATGAGGGTTCAAAGGGTCCCATTCAACAGCTGCAAGGTCTTCGTCCTCACCCACTGCATCATCGTCCACACGGACTGCATTGTGAGCCTCATCTTGGTTTTCAGCCAGAGGTGCCCATCGTAAATTCTGAATAACATCAGAATATAGCTTCTCTTCATCAACCCCAGAATTGTAGTTATCAGGTTCCACTTCAAGGGGGACCCTACTGCCCTTACCCACACTTGTTGAGCCACCACGTTGCCATGCACCAACCGAACTGTGTTCTGGCTAGAGATGCCATTACAACGACTTGGTTCTCCCCGAGATGTTGCACCCGTCATCCTTGGCTGCTCAAGCACATCAATTGCAGCCTCACATGAAAATTATCTTTCTCTTTATGCCTAGCAAACATGGTAGCCAACTCCTCATCATTACTAACTGTCGCCCATTTCTTTTCCCCGTCATAGTATTTGTATACCACTTCATCACACACACCCCAAGGATATTGGCTACAAATTACCTCCCCAAATTGTCTGAAACTCGAATTACTAGCCATTGGCAACCGATAATCGAAACCTGATTGGTATTTCTTCTTATCCTTTGCATCGAACATGTACCGGTCCATTCTAATGTGCACCAAGAAAGCAAACCGCAACTCCATCCTAACCGACCAAAAACAGAGACGCAATCAGCACACTAATTGGGCAAACCTACTCGAATCGACTGTTCAAATGCACAACTAAGCTCAATCTAAATAGGAGGCGTGACTTACACCTTGGGATCCCAGTCGTGGACGCGGCCGATCTCTGGCTCCACGCCTGCCTCGCCAAATACTCCGGGGTCGCCGATGCTCGCCATTTCGCCCTGGGGTTCTTCCTCCTAGCTCAAACAGCTCCAGCAGCCCCCCACCTTTGAGCGCTCCGGCCGGGTGCATGGAAGGAGGCCGCGCCGCGGGTCGAGAAGGTGGCTGGCGCCATACCCATGGCGTAGCCGGAAGGTGGCGGGCGTCGCAGGTAGCGGTGGAGCATCGGCGTCGGACGGTAGCGGCAGAGCAGGCCGTTTAGCTAGTGGCGGGGCAGGTGCTGGCCGCGGCGCAGGTGGCGGCGGCGGCGCAGGCCGGCTGGCCGGCGGATGGGCAGAGTGGCCGTCGATTTGGCCGGCTAGAATCCTACGAATGATTTGGGGATTTTTTTGCATGGGCCCACATGTCAGCTCCGGATCGACGTCCATGCAGTCCCACGTGTAAGGTCCGAACCCACAACCCCTAATGGTGGCGGACGGAATGGACTCAAATCTGGACGTTTGGCCTCGTCATAGTAGTTGTGCATGGACTAGGGGCAAAACTGAGCACAATTCGCATCTGAGGGCAAAACTGAGCACATGGACACCACTCAGGGAAAAAGTATAATTAACCCATATTAATTTTCAGGGATTTCGTACAATTAATATGGATATGAGGGAGTAATAAAATTTATTGGCTTGATATATGAGTATATAGCTGGTCGCCCACTCCAGATATGTTTTCTCCATTTTTATTGTTTTAAAATATACTATGAAACCTCTGAAAATCTATTTCTTTTATATTTTTGAAAATTCAGGGGCCACCATATGAGTATATAGTTGGTATCCAACTAAATATACAATTTCTCTGTTTCCGTCCATAGTTTCAGCAACACAACAACCCAAATGGTCAGCCAATTTATTCAAGCTTCATATATCTATTTAATTAGCAAAAAAATGATATGTGTATCTATAATAAAAAATAGTAAATTTTGTTATATATTTAAACAATTGTCTTCTTTATGTGCTACGCAAATAAAAAAATCATGAATTTTTAGTCATGTAGCGAACACATGTTTATACTTAGACAAAATAATTCAGTTGTTGCAATTTAAACTGATACGTTTCTACTTTTTCAACTTCTTCAAGACCTTATGATTTTCCACCACATGATGGTTGCGGTTGGTCGGGTCGTTCGGTGTAACGCGAACAAAAGATCGAACGACAAACAAAAAATGATGTGGCACTGGTTTTGTTTCAAAATTCATGCTAATTGATCCAATGGTGATTAAGGTGTTCGGACCGAATGTCTTCGTCTTCTCGCCACACGTGTGACATTTATCATTTTGGAAAACTAAAGGAACAGGGTGTCTTATCCTCTTCAATTTTGGGGAATTTTCCATGAAGTCTCACATAGTACTACAAATCCTAAGGAATCATGTCTTACGAACGCAATCATAAGAAACCTAGTTGCATTATTTCTGTGAAACGAATGCTAAATCTAAAAATATTCTCATGGTTTTCCTTTTTGAATGAATCTCATGGGTAGAAATCCAGTGGGAATCCTCCGAAAATCTTGCAAACTGAATGTGTCCAAGGCTGAGTTTTTTTTTTTTTTTTTGAGACATGCGTTCTTTTTGGATTCTATGCCATGTATCGTGATGGGAATGGGCCAATTAAATTTGACGTTGTTGGTAACGGAGAGGACTAGTATTAAATAGACAGATGACCAGAATCTTTAAGTGTCTTGATTCTGAAAAGGCGGTCTATTTTCCTAATACGGATATTTTGAGCGCTGAAGTTGGTTCACACCTGTCTCAGATATGGAGGTCAGTGATAGAAAGACGGGATGTGTTAAAATAGGGGCTAATAATAAGAATTCACAATGGAATGTCTACAAAAATATGGAACATGAATTGGATACCTGTCGGGGAACGTTTGCATGGAAATCGAAAAATAATCTACGCACACACAATGATTTATCCATGGAGATGCATAGCAACGAGGGGGAGAGTGTGTCTACGTACCCTCGTAGACCGTAAGAGGAAGTGTTTGACAACGTGGTTGACGTAGTCGAACTTCTTCGCATTCCAGTTGATGAAGCATCGAACGTACGACACCTACGCGTTTGGCACACGTTCAGCACGATGACATCCTCCGCATTCTTGATCTAGCAAGATGGCGAGGTAGTGGATGAGTTCCGGCAGCATGACTGCATAGAGACGATGATGGTGATGCGATCTCCGCAGGGCTTCGACTAAGCACTACGAAAATATGACCGAGGGAGTAAACGGTGGATGGGGACGCTGAACACGGCTAAGACAATGGTGTGTGTCCTCGTGTGGCGTCCCCTCCTAGCATATACTAGTTGATTCCCCGCGCGTTGCAGCGGGAACATTAGCTTTACAACTATAGTGGTTAATTATGTCAAAATGAAACAGCAGGACCGGTTCTAAAAAAATAACAGGACCGTTAGCTTGACCATTATACTGGTTAATTATGTCAAATTGATAATTCTGCAGTGAAAGTAACATATAGCAAGAAAAATAACGGAACTCAATTTAATTAATATAATCCATAAACAAATGGTTAAATCTAATAAGATTGACATCCTCTATTTGATAGTTGAAAAGTACTTGATATATAGCTCCGAGGAATCATCCTCTATTTGATAGTTGAAAAGTACTTGTATATAACATACAGACAACTAAAAATAAACATGCATGATGCCACTTCAATGGGCATACCTTATTAAGCGTACCAAAAACTGCCCAAACTGCTATATAGTAGAAACCAAATATGCATTGAGAGATTTATAAGGTCAAGAAGAGACATTAAGTAAATAAATATTGTTCCACTGAGGAATTGATGAAACCCACATTGAGATAAAAAATAGCTCATATGAAAAGATGGAACACATAATGCTAACTCCTTACGAAGATATCATCGAAGTTAATCCATTGAAGAGCGAACAGATTGTCCTGTATGTAGCTTCCAAGTTCCAACAACCAAGGCAGCCTGGAAATAATGGTAGTGCATTCAGACATACATCTACCTCACGGCACAGACAGAATATTACATCGACAATGTTAACCAAGGTCATCGATCAAGAGTTGCATGCAACTTACTTTCAGCCCGGTAAGGCTATATCCGCAATGGAGAAGCGATGGAGAAGAACAAACTGAACTCCACATAGACCATGATGTAAAGCAAAGAGTATAAACATAATATAGTATATATGTAATACGACTGAAATAGAGGACTTACAGAGGAAGATGAAGGATGGCTAGACGTATGCGCTTCCAACGGTAACCGTAAGAGGAAACATCGGCGGTGGCAACGGTGGGGGTTGTGCCCGACCTTTGTCATGAGCAGGGAGCTCAGCCGCATGCACAAAAATGCCATCTTAAGATGGTGGCGAGTGCGCTCTTGGGCATAGGGCGAGATGGCGGACGCCGATCTGGACTATGCCAAGCAGGTGACGGACATGGTGGGAGTGTTCAACTTGGAAAATTACCTTGTGTTTTCCCACGGCTGACACCTGCAGGGTCTCGGCCAAAGGACGTGTGATGTGCACACCACGTTCTGACACATTTCTGGAATCCATGATAAAGGCCAAGGAGAAGGAGCGGCATAAGAGAACTAAGAACACTGAAAAAAGTGAAAGAAGGGTAACAAAGGACAGATAAAGGCTGAAGGCGCGCCCCCACCCTCGAGGACAGGGTGTGGCCCCCCCGGTGCAGATCTTCTTGCAGATATTTTTTTTATTTTCTGAAATAATTCTCCGTTGATT
Organism: Secale cereale; assembly: GCA_902687465.1. Lineage (NCBI taxonomy): Eukaryota > Viridiplantae > Streptophyta > Magnoliopsida > Poales > Poaceae > Secale > Secale cereale. The sequence continues at coordinate 856,596,427 of LR738712.1, forward strand.
TGCAGGCGATTCCGAGAACTTTTTATTTCTGCACAAAAACAACACCATGGCAGTTCTGCTGAAAACAGTTTCAGTCTGGGTTAGTTCCATTCAAATCATGCAAGTTAAAATCCAAAACAAGGGCAAAAGTGTTTGAAAAAGTAGATACGTTGGAGACGTATCGACTCCCCCAAGCTTAAACCTTTGCTTGTCCTCAAGCAATTCAGTTGATAAACTGAAAATGATAAAGAAAAACTTTGACAAACTCTTGCTCTTGTTGTTGTAAATATGTAAGCTAGCTTTCAGGTTTTCAACAAGATCATGAACTAACCACATTGACAATAACTTTCAGGTGTCAAGACTACTCACACCAATGGCATAATCAACTAGCGAGCAATAATAATAAACCTCGGATGACCACACTTCTCAAAACAATCGTGATATGATATAACATGATGGTATCTCGCTAGCCCTTTCTGAGACCGCAAAACATAAATGTAGAGCACCTTTAAAGATCAAGGACTGACTAGACATTGTAATTCATGGTAAAAGAGATCCAGTCACGATCATACTCAATTGAAATTAATAGTAATACATGTAACGATAGAGGTGCTCTCCTACTGGCGCTTTTTGATAAGAGGATGATGACTCTACATGAAAGTAAATAGATAGGCCCTTCGCAGAGGGAAGCAGGAATTTGTAGAGGTGCTAGAGCTCGATTTTTTAATAGAGATTGAATAACATTTTGAGCGGTATACTTTCATTGTTAACATAACAACCAAGAATCTCGATATCTCCCATGCTACGCACATTATAGGCGGTTCCCAAACAGAATGGTAAAGTTTATACTCCCCCAACCACCAACAAGCACACTCCATGGCCAGCCGACTCCACGGGTTACCGTCCAAACAAGTAACAGCCCTGGGGGAGTTTTGTTTAATTATTATGATTTTGAGCATGGGACTGGGCATCCCGGTTACCATCCATTTTCTCGTGAATGATGAGCGGAGTCCACTCATCATGAGAATAACTCACCTAGCATGGAAGATATGGACAGCCCTAGTTGATACATGAGCTGTTCGAGCATACAAAACAGAATTTCATTTGAAGGTTTTGAGTTTGGCACATACAAATTTACTTGGAACGGCAGGTAAATACCGCATATAGGAAGGTATGGTGGACTCATGTGGAATAACTTTGGGGTTTATGGAAGTGGATGCACAAGCAGTATTCCCGCTTAGTACAGGTGAAGGCTAGAAGGAGACTGGGAAGCGACCAGCTAGAGAGCAACAACGGTCATGAACATGCATTAAAATTAATCAACAATGAATGCAAGCATGAGTAGCATATAAATCACCATGAATATAAATATCGTGCATGCTATGTTGATTTGTTTCAACTACATGCATGAACATGTGCCAAGTCAAGTCACTTAAATCGTTCAAAGGAGGATACCACCCATCATACCACATCACAACTATTTTAATATCGTGTTGGCACGCAAGATAGACCATTATAAACTATCAGCTAATTAAGTATGGCATAAGCAGCTATGATCTCTAATTGTCATTGCAAACATGTTTCATTCATAACAAGCTGAATCAAGAACGACGAACAATCATATTTACAAAAACAAGAGAGGTCGAGTTCATACCAGCTTTTCTCATCTCAATTAGTTCATCATATATCATCCTTATTGCCTTTCACTCGCACGACCGAACGGTGTGGAAAATAATAGTAGTGCACGTGCATTGGACTAAGCTGGAATCTGCAAGCATTTAATACAAGAGAGAAGATAGGGTAATATGGCTCAAGGTTAAATCAACAACAAAGCACATGAGAGCCACTAAGCATTTTCAATCATGGTCTTCTACTCTCAACCCCTAAAGAAAAGAAAAGAAACTATTTACACGGGAAAGCTCCCAACAAGCAAAAGAAGAACGGGAAATCTTTTTGGGTTTTCATTTTTTTTGTTACTACTACAAGCAAAAAAAGTAAACTAGCTAGAAGCTACAACTTATATTTTTTGTTTTTCTGGGTATTTCTAGCACACACGAAAAAGACTAAGAAAAAGAAATTTAAGCTAAGCATGGATGGTACAGTGAAAAAGTGTGAGCACCGACAGCTAGAATAAGTGTGAACATGAATGTAAGTCGGTGAGAAACACGTAATCCCCCAAGCTTAGGCTTTTGGCCTAAGTTGGTCTATGGCCAGTACTGGCCAGATGGATATCCAAAGTTGTAGTTGGGGTCGTACTGAGATGCAGCGGATGCTGCCTGCTGAGCTGCAGCTCAAAGGCGGGCTGCCTTTGTCATGTTATAATGGGCATTTGCCTCCTCCATAGTTATAGTGTATCTTCCCTTTTCCTGAAAGTTAAACAAAGTAGGGGCAGGAAGAACAATAGGGATGGCATGCTGCCGGTTAAAGATTAGTCGATATTTCAGAGTTTGATTATCCCACTCTATAGACCGATGACTAGCCAAAGCATTACAGTCTAAATAAGCAGCAGGTAAAGGTTCATCATACGGATGCACAGACACACCAAGATAGCGGGCTATGCGAGTAGCATAGATCCCACCAAATAAATCTCCATACAAACCATTATGGTGTAGTCTACCTGCAACAATTGCTCCTAAGTTATATTGCCTATCACCTAGTACAACACTCCTGAGAATGCTGAGATCAGGGACACACATGTGACAGGCTTCATCTTTATTATTTATGCATCTACCAATAAAGAGAGCAAAGTAATGAATGGCAGGAAAATGTATGCTCCCTGTGGTGGCTTGTGTAATGTCCCTGGATTCCCCCACTGTAATACTAGCTAGGAATTCTCTAAATTCAGATTTGCGAGGATCACTCATACTGCCCCACTGTGGGAGCTTGCAGGCTTCATTAAAATCCTCTAAGTCCATCGTATAAGATTTATCATAAAGATCAAACAGGACAGTGTGAGAATTACGCGAAGATGAAAATTTAAAACTTCTCACAAAGCTACCAGTTAAGCCATGGTATTGGTGGCACTTATCTTGCATGAAGTCCTCGAGGTCGGCATTGCGCACATATGCGAAAAATTCATATTTGATGCCTGCTTGACTCATAAATTCATCTGACGGCCATTCACAAGGCCGCACATCGGCATCCCTCGGTGGTTCATCGTCCGGCTCATGGAACGCGAGCCTCGATTCTTGCTTCGTTGAAGGACCACCTTGGAAGTTTCTCCTAGACATTTTTCTGAAATTTTCTGAAATTTTTAGTAACTCAAAATAAAGGTTAACCAAACTCAACAAGATTGATAGCAACAACTCCTATAAGTGCCTAGAGGCTATATCATGCATTAGAACTATTTGGGACCAAGAAAATTTGTCATGCAAGCTGAAGAACAAGGTCACCACAGCAGCACAAATTTGCAACATATAAAGCACTAGAACAAAAACTAATTGCACGAACGGAGGAGTCACATACCAAGGAACAATCTCCCCAAACAGTTTGCTGAATGGTGATTTGAGCAAGGAGATCGAAAATGGTAGCAAAATGAGCTAGAACTCGGGTTTGAGCTGGTTGGGGATTTTTTTGGGAGGAAGAAGAAAAGTATGGGTGAAAGGATAAGTGGAGGGGGGGCCACGTGGGGCCCTCGAGGCAGGGGGCGCGCCATGTGAAGGGGGCGCGCCCTGTGCCCTCGAGGCCACGTGCTGGCTCCCCTCGCTGTGTGTTCAGTGCCATATTTTCTTAAATATTCTAGAAAAAATAATATTTCATTTTCATGGCATTTGGAGAACTTTTATTTTCGGGATATTTTTTATTGCATGGGTAAGTCTGGAAGCAGACAGATAATGCTATTTCCATTTTATTTAACATAATTAACAGAAAGTGAAAGGAGGGTACAGAAGATTTGTGCTATCTAGATTCACCTATCCCATGTTCAGCAAAAGGAATCCATTAACAAGGTTGATCAGGTCTTGTTAATAAACTCTTTCCGAGTAACATGAAACCGGAGAATTTTCGAATAACACTATGTTACCTCAATGGGGATATGTATGTCCCCAACAATAAGTATGTCATATGCCTTTTTGATAGTAGGAATAGGAAACTCAAAACCTCCAATAGTAATAGTTGAAGTTCTTCCAATATAGTTGATACTATAGACCTGAGGTTGTTTCCACTGAAAGTGTACCGTATGCTCATTACCATTGACATGAAAAGTGACATTGCCTTTGTTGCAATCAATAACAGCCCCTGCAGTATTCAAAAAAGGTCTTTCAAGAAAATAGAGTAATAGACATACTATCGTCCTCGGGAATATCAAGTATAACAAAGTCCGTTAGAATAGTAACATTTGCAACTACAACAGGCACATCCTCACAAATACCGACATGTATAGCAGTTGATTTATCAGCCATTTGCAAGGATATTTCGGTAGGTGTCAACTTACTGAAGTCAAGTCTACGATATAAAGAGAGAGGCATGACACTAACACATGCTCCAAGATCACATAAAGCAGTTTTAACATAGTTTTTTTTAATGGAGCAAGGTATAGTAGGTACTCCTGGATCTCCTAATTTCTCAGGCATTCCACCCTCAAAAGTGTAATTGGCAAGCATGATGGAGATTTCTACATCAGGTATCTTTCTTTTGTTGGTAATAATATCTTTCATGTACTTGGCATAAGGATTTGTTTTAAGCACATCAGTCAAACGGATACGCAAGAAGATAGGTCTAATCATTTTAGCGTAGCGCTCAAAATTCTCATCATCCTTTTTCTTGGATGGTTTCGGAGGAAAAGGCATGGGTTTCTGAACCCAGGGTTCTCTTTCCCTACCGTGCTTCCTAGCAACAAAGTCTCTCTTGTCATAACGTTGATTCTTTGATTGTGGGTTATCAAGATCAACAGCAGGTTCAATCTCTACATCATTATCATTACGAGGTTGAGCATCATCATGAACATCATTATTAATATTATCACTAGGTTCATGTTCATTACCAGATTGTGTCTCAGCATCAGAAACAGATATATCATTGGGATTCTCAGGTGGGTGAGCTACAGTTTCACTAGAAGCATTGTTCAAGAAATCTTCCGATTCAGCGATTTATCATCCGATTTATCGCTACTCTTGGGGTGATCGATAAGATTATGCCTTATCTTCACCGTTTATCGTTTGGGCCGATTTATCGCTATGACGAGCGATTTATCGGGAATCTACCGATAAATCAATCCTATTCATAGCACTATGTTTGCAAAAACTATGTTTATTTGTGTTTTGAGGACCTTGTTATGCAATATGTACTATTGTCTTATTTTGTTTTTCATTATACGAGGATTCAAATGGTAGGAATCCACGTAACACTTCTGTCAAATATTGTTTTGGTGTTGAATATAGCATATTTTAGTGTTGGGGACCTAGGATTTGCAAAAAATGGCTGATTAACAGTCAACCGATAAAATCGATTAATCGGCCGATTTCCGATTAATCTCTAATCCCCAGCTGACCGAGACGCTAACGATAAGCGATATCCTCAACATTGACTAGAAGCATGCAAAGTTCTATCATTTTTCTTTTTCTTCTTCTTAGAAGAACTAGGTGCATCTAAATTAGCTCTCTGAGAATCTTGCTCAATTCTCTTAGGGTGGCCTTCAGGATACAGAGGTTCCTGAGTCATTTTACCACCTCCAGTTGCAACTCTAACGGCATAGTGATTATTCTTGCTATTTAATTCATTGAGCAAATCATTCTGAGCCTTAAGTACTTCTTCTACTTGAGTGTTGACCATGGAAGCATGTATACTAATTAGTTTCAGTTCATCTTTAGCATTAAACAGATAATCACTTAAGCGTTCAATCATATGAGCATTGTGTTGTAATTGTCTACCAACATAAGCATTGAAGTTTTCTTGTTTCACAATAAAATTGTCAAACTCATCTAAGCATTGGCTAGCAGACTTATAACGAGGAATATCACCTTCATCAAATCTATAAAGAGAATTTACCTTTACTACCTGTGTCAGGTTATCAAGACCATGTATTTCCTCAATAGGTGGTAAATTCTTAACATCTTCAGCTTTAATACCTTTTTCATTCATAGACTTCTTTGCCTCTTGCATATCTTCAGGATTGAGAAATAGAACACCTCTTTTCTTCGGAGTTGGCTTAGGGGCTGGTTCAGGAAGTGTCCAATTATTTTCATTGGCCAGCACATTATTCAATAGTAATTCATCTTGTTCCACTGTTCTTTCCGTGAAAACACAACCAGCACAACTATCCAGGTGGTCTCTGGAAGCATCGGCTAGTCCATTATAAAAGACATCAAGTATATCATGCATCTCAAGAGAATGATTAGGCAAAGCATTTAGTAACTGAAGAAGCCTCCCCCAAGCTTGTGGGAGACTCTCTTCTTCAGTTTGAGCAAAGTTATATATTTCCCGTAAGGCAGCTTGTTTCTTATGAGAGGGAAAATATTTAGTAGAGAAGTAATACATCAAATCCTAGGGACTACGCACACAACCATGATCAAGAGAATTAAACCAAGTGTTAGCATCACCCTTTAACGAGAACGGAAACAACTTAAGGATATAATAGTAGCGAATCTTTTCATCATTGATAAATAGGGTGGCTATATCATTCAACTTAGTAAGATGTGCCACAACAGTTTCAGACTCATAGCCATGGAAAGGATCAGATTCAACCAAAGTAATTAACTCAGGATCAATAGAGAATTCGTAATCCTTATCAGTAACACAAATAGGTGAAGTAGCAAAAGCAGGGTCAAGTTTCATTCTAGCATTTAAGGATTTTTCTTTCAGCTTAGCTAATAACTTCTTAAGATCATATCTATCATTGCAAGCAAGAAAGTCTCTAGCAGTTTCTTCATCCATAACATAACCCTCAGGCACAACAGGCAATTCATATCTATTGGGAGTAGTTTCATCATCACTTTCATAAATATCATCAACATTTGCACTCTCCCTAACCTTAGCAATTTGTTCATCTAGAAATTCACCTAGTGACACGGTCTCAGGCATAGATGTAGTTTCATCATACATAGCAGAAGTAGCATCATCAAGAATATACGACATATCAGATTCAATAGCAGGAGTAGGTGTAGCAAGTTTACTCATAACAGAAGGAGAATCAAGTGCATAGCTAGATGGCAGTTCCTTACCTCCCCTCGTAGTTGAGGGTAAGATCTTGGTTTTTGAGTCCTTCATATTATTCATAGTGAAAAGCATATATAAATCCCAAGTGACTTAAAGAATAGAGCTATGCTCCCCGGCAACAGTGCTAGAAAATAGTCTTGATAACCCACAAGTGTAGGGGATCGCAACAGTTTTCGAGGGTAAAGTATTAAGCCCAAATTTGTTGATTCGACACAAGGGGAGCCAAAGAATACTCTTAAGTATTAGCTGCTGAGTTGTTAATTCAGCCACACCTGTAAACTTAGTATCTGCAGCAAGATAGTTTAGTAGCAAAGTAATATGATAGTGGCGGTAGCAGCAGTAAAAGTAAAGATAATGTTTTTGTAGTTTTTGTGATAGTAGCAACGGAAAAATAAATAAGAGACTAGAAATATAGGTAAAGCTCGTAGGCATTGGATCGGTGATGGGAAATTACGTTGGATGCAATTCATCATGTAGAGGTTATAACCTAGGCATGTATTCCAAATATAGTCATACGTGCTTATGGAAAAGAACTTGCATGACATCTTTTGTCCTACCCTCCCGTGGCAGCGGGGTCCTATTGGAAAATAAGGGATATTAAGGCCTCCTTTTAATAGAGTACCGGACCAAAGCATTAACACATAATGAATACATGAACTCCTCAAACTATGGTCATCACCGGGAGTGGTCCCGATTATTGTCACTTCTGGGTTGCCGGATCATAACACATAGTAGGTGACTATATACTTGCAAGATTGGATCAAGAACACACATATATTCATGGAAACATAATAGGTTCAGATCTGAAATCATGGCACTCGGGCCCTAGTGTCAAGCATTAAACATAGCAAAGTCATAACAACATCAATCTCAGAACATAGTGGATACTAGGGATCAAACCCTAACAAAACTAACTCGATTACATGATAGATCCCATCCAACCCATCACTGTCCAGCAAGCCTATGATGGAATTACTCACACGCAGCGGTGAGCATCATGGAACTGGTGATGGAGGAAGGTTGATGATGACGATGGCGACGATCTCCACTCTCCGGAGCCCCGAACGGACTCCAGATCAGCCCTCCCGAGAGAGATTAGGGCTTGGCGGCGGCTCCGTCTTGTAAAACGCGATAATTCTTTCTCCCTGATTTTTTTCTCCACGAAACGGAATATATAGGACCTGGGGATACATCGGTGGAGCATCGGGGGGCCCTCAAGGCAGGGGGTGCGCCCTGGGATGGGGGCGCCCCCCCCCCCACCGTCAAGGACAGGGTGTGGGCCCCCCGGTGCAGATTTTTTTTATATTTTCTGAAATAATTCTCCGTTGATTTTCAGGCGATTCCGAGAACTTTTTATTTCTGCACAAAAACAACACCATGTCAGTTCTGCTGAACACAGCGTCAGTCCGGGTTAGTTCCATTCAAATCATGCAAGTTAGAGTCCAAAACAAGGGCAAAAGTGTTTGGAAAAGTAGATACGTTGGAGATGTATCAGACACTCTTTGAAGTTCTATGTGTTGGTTGAATAGATGTTTCTGAGATTGTGTGATGCATATTGTATAATCATGCCCATGGATACTTGAGGTGACGATGGAGTATCTAGGTGACATTAGGGTTTTGATTGATTTGTGTCTTAAGGTGTTGTTCTAGTACGAACTCTATGATTGATTGAATGTTACTACGGACTCATGAATCGATCGATCAGAAAGAATAACTTTGAGGTGGTTTCGTACCCTGTCATAATCTCTTCGTTTGTTCTCCGCTATTAGTTACTTCGGAGTGACTCTTCGTACTCACTCACATTGATATCTCCATAGCCCGTTGATACGCCTAGTCGATGTGAGACTATCTCCCTCCTTTTGTCTTCTCCACAACCACCTCTCTTCCAGATAGTGCTATGTCCATGGCTCACGCTCATGTATTGCGTGAAAGTTGAAAGGTTTGAAAGATTGAGTATGAAAACAAATGCTTGGCTGAAATCGGGGTTGTGCATGATATAAATATTTGTGTGATGAAGAGGGAGCATAGCCAGACTATATGATTTTGTAGGGATAACTTTCTTTAGCCATAGTATTTTGAGAAGACATGATTGTTTTGTTAGTATGCTTGAAGTATTGCTATTTTTTATGTCAACATAGACTTTTATCTTGAATCTTTCAAATCCGAAAATTCATGCCACAATTAAGAGAATTACATTAAAAACTATATTAGTTAGCATTCCACATCAAAAATTCATTCTTTATCATTTACCAAGTCAAGGACGAGCAGGAATTAAGCTTGGGGATGCTTGATATGTCTCCAACGTATCTATAATTTTTTATTGTTCCATGCTATTATTTATGAAGTCTTTGATGTTTAATGGGCTTTATCATACACTTTTATATGATTTTTGGGACAAACCTATTAACCCAGAGCCCAGTGCCAGTTTGTGTTTTTCTCCTGTTTTAGGGTTTTACAGAAAAGGAATATCAAACGGAGTCCAATTGACGAGCCACTTTTTTATGATTTTTTCTGGACCAAAAGAAGCCCCCGAAGCAAAAGAGTTGGGCCAGGAGAGCCACGGGCTGCCCACGAGGGTGGAGGGCACACCCTGGGAAGGTGGTGGCGCCCTCATATCTCATGGACAACCCAGAATCCCCCCTGACGTGGGACCTACGCCAAAAATTCCTATAAATACTGAAACCTTCGGAAATTAACCTAGATCGGGAGTTCCGCCGCCGAAAGCCTTTGTAGCCACCGAAAGCCAATCTAGACCCCGTTCTGGCACCCTGCCGGAGGGGGGAACCCTCACCGGTGGCCATCTTCATCATCCCGGCGCTCTCCATGACGAGGAGGGAGTAGTCCACCCTCGGGGCTGAGGGTATGTACCAGTAGCTATGTGTTTGATCTCTCTCTCTCCCGTGTTCTTGAGATGGCACGATCTTGATGTATCGCGAGCTTTGCTATTCTAGTTGGATCTTATGATGCTTCTCCCCCTCTACTCTTGTAATGGATTGAGTTTTCCCTTTGAAGTTATCTTATCGGATTGAGTCTTTAAGGATTTAAGAACACTTGATGTATGTCTTGCACGTCCTTATCTGTGGTGACAATGGGATATCATGTGATCTACTTGTTGTATGTTTTGGTGATCAACTTGCGGGTTCCGTGACCTTGGGGATCTATGCATAGGGGTTGGCACACGTTTTCGTCTTGACTCTCCGGTAGAAACTTTGGGGCACTCTTTGAAGTTCTATGTGTTGGTTGAATAGATGTTTCTGAGATTGTGTGATGCATATTGTATAATCATGCCCACGGATACTTGTGGTGACAATGGAGTATCTAGGTGACATTAGGGTTTTGATTGATTTGTGTCTTAAGGTGTTATTCTAGTACGAACTCTATGATAGATTGAACGTTACTACGGACTCTTGAATAGATCGATCAGAAAGAATAACTTTGAGGTGGTTTCGTACCCTACCATAATCTCTTCGTTTGTTCTCCGCTATTAGTTACTTTGGAGTGACTCTTTGTTGCATGTTGAGGGCTAGTAATATGATCCAATTATGTTATCCTTATTGAGAGAACTTGCACTAGTGAAAGTATGAACCCTAGGCCTTGTTTCCTATCATTGCAACACCATTTATGCTCACGTTTACCACTTGCTACCATGTTGTTTCTATATTTTCTTATTACAAAAACCTATATCTACGATCCATATTGCACTTGTATCACCATCTCTTCGCCGAACTAGTGCACCTATATAATTTACCATTGTATTGGGTGTGTTGGGGACACAAGAGACTCTTTGTTATTTGGTTGCAGGGTTGCTTGAGAGAGACCATCTTCATCCCACGCCTCCCACAGATTGATAAACCTTAGGTCATCCACTTGAGGGAAATTTGCTATTGTCCTACAAACCTCTGTACTTGGAGGCCCAACAACGTCTACAAGAAGAAGGTTGTGTAGTAGACATCAAGCATCTTTATGATCACCCAGTTACGCTATGACGTTTGATAGTGCACAATGTATTCCTCCGTTACTCGGGAGTTGCATGATCTCATGGTCTAAGGAACATGTATTTGACATACAAGAAAGCATTAGCAATAAACTGTATGATCAAATTCTAAGCTAACGGATGGGTCTTGTCCATCACATCATTCTCCTAATGATGTGATCCCGTTATCAAATGACAACTCATGTCCATGGTTAGGAAACCTTAACCATCTTTGATCAACGAGGTAGTTTTGTAGAGGCTCACTAGGGATAAGATATTTGTTTATGTATTCACACATGTATTTAAGTTTTCGGTCAATACAATTCTAGCATTCATAATAACATTTATCATGATTAAGGAAATATAATAATAACCATTTTATTATTGCCTCTAGGGCATATTTCCATCAGTCTCCCACTTGCACTAGAGTCTATAATCTAGTTCACATCGCTATGTGATTAACATACATAGTTCACATCGCCATGTGATTAATACCCAAAGAGTTTACTAGAGTCAATAATCTAGTTCACATCGTCATGTAACTAATACCCAAAGAGTTTACTAGAGTCAATAATCTAGTTCACACCGCCATGTGATTAACACTCAAAGAGTTCTAAGGTATGATCATGTTTTGCTTGTGAGAGAGGTTTTTAGTCAACGGGTCTGTAACATTCAGATCCATGTGTACTTTGCAAATTTCTATGTCTACAATGCTCTGCATAGAGCTACTTTAGCTAATTGCTCCGACGTTCAATACGCATCTAGATTGATACTCAGAGTCATGTGGATTAGCTCAAAAATACATGCATGATCTATAACACTTCAAGGAAAGCTTGTTCAAAGAGCGTCAAGAAATTTTCTCGGATATCTTGTGTCGACCCAGGACCATTTCCCCATGAACAAATGGTGGTTCAAAGTAATAATGAAATGTCCTTAATATTCCGGTGATTTTGGTTCATTTAAAAAGAACAATATTTGCTTTTGATGGTAAAGTCGGGCTCAACTATAGTTCTTATTACCCAAATGATAAAAAAATGGCGCCATATTTTTTAACTTTACAGGCGAAACTCTTCTGGACCGTTGGATTGAGGAATGAATCTTGGAGCTGGAAAGATCGAATATGTCAGCGCAAGAATTCTTCCAGCAAAAAAAATGATGTTGCGAACTCTCTTTGTTTCACCGCCTTATCCACACATGGCGTCCTTTGC
>LR738712.1:856635743-856649371 GCA_902687465.1 Secale cereale
GTTGAATCCTTTGACACTAGACAAAATGTGACATGAGGGGGTCTAGGGTTGTGGATCGCCGAGCAGTCGAGGGTCGAGGGGTCGAGAGGTTGCCTAGCTAGTGTCAAAGTATTGAAGAAATCCATGACTTCATCATTTGCCAGAAGTAACCGGGGCATGTTGGTACGAAGTTCTGCTAAGTTGTTTTGGAAAGGAGTTCCTGATAGGATAATCTGTCTTTTGTTACGAATTATCCTATCTGGGACTCCGTTCCAAAATAACTTTGGAGAGCTTCGTAATATCATGCGACTGTTACTTTCGCCTAATGATGAAGTATTGGTTTTGTTGAATCCTTTGACACTAGACAAAATGTGACATGAGGGGATCTAGGGTTGTGGATCGCCGAGCAGTCGAGGGTCGTCCAGGGGTTGAGGGTGGAAGCTAGTTCTACGTTTGCCATTAATATATCCATCTGTCATGTTTGAATAATAATTGGCATGTTGTAAATATTTGTAGAAACTATGGACGACAACACCCGAGACCTAGCACAAGAAGCGATGTTGATGGACATAATCGCAGACGGACAAGATGCCGTCTTGTCGTTTCTCAACGACACCAATGAGCTGGTGGAAAGAGAGCTGCTGGAAGATCTAGGCTATGATATTGATGGCTCCGGTGACCCAATGCACATGGAAGAAGTAGACCGTGAGGACGGCTCCGGTGACCCAATGTCGGTGCAAGAAGGATACCGTGATGCTGGCTCCGGTGACCGAACCGAGTCCGGCCAGGAGGTATATATGTTAGTTAAGCCTATGCTGACTAGTTAATTGATGCATTGATAACCCTCAACCGTAAGGGATCGAGATAGTCTTCGCGGGTAAGAATAACCCAATTTATTGATTCGACACACGGGGAGCCAAAGAGTATTTATAAGCTTTGACAGTTGAGTTGTCAATTCAACCGCACCTGAAATATACTTACTTGCAACAAAAGATAAGTGGTAACAGCGATATGATAGTGATGATGGTGATAGGAAAAGTAAACAGCAAAAGTAAATAGCAAGAGTAAATGGCAAAAGTAGAAACTAGTAACCAGCAGGATTTAAAACACTGTAGGCTAGGGAGATGGATGGTTGGGCGCTGCATGGATGAGATATATCATGATTCCAACTTGGGGCAAGGCACACGGAAAAGTAATGATCATCTAGGCAAATATCAAACATTAGGCATGTATCCCGTAGGTAGTTGTACGTGCTTGCAATAAGAACTTGCACAACATCTTTTGTCCTACCATCCCGCTATGAACGGGGCCAAAAGGAACTTATGGAGATTAAGGTGCTCCTGTCAAAGTGCACCGGAACAAAGCAATAAACTCAATGGATACATGTAATCCTCAAACTATGGACCATCCCCTTTGGTGTCCCAAGCTGTCACTTTTGGGATCGCCGGTTCCGAACCGTAATAGGTGCAAACAACTCATATATAGGATCAAGAACACAAATATATTCATGCAAACACATATGGTTCAGATCTGAAATCATGGCACTCGGCCCTAAGTGACAAGCATTAAGAATAACAAGTTGAAGCAAAGATGATAAACACCATAGTAGATGATAGGCAACATGCCCCCAACGATCTGACAAACTATTACATGATCTAGCTCATCCAATCCCTACCATCCCCTTCACCTACAGCAGGGGATTACTCACACATGGAAGGAGAAGTCATGGAGGGATGATGGAGTGGTGATGATGATGACGATGGCGACGATCTCCCCTCTCCGGAGGCCAATTCAGCCTCCAGATTAGCCCTCCTGAAGAAGAACAGAGGGTGGCGGCGGCTCCGCGACGAAAACTGGGAAAAGAACTTCTGATCTGGGATTTCTCCGTCACGAGCTAAAATACGGGTCAAGGTAGGGCACCAGAGGAGGTGGGGCCCACCCAGGAGACCCCCCGGCGCGGCCAGGGGGTGGTCCGCGCCACCAGGGCACCTGGGGCCCCCCTGCCCCCCCCCCTCTAGCCCCTCTTCTGGCTCCGGGTTCCTTCGGGTGCGTGGATTTTCTGTGATTTTTCGTGGAATTTTCTGAGATACCTAAAAATCCGTTTTCCTGCACACAATAAAACCATACAGGCAGCTCTGCTGAAAACAGCGTCGGTCCGGGTTAGTTTAGTTCAAAACATGCAAGAATGAGGTCAAAACAATATCAAAAGTGTTTGGAAAAGTAGATACGTTTGAGACGTATCAACTCCCCCAAGCTTAGCATATTGCTTGTCCTCCAGCAATTCAGTTCAACGAACAGGACGCGACAAAGAAAACTTTGACAAACTCTTTTGCTTCATTAGATGTATATAAGCATGTACTACGAAAAGAGTCTAGCAAGTATTGAAACAGTACTATGAGGACAATGCACGGAGCAATCCTTCTTTCAAGTGACCAATCACAATTACTTAAAAGTAAATAATATATTACTGAAAATCAAGACAAGATTACATTGCACATAGCTTGAGCATATTAGGGTGGTATCTCGCTAGCCTCCATGAGTGAAGCAAAACATAAATGCAGAAACTCCTCCAGAGTTTTAAAGAAGACTAGAACTAAAAATTTCAGAATAAATAATATCACAAGCATGCAGAAGACAATGTAATACTTTGGGACAATGCACATTACACTCAGAATGACAATTATGCTCTCCTAGTTGGTGCTTTGAAGAAAGAAGGTGGAGACTCTCGAACCGTGGCTTTTGTTGGCAAGGTTGAAAACCCGTGGTCGGAAACAAAAACTAAACATGTACCAGAGCTCTTGGTTTTAAAAACAGAGGTAAAAATGTTTTTGAGATGTGCATATTTCGTCAACGAATGCTAGCAGATAACTCAATCACTTCTTGAGATGGACAAGTTTCGAGGAACGGCTCCCGCATGAGGACGATCACATCCTCTTAATCTCCTTTGTTTATCACTGCCAAAGTTTTCTGATTTCTCATGAACAAAGCGTGAAGGAGGGTTTGTTTGTTGTATTATCTTTTATGAGCCGGGCGCACTCTATGCCAGTTCCTTCTCGTATTATGGGTTTGCACATTAGACATGCAATCCCAGGGTGAAACTTGTCCAACTTAAAAAAGATCATGAATTAACTACTACTTCCTCATGAGCTAAAACAGAGGCACAAAAAGAGAAATGCTTTTGATTAATTTCGAGATGGTACACGAAATTCTTCGTTAGGAATGGCAGGTAAATACCATGTATAGGAAGGTATGGTGGACTCATATGGCATAACTGGTTTAAAGGATTTGGATGCACAAGCAGTCAGTCCGCTTAGTACAGGTGGAGGTTAGCAAAAGACTGGGAAGCGACCAACTAGAGAGCAATAACGGCCATAATCATGCAGAGCGACAAAGCAACATTGAATCGGGCATGAAAGTGATATAACTATTCTGAAACTCAAAGATCATCAAGGCAGAGCAGACTTTTTAGTCTTAAACATGTGTAAACATGTGCCAAGTCAATCCAAAAATTCTCTAAAGGGAAATACCACCTTAGTATACCAGACTATGAACAGTGCAATGCATGTAAATCATTTCAATAACACATTATATACTCTAGCTATTCGAGACTAGCCACAAGGGAAGCATGAACCACTGGAAGAGCATTGTAAACATAGCACTATGTCGCTACAAGCTGGTCTCTAGATCATAAGTACAGGCATATGTACAAAAGTAGAAACAAGAAGAGTTCATACCGGTCTTCCTTGTTGCTTCCCTTCAGTCGATCTTCGTCATTACTGCATCGTCACTTGCATGATTGAACGTAGGAAATATAATTAAATGCCATCACGGACTCGAGCTGATCTCTGAAAACAAAGCAAACTATAGAGAAAAAGGAAATCTTTTTGGATTATTTCAAAGGTTAAACGAAAGCAAAAAGAAAGAGGAAATCTTTTTGTTGTTTTTGCAAAGAGAGAAATAAAGAAGAACGGGCAAAAACTTCGAAAAGATCAAAGCGAATAAAACGGATAATACAATGGAAAGATGAGAGGGGCACGTACTCCCCCAAGCTTAGGCTTTTGGCCTAAGTTGGTAGCAGCTACTGCCCCTAGGAGCCTCCTGCTCCGGGGGTATGGTAGTGAGTCCAAGGGTCGTAGAAGGATGCTGGCGCGTACACCGAACTCCTCGGAGTCTCCCACGAGGAAGGGTCCGTGCGCCAAGCAGAAGAAGACCCTTCACCAAACTCGGTGGCGGTTTCTTCCTGAAAAGGTGGTAACTCACCGTGCTCCTCCTCATCGGGCACAACCCCCTCCATGGGGTTATGAAACCGATGCTGGGCCATGAACTCATCGAACTGGATAACATCAAAGGACCATCCGTTCCTGCGAGAAAAATCAAACAAAAGAGGTGCAGGTAGACGGATCTCACGTTCCGCGGTGGTTCCGAAACGCAAGATGTAAACAAGATTATCAAGCTCAGAAGCCATGGTAACAAACTTATGCCTTTTCATAGCAGCAAGATCAAAGCTTAAATAAGTAAAAGGATTATCATCAGGGTGTGGGGTGCCTCCAAGATGTTCTAAGATAAGTGTGGCATAAACGCCACCATATAAGTCTCCCTTGTTACCGTTCATAGCAAGGCGTCGAGCAATTAAGGCACCCAGATTATAATCACACCTCCCTGAGAGGGCGGCTGCCAGGATAGCAATATCCGGCGCAGAAGTGTTGCTCGTGTTGTCACGAGCTAACACCCCTCTAGCAATAAAATATGCAAAATACCTGAGGTGAGGGAATAAGATGCTGGAGATCTTTGACCGATGAATATCCCTCGTACCCATGCTGCAGAGAGAGTTGAAGACGGTTTTCAGCTCGGAGGGCTGAGTGGTCATCCTAGCCGTCCTCCCAACGTTTGGCACACCTATTATTTCACAAAACTTTCCCAAAGTCATAGTGATAAGATCATTGTAAATTTTAAACTCAATAGCACCTGAATCAGGATTATATCTAAAACTGTTAATGAAACTGGAGGTGAGTTTTTTATACTGAGTAACACGGCACGTGATGAGCCGTGTCAGACCTGCATTAGCACAAAGATTATAAAACTCATCCTTGATTCCCGCAGCTTCAAGGAATTCATCACATGGAAACGTCATCGCACGTGCTGGACTTGTGTCTTCCAACAACTCTAGGGGCACATGATCTTTTTTATAGCTCACCCTAGCAGTCGATGGTGAAGCTGCGGCTCTAGTAACTCGATCGGAGTGCGTGGGCCTCCTCTTCTCAAGCCACCCTTTTGCCCTTCCTAACAAACTCATTTCTGAAATTTTTGGCAATTTACAAAAACGAGGATTAAAACAAGGTGAGTTAAGGCAAACTACTCAACTCACTTGCCCAAGGCATAAAATTGCATCAAAACTTGGAAAATAACTTTCTACACATGCATGCAAGCTCATCTATACAGCACCAAGAACTACTAAATACTCACAAATGAAGCCACCAATCAGAATCCTAATTGGAGGGGTGGAGGAGTCACATACCAGGGAGTATTTGTTCAAAATCTCAGCTCAAATGATAGGCTGTAGAGAGAGATCGAAGAATCGCCTCCAAGAACAGCAAGAACGCAAGAACAAGTGCAGAACTCGCGTTTTTGGAGAGAAAGAGAGAGGGAGGAAGAAGACTTACCTGGAGGGGGGCCTTGTGGGCCCCAGGCGCCCTGTGGGCGCGGCCAGGGGGCAGGCCGCGCCAGCTGGCCGCCTGGGCCACTGGTGGGTCCCCCTGGCTGGCCCCAGGTCCCTCTGGTTCACTCCCGTCGTGGAAATTTTTATTTTAATTGTTCTGGAATTTTTCTGAAAACTTCACTGTTGAAATTTTTTTGAAGTTCAAAAAGCTGCATAACTTTCTGAAAACTTAAAGCAGTGAGTAGTATTGTGAAGCTTCAAAACATAAACACTTGGTACAGCAAGGAGAACAAAAACTAAAAACAAATGAAAACATAACAAGCTCAACTTTTTATCTATATAAAACACGCTTGCTAGTAAGGTAGATCAAGTCTTACCAACAAACAGGCGATATATAGAGCAAAAAGTCTCACCTCTTACGAAGTAATCACTGAACCTTTACTTTGATGGACATTGTCCCCACCATGAAAGTTTTGTATTTGTGATGCACATGTAGTGGACAGTCCCATTCTCCAATCTTCACGGTTTCGATATTTTCTATAGAGTTGAGGCCTTGTCTCCTGTCGGTCTTCTTTGGAAAATACACCATGTGTTCTTTATCATTCACATTGAAGGTAACCTTCCCTTTATTGCAATCAATAATAGCACCTGCGGTGTTAAGAAAAGGTCTACCAAGAATAATGGACATGCTCCCATCCTCGGGCATGTCAAGCACAACAAAATCAGTAAGAATCAAACAATTAGCAACTTCTACTGGAACATCCTCACAAATACCTATCGGAACAGCGGTTGACTTGTCAGCCATCTGAATAGAGATATCTGTAGGAATTAGCTTCTCTAAACAAAGCCTCTCGTAAAGAGAGAGAGGCATGACACTCACTCCTGCTCCAAGATCACATAAAGCAGTTTTGACATAATTATTCTTTATGGAGCAAGGAATGGTGGGTATACCTGGATCACCGAGCTTCTCAGGAATCTTGCCACTGAAAGAGTAGTTAGCAAGCATAGTAGATATTGCTTCATTAGGAACTTTTCTTTTATTAGTGACAATATCTTTCCTATATTTTGAATAAGGAGGTAACTTAATAGCATCAGTCAAAGGGATTTGAAGAAAAAGAGGTTTAATCCACTCACAAAACTTATTGTAATGCTCTTCTTCTTTAGATTTGATGGACTTACCTGGAAAGGGCATGGGTTTCTGTATCCATGGTTCTCTTTCCTTCCCATGTTTTCTTGCGATGAAGTCTTCTTTAGTGTACCTCTTACGTTTGTCAGGTGCTTCTTCTTCTCGAGCTTCAGGCGGATCATTCTTCTCATTATCCTTACCTTCAGGTTCAGCACCGTCTTCAGTCTCAGCATCGGAGATAGATACACTGTTGGGATCGACAGCTGGCTCTTCATCTGTAATAGGATCATTGGAATTGTCAGCCTCCTTATGTTTCTTCTTCTTCTTTGGAGAGCGAACAATTTCTTCTTCCTGCATTTGAGAATCTTGCTCGATTCTCGGATGCCCCTCTGGATAGAGAGGATCTTGAGTGCTAGTTCCTCCTCGGGTCTTAATCCCGAAGGCCTGCAAATCATCTTGTTTGGCATTGTTAGCAAGCAAATCTTTTTGCACATTAGAAATTTGTTCAAGCTGAGTTTGAACCATATGAAAATGTTTCACAAGACATTGAACATCATTAACCGTTCTACCTAGAACATCAAGAAAACTTTTGATAGCAAGGGAATTATCATGCA
Source organism: Secale cereale (assembly GCA_902687465.1). Taxonomy (NCBI): domain Eukaryota; kingdom Viridiplantae; phylum Streptophyta; class Magnoliopsida; order Poales; family Poaceae; genus Secale; species Secale cereale. The sequence continues at coordinate 856,643,119 of LR738712.1, forward strand.
ATTGACTTTGTATCCTCTCATTAAAATGATTTTGTTTCATAATAAAACTATCAAACTCATCTAAACATTGATCAGGAGGCTTACCATGAGGGATGTCACTAGCATTGAAATCTAAAAGAGAGTGTACCTCTACCATAGGAGGGTGAGTGGTAGGCTCACACAGCTTCTCAATAGGGGGTAGATTCTTCACGTCTTCAGCTTTAATACCTTTCTCTTTCATAGACTTCTTTGCTTCTCGCATATCTTCGGGGCTTAGAACAAACATGCCCCTCTTCTTTGGGTGTGGAGGTGGTTCAGGGACGGACCAATCTTCATGGTTTTTGGCAATCCTGCCCATCAAATCCTCTACATCGTCCGATGTTCTTTTCCTGAAAACACAACCAGCACAACTGTCCATATAGGACCTAGATTCATCAGTTAGACCAGCATAAAATATATCGATAAATTCGTTCTTAGGGACTTCATGTCCTGGTCTAGCCCGAATTAGACCGCAGTACCTCCCCCAAGCTTTAGGGAGGTGCTCATCCTGCAACTGTTTAAAGTTATAAATTCTTTGTAAAGCAGCATGTTGCATGTGAGCAGGAAAGTACTTATCAACAAAAGAGTGAGCTAAGTCTTGAGGACTCTTAATGGAACCGCATGGGAGTGAATCATACCATGCTTTAGCACCTTCTTTCAAGGAGAAAGGAAGAATCTTGGTCACATAAAAGTATCGTATCTTCTCATCTGTGGTAAACAAGCCACCCAACTCACCGAGTTTAGTCAGGTGTGCAATAGCATCATCATTTTCTCTGCCATAAAAGGGGTCAGCTTCAACCATAGTTATAAGTGAAAGATCAACAGAGAAATTATAATCAGGATCATCAATGCATATAGGAGATGTAGCAAATTCAGGATCAGGAACGGTTTTGTTCTTCAAAGAGTGCTTTTCAAACAGCTTCTTAATAACTTCAGGGTCAGAGCCAGAAAACTCTATCAGTTCCCTGCATAAATCTTCATCAAGCATATAGTAATCATCATCAAGGATTCTCTCCTTGAGTTTACTCAAATCAGGATAATCATAAGTTTCACCAATAGGGTAGCGAGTAACAGGAATTTCAATTCCAGACTTTTTTGCAGCAGCAGCGGTCTGTTTCTCAAGAGCATAACCAAGTGAACTAATATCATCAATAGTAGTAGAAGCATCATCAAGAATATCGGACATAGTAACAGATTCAGTAGGAGCATCATATGGTGGCGGTGAGGCAAACTTACTCATAACAGAGGGTGAATCAAGTGTAGCACTAGTGCTCAGAACAGTACCTCTTCTTTTAGTGGATAGTAAGATCGGAACCTTGGGATCTCCTTTCTTACCCATAGCGAATGAAGTGCAGCAGGTAGGATACTTCAAGTAGACTTGTAAATATTGCTATGCTCCCCGGCAACGGCGCCAGAAAACGGTGCTTGATAACCCTCAACCGTAAGGGATCGAGATAGTCTTCGCGGGTAAGAATAACCCAATTTATTGATTTGACACACGGGGAGCCGAAGAGTATTTATAAGCTTTGACAGTTGAGTTGTCAATTCAACCGCACCTAAAATATACTTACTTGCAACAAAAGATAAGTGGTAACAGCGATATGATAGTGATGATGGTGATAGTAAAAGTAAACAGCAAAAGTAAATAGCAAGAGTAAATGGCAAAAGTAGCAACTAGTAACCAACATGATTTAAAACACTGTAGGCTAGGGAGATGGATGGTTGGGCGCTGCATGGATGAGATATATCATGATTCCAACTTGGGGCAAGGCACACGGAAAAGTAATGATCATCTAGGCAAATATCAACATTAGGCATGTATCCCGTAGGTAGTTGTACGTGCTTGCAATAAGAACTTGCACAACATCTTTTGTCCTACCATCCCGCTACGAACGGGGCCAAAAGGAACTTATGGAGATTAAGGTGCTCCTGTCAAAGAGCACCGGAACAAAGCAATAAACTCAATGGATACATGTAATCCTCAAACTACGGACCATCCCCTTTGGTGTCCCAAGCTGTCACTTTTGGGATCGCCGGTTCCGAACCGTAATAGGTGCAAACAACTCATAGATAGGATCAAGAACACAAATATATTCATGCAAACACATATGGTTCAGATCTGAAATCATGGCACTCGGGCCCTAAGTGACAAGCATTAAGAATAACAAGTTGAAGCAAAGATGATAAACACCATAGTAGATGACAGGCAACATGCCCCCAACGATCTGACAAACTATTACATGATCTAACTCATCCAATCCCTACCATCCCCTTCGCCTACAGCAGGGGATTACTCACACATGGAAGGAGAAGTCATGGAGGGATGATGGAGTGGTGATGATGATGACGATGGCGACGATCTCCCCTCTCCGGAGGCCAATTCAGCCTCCAGATTAGCCCTCCCGAAGAAGAACAGAGGGTGGCGGCGGCTCCGCGACGAAAACTGGGAAAAGAACTTCTGATCTGGGATTTCTCCATCACGAGCTAAAATACGGGTCAAGGTAGGGCACCAGAGGAGGTGGGGCCCACCCAGGCGACCCCCCGACACGGCCAGGGCGTGGGCCGCGCCACCAGGGCGCCTGGGGCCCCCCTGGCCCCCCTCTAGCCCCTCTTCTGGCTCCGGGTTCCTTCGGGTGCGTGGATTTTCTGTGATTTTTCATGGAATTTTCTGAGATACCTAAAAATCTGTTTTCCTGCACACAATAAAACCATACAGGCAGCTCTGCTGAAAACAGCGTCAGTCCGGGTTAGTTTAGTTCAAATCATGCAAGAATGAGGTCAAAACAATATCAAAAGTGTTTGGAAAAGTAGATACATTTGAGACGTATCATGCATTCATTAACTCTCGTCTTTGTTCCTTTTTCTAGCCCTCCGGATCGAGCAAATCTTTGGTAGAGAGATGAGGCGCGAAGAAAAAGTTGAGGCCGGATGAAAAGTTTGAGATCTCAGAAATCTCGTGCTCCGGCGAACCGATTGAACCCATCCGGACAAAGAACGCATTTGTTAATCAGTGCGGGGTTCTGGTTAGGGACAAGATCCTGATCAGCATCCATCAATGGTTAAAGCCGGTTGCAAAAGACGCTCAGGTGTCTTATGTCACTTATATGCAGAAATAAGATCTTTGGACTGAGCTGAAGTCAAATTTCATCCTACCGCCAGAGGATGATCCGGCGAATCCAGTTAAAGAGGAATTAATCAAGTCTGCTACTCTTACGAAGATGGCAGACCAATTCAGGGCATGAAAGAAAAAACTGAATAAGTTTGTCCGCGATAAAGAGACTCCAGAATTCGTGGGCATATATGAGAAGATCAAAGATGACTGGCCCGCATTTTTGGCCTATAAGACATCGGAAAAAGAGTAAGAAGATGTCGGCGACAAACCAGATAAATGATGCGAAGAAGAAGCATCACCATCGCACGGGGTCAGGTGGCTACCTCAGAGCCCGGCATAAGTGGGCCAAGGCTGAGAATGATCTGCTTCAGAAAGGGATCGAACCAGAGACAATGCAATGGCCAGACCATTGCCGGACTTGGTTCTTCGGGGCTGGCGGAACCTTGGACCCTGTATCAGGGAGGTGCATTTGGACGGACAAGTAATTGGAAATACCACTCAGGAAGCTTCGGCACTATATCAAAGCAGCGCAGGAAGGGACGTTCTTCCCCGACAAAGAGAACGACGAGCTGACAATGGCCCTCGGGAATCCTGAGCATCCTAGACGGACACGAGGCACGCCAGGCTCCCTTCCGTGGAGTGCTGGGTTTCCGGACGCACGCGGCTACAAATGCCACGAGAGGAGGAAGAAAATGCAGCTGACCGAACTGCAGGCGCTGCGGGCCAGAATACAAGCGATAGAGGAACGAGAAGCAAATCGGGACAAAATAATTGCCGAAGCTTCCCCCGAAGCTACCCCGCCATCTCAGCGGAGAAGCAGCGTGGCTTCCACCGAGTTGCTTCAGCCGGAGCATGTCTTGACGGCTACTGCCAGGTATCCCGTGGATGCTATCACGGAGGTACAAAATTGCCACCTTATGACGCAGTGGATAAATATGAAGGTCAAGGCGGTTGCTGGCTCTGTTTAACCTACTGGACCCGGAGACACTTTTCACTGCCGACCGATTCCAGAAGGATATGCTAGGGTGATGGTGGATGAAATTATGGAGGGATTTGAGGAGCTCCAGCTTGACCACCCTAACGGTGAAGGGGAGACTCGGCTGGGTTCTTCACTGAAGACTCCATGCCTATGGCGGTAGGACCTCATCAACATTCTCAACTGGACGCCTCCGCCTCCTCCTCCTCCTCCGGCGAGTCAGGGCACTCCACCTCCTCCACCGCCTCCTCCTCCGGCGAGTGATGATCAGGGCACTCCGGCTCCTTCTCCGGCGCGTGGCGGCACTCCGCCTCCTTCTCCACCTGCGCCGGTGCGCCCGAGTAGCCAACCTCCTCCTTCTCCGCCTGCGCCGGCGCGCCCGAGCAGCCAGCCTGCTCCTCCTTCTCCGCCTAGTCAGCAAGGGCGGAAGAGACCTTCCGCCGCTCCGGCTGCTCCTGCTCCGGCGCGTAAGCAAGGAAAGAAGATTGCCGCTTCGTCTGGTCTGCCGACGTCTAGCAGTACAACCAGAGGCGGGAGGCAAAGCAGATTCGGTCCTTCTCTCACGCCTCTAGAGAAGTTACCATACGAGAGGTCCGACGAGCAAAACACGAAGATCGCTCAAGGCGAAGTGAAGGACTGGCTTGAAGGGTTGAAAGCACAGAGACATCCACCTCCGGAGAAGAAGATAGATCCAGTGAAAGCAAAGCGCACTCTTGCTGCCCTGAAGAAACCAGCGAAAAATTAGCCGAAGGACAACTATGACCGCTGATGGGCCTCTAACCCCTCGTTGGTTACCCCAAGTGGAAGGTGTAAGATGCAGTGTTGTGGAAGTTTTTCCCTTAGCAAAGATGCCAAGGATCGAATCCCCAGAGACTCCTAGGTTCAACAAGTAGGTGTCAACTGCTAACGGCGCAAATTAGCAATCAACGTGGACCTGCACACAGATACAAATAACTTTGCTCCCAACGAGTAAAGAGAGGTTGTCAATCCCTCCGGCCTTGTAGTTCACAAAGGATTAAACGCAAATGATAGTAGTGATAGATAATGTTTGCAATAGTAAATAAAAGCGAAAAGTAAATAGCGGATGTGATCAATGATGGTAATATGGACCGGAGTCTCATGATGTTCACTAGTGATGTCTCTCTCCCAAAAGACGATAAAACAGCTATGTGAGGTAAACGAATTACAGCTAGGCAATTGACAGGACCACGAACGCAAACCAATGCTGACTACATTGCAAGAAAGGTTGAGGTTCAAAGCATGGGCGGTACGCCAAAGTAAGTAGACCGAAATCCATCAATATCTACTACTAATCATCCACCTTGAGATATCTATCCAGAGCATCTCGCTGGTATTAAGTTGCGAGCCCCACCCATAGTGTAAACTCAAAGCAACAGACAACTGCATTAAAAGAACTTTGCGTAAAGTAAACAATCCTTGCACCCGCGGGCACAAGCACCGTTGTTTTCCCCCTTGTGGCAACAGCACATCCCCTAGACTCATGTTTCTGTCACTCAAGCTAGTCATCGAGGGGCATGAACCCACAATCAAGCATAACGTTCCCTCTTGGAGTCACTACGTATTACTTGGCCAAAGCAATAAATAACAACGGAGAACATGCAAGAATTACTTATGAACATAAATATAAAAGAGGTAGATCAAATATATTACTCAAACACAATCTGAACATAATCTCACAATCCATCGGATCCCAGCAAACTCATCATAGCAACAGCATAAGGATTACATATGTGCCTCGATCATGTAGGGCATCTCATGAGGACTAATTAGTGAAGCACAAGAACGGGAGGAGAACATCACATAACTACTGGTCATGGACTCATGGTCCAAGGTAGACTACTCACAACTCATCCGGGAGGCATCCATGGTGGTGGAGAAGCTCCCGATGGTGATCCTCCCCTCCGGCAGGGTGCCGGGAAGAGTTCTCCTGGTACTCCCGATCTTGGAAGCGGCGGCGGCGGCGGAACAGAGATGAGATCGCGAAAAAGAGTTCCCGTTCCGAGGGTTTCAAAGGACGCTCTAAATATATGCCGAAGGGGGGCACCAGACGGGGCTCGGGGGGCCCAGGCGCCCCCGGCGCGGCCCAGGGGAGGCGCGCCGCCAGGGCGCCTGGAGCCCTGGTGCCC
>LR738712.1:856649497-856662233 GCA_902687465.1 Secale cereale
GTCTGTCCTTCGGGCGGAAGGTAGGTTCTGGAACGCTGATTTTTTATATAATTTCTCTGGATTTTTCCTGGCAGTTCTCGTAACGTGAAAACCTGAAATACAAAAACAGCCGAAAACAGAAACTGGCACCGGGGTGCACGGGATTAGTAGGTTAGTCCAAATATGATCAAAAGTGTATGGAAGTGTATAAATATCATAGCAATATCACCCAAAAGTGGCATGGAGCAAGCAGAAATTATAGATACGTTTTGGACGTATCAACATCCCCAAGCTTAATTCCTGCTCGTCCTCGAGTAGGTAAATGATAACAAGAATAATTTCTGTGGTGACATGCTATTAACCATATAGGACTTATTCATAGTCATATGACAAAAGCTTACTGAGACAATGAATCTATAGTAATTAAGTTGCCTCATGAGAAAATCACAAATGACTGAAAGTTTTACAACATGACATTGAAGCATCAAAAAGATTTGCAATGAACATGATGTGCAAATATGATAAAGTGATATCTAGCTTGCCCCCTTTAGTGAAGCAAAACATAAATGCAGGGGCACCTTCAAGGTTTAAGTGATGACTAGATACAATGATTTCAGAATAAACGATGTCACAATCATGCAAAAGACAATGCTACTTTGGGACAATGCACATTACACTTAGAATGATAATCATGCTCTCAGTAGTTGGTGCTTTTAAAAGAAGGTGGAGACTCAACATAAAAGTAAAAGAATGGTTATGTGCTAGAGCTTTTTATTTTGAAAACATAGAAGCAATTTAGTCAACGGTAGTAGTACTTCATATGTGTCATGCATAAGACATCCTATAAGTTGCAAGCCTCATGCATTGAATACCAATAGTGCTCGCACCTTGTCCTAATTAGCTCGGATTTCCATGGGTTATCATTGCGTTACATATGTTTCAACCAAGTGTCACAAAGGGGTACCTCTATGCCACCTGTACAAAGGTCCAAGGAGATAAATCGCATTTGATTTCTCGTTTTTGATAGATCTCAACTTGAGGACATCCATACCGGGACAACATAGAAAATAGATGATGGACTCCTCTTTAATGCATAAGCATATTCTCATAAGAGATTGAGGATTAATGTCCAAGCTAAAACTTCCACCATGATACATGGCTTTGGTTGGCGGCCCAATGTTCTTCTCTAACAATATGCATACTCAATCAACCCATGGCAAATCAGCCTTACTTCAGACAAGACGAACATGCATAACAACTCACATGATATTCAACGAAAGTGTGACAGTTGATGGCGTCCCCAGAAACATGGTTACCGCTCAGCAAGCAACTTATAAGAAATAAGATACATAGGCAACATATTCTTTACAACAATAGTTTTTTAAGCTACTTTCCCATGAGCTATGTATTGCAAAGTTAGTCTGCTTAGTACAGGTGGAGGTTAGTAAAAGACTGGGAGCGACCAACTAAGAGAGCAATGAAGGTCATATTCATGCAGAGCGACAAAGCAATATTGAATCAGGCATGGAAGTTATATCGCTACTCAGAAATAAAAGATCATCAAGGCTTGACAGACTTTCTTTACAGTCTTAAATATGCGTGAGCATACGCCAAGTCAATCAAAATAAATTCTCGAAGGAAGATATTACTAAACCATACCAAATCATCGGCAAACAAATCAAGTTGGTATTCCAATAACACATTGAGAATCCCCCATCTATTTGAGACTAACCATAAGAAAACCTGAACTACTAAGCGTCATCATGCACGTAGCATCTTTATCATAGACATATTAACCAATGCAACGGAAGCAAACTCTCTTAATAAGATAAGCATGATAATTAAAGAGAGTTCAAGCAACCAACTAAACAAAAGCTCTTCGAAAAGATAAGCATGAATACTAAGAGCAGAGCATGATAGTAGCTATTTAAAAGACGAAGAACACACACAGCAAAGATAGACATGAAAATTCTATGTTATGTTCTAGGTAGAAGTGGAGCGTGTTTCTCTCCCACATAAAGAAAGCTGAGTTCCGACTCGTTATGAAAAACTAAAAAGAAAACTAAAAGCAAGACGCTCCAAGCATAGCACATAACACATGAAGTGATAAAAATATAGCGGAACGAAAGACGAACTGATAATGTTGATGGAGAAGGGGATGCACGGGGGCATCCCCAAGCTTAGACGCTTGAGTCTCCTTGAATATTTCTTGGGGGTGCACGGGGGCATCCCCAAGCTTGAGCGCTTGACACTCCTGAATCTTTTTATCATCTTCCCTCGCACACTTGAAAACTCCCTTCATACATAACTCATCATAATCTGATTAGCGAGGTTAGTACCCTTAATAAAATAATTATACCTTGCTGGAAATAAAGATATTCTTGAAGTTCTACTGTTTCTCAAGATTGCCAAAAGGTTTTTGCAAAGAAAAAGCAAGCTCTTGATTTGCAAAATGAAGGAAAGGCAAAACAGGACAGAATCTGTGAAAAACAGAACAGCAGGTAGTAATTGATTTGTTCGGGGCACTTCTGCAACTCAAATAAAAAACTCAGAACAGACGCACGAAAGACAATTATATAGAGAACGTTGTCGAAAAAATTCAGACCAAAAAGATGATCTGGTGATTTTATACGAAGACAGAATCTATTTCCTGGACAGCACCTCACAACTTTTGAACTTTCTAGCAATCAGAGGCTATACTTGGCACAAATATGAAAAGCAAAAATACAATGATGATGCTACAGCAGTAAACAACATCAAGACACAACAAAAGCAAAAAAATTATTCATGTGGGCTGCCTCCCAAAAGCGCTTTCTTTTATGCCTTTAAGCTAGGCATAATGCATAGAGATCAAGTTTTATCAAGAGTAAAAGAATAGCTAGCCCGTACAACGGACTCAAAAGGTAACTTGATCTTCTTACGAGGGAAGTGTTCCATCCCTTTCTTGAGAGGAAACTGAAATTTTATATTACCCTCTTTCATGTCAATGATAGCACCAACGGTGCGTAAAAAGGGACGTCCCAAAATAATTGGACATGAAGGATCACATTCAATATCCATAATAGTAAAATCAACGGGAACATAATTATCATTAACAACGATAAGAATATCGTCGATCCTCCCCAAAGGTTTCTTTATGGAAGAATCAACGAGACGAACACCAAAAGAACAAGAATCATAAGGTTTCAATTTAAGCATATCATATATTCTTTTGGGCATAACAGAGGTACTAGCTCCAACATCACATAATGCATAGCAAGAGAAGTCATTCAATTTAATTTTTATCATAGGATCCCAACCGTCTTCTAGCTTTCTAGGTATGGAGGCTTCTACTCTAAGTTTCTCCTCCCTAGCTTTGATGAGAGCATTAGCGATATGCTCCGTGAAGGCAAGGTTAAGCGTGCTAGTGCGGGGGTCTCTAGACATCTTGTGAAGGAAATCAATAACTTTGGTAAGAGTGCAATTATCAAAATCAAGGTCGCGAGCATCAAGTAAAGTGGTAGTAGTGTCCTTTAGGTTCACTTGTTTGGTAGTTTCTATAGTCATAGCATGACCATTAATAGGTCCATTGGGACCAGGAGTACATTGGGTGCTAAGAGTTTGGACATCTTTAACAACTTGGATAGTAGCAACAGTGTGGTGGGTAGGAAGGCTATTAATTCTATCTTCTTCCTCCCTTAGGGATGCAACCACTTCGGGTTTAGCTGCCATTTGGTTTATCAAAGTGGCTTGTGTGTGGGACATATTGGAAACTTGGGTCTCAGTGATAGTGAGTCTAGTCTGGAGGTTAGAAATCTCAATATTTATGTTCTCTAATCGTCTACTAATGTCTTGCAAGATAGCAGTATGCTCATTTAATTGCCTCGAGAAGGTTTTGTTTTGTTCATATTGGGTGTGCATGTAATCTTTAAGCATAATCTCTAGTTCAGTAGTGGAGTTCTTGGTACTAGGATAAGCATTGTTGTTCCCATAAGAATTAGAGGGGAACGGTCTAGGATTGTTACCAAAGTTACTCCTATAAGCATTGTTGTTAAAATTGTTTCTAGAGATAAAGTTCACATCTACTTGTTCTTGAGCAATCAAAGAATTTAAAGGAACATCACGAGGATCAACAGAAGATAGCTTCGAAAGTAGAGACATGATTAAGTCAACTTTTTCATTTAAGGAGGAAATCTCCTCGACAGAGTTTACCTTCCTACCTGTTGGAGCGCGTTCGGTGTGCCATTGGGAATAGTTGGTCATCATCTCATCGAGAAGCTTTGTCGCAGCACCAAGTGTAGTTGACATAAAAGTTCCTCCCGCGGCCGAATCTAACAAGTTTCGCGAGGTAAAGTTCAAGCATGCATAAAAAGTTTGGATAACCATCCAATTAGTCAAACCATGAGTAGGGCAGTTCTTGATAAGAGACTTCATACGTTCCCAAGCTTGGGCAACGTGTTCATTATCCAATTGTTTAAAATTCATTATGTTACTTCTAAGTTGGATAATTTTAGCAGGTGGATAATATTTTCCGATAAAAGCATCTTTGCACTTGTCCCATGAATCTATGCTATTTCTAGGCAAAGACTGAAGCCAAATTTTAGCTCCTCCTCTCAAGGAGAAAGGAAAAAACTTAAGCTTAACAATATTACCATCTATTTCGTGGTACTTTTGCATATCACAAAGTTCAACAAAGTTGTTTAAGTGTAAAGCAGCATCATCTCCAGCACCGGAGAATTGATCTTTCATGACTAAGTTCAGTAAAGCAGGTTTAATTTCATATGAAGGTGCTGAAGTGGCAGGTGTAGTGATAGGTGTGCTGATAAAGTCATCGTTGTTGTGACTAGTGAAGTCACACAACTTGGTGTTCTCGGTGGAACCCATAGTAGCAAGCAAGCAAGATAACTATTTTTGTGATTTTCGATAAAAGGTACTAAAGCAAAAACTAAAAGGTAAACTAACAAGACTAAAAGCAAAGGTAAAAGATAGCATGCAACTCCCCTATCCTGAAGAGTGGAGTCCCCGGCAACGGCGCCAGAAAATACTCCTTGATGGGCCTCTAACCCCTCGTTGGTTACCCCAAGTGGAAGGTGTAAGATGCAGTGTTGTGGAAGTTTTTCCCTTAGCAAAGATGCCAAGGATCGAATCCCCAGAGACTCCTAGGTTCAACAAGTAGGTGTCAACTGCTAACGGCGCAGATTAGCAATCAACGTGGACCTGCACACAGATACAAATAACTTTGCTCCCAACGAGTACAGAGAGGTTGTCAATCCCTCCGGCCTTGTAGTTCACAAAGGATTAAACGCAAATGATAGTAGTGATAGATAATGTTTGCAATAGTAAATAAAAGCGAAAAGTAAATAGCGGATGTGATCAATGATGGTAATATGGACCGGAGTCGCATGATGTTCACTAGTGATGTCTCTCTCCCAAAAGACGATAAAACAGCTATGTGAGGTAAACGAATTATAGCTGGGCAATTGACAGGACCACGAACGCAAACCAATGCTGACTACATTGCAAGAAAGGTTGAGGTTCAAAGCATGGGCGGTACGCCAAAGTAAGTAGACCGAAATCCATCAATATCTACTACTAATCATCCACCTTGAGATATCTATCCAGAGCATCTCGCTGGTATTAAGTTGCGAACCCCACCCATAGTGTAAACTCAAAGCAACAGACAACTGCATTAAAAGAACTTTCCGTAAAGTAAACAATCCTTGCACCCGCGGGCACAAGCACCGTTGTTTTCCCCCTTGTGGCAACAGCACATCCCCTAGACTCATGTTTCTATCACTCAAGCTAGTCATCGAGGGGCATGAACCCACAATCAAGCATAACGTTCCCTCTTGGAGTCACTACGTATTACTTGGCCAAAGCAATAAATAACAACGGAGAACAGGCAAGAATTACTTATGAACATAAATATAGAAGAGGTAGATCAAATATATTACTCAAACACAATCTGAACATAATCTCACAATCCATCGGATCCCAGCAAACTCATCATAGCAACAGCATAAGGATTACATATGTGCCTCGATCATGTAGGGCAGCTCATGAGGACTAATTAGTGAAGCACAAGAACGGGAGGAGAACATCACATAGCTACTGGTCATGGACTCACGGTCCAAGGGAGACTACTCACAACTCAGCCGGGAGGCGTCCATGGTGGTGGAGAGGCTCCCGATGGTGATCCTCCCCTCCGGCAGGGTGCCGGGAAGAGTTCTCCTGGTGCTCCCGATCTTGGAAGCGGCGGCGGCGGCGGAACAGAGATGAGATCGCGAAAAAGAGTTCCCGTTCCGAGGGTTTCGAAGGACGCTCTAAATATATGCCGAAGGGGGGCACCAGACGGGGCTCGAGGGGGCCAGGCCCCCCCCCCGGCGCGGCCCAGGGGGGGCGCGCCGCCAGGGCACCTGTAGCCCTGGTGCCCCCCCCCCCGGCTGTCCTTCGGGCGCAAGGTAGGTTCTGGAACACTGATTTTTTATATAATTTTTCTGGATTTTTCCTGGCAGTTCACGTAACGTGAAAACCTGAAATACAAAAACAGCCGAAAACAGAAACTGGCACCGGGGTGCACTGGATTAGTAGGTTAGTCCAAATATGATCAAAAGTGTATGGAAGTGTATAAATATCATAGCAATATCACCCAAAAGTGGCATGGAGCAAGCAGAAATTATAGATACGTTTTGGACGTATCAACATCCCCAAGCTTAATTCCTGCTCGTCCTCGAGTAGGTAAATGATAACAAGAATAATTTCTGTGGTGACATGCTATTAACCATATAGGACTTATTCATAGTCATATGACAAAAGCTTACTGAGACAATGAATCTATAGTAATTAAGTTGCCTCATGAGAAAATCACAAATGACTGAAAGTTTTACAACATGACATTGAAGCATCAAAAAGATTTGCAATGAACATGATGTGCAAATATGATAAAGTGATATCTAGCTTGCCCCCTTTAGTGAAGCAAAACATAAATGCAGGGGCACCTCCAAGGTTTAAGTGATGACTAGATACAATGATTTCAGAATAAACGATGTCACAATCATGCAAAAGACAATGCTACTTTGGGACAATGCACATTACACTTAGAATGATAATCATGCTCTCAGTAGTTGGTGCTTTTAAAAGAAGGTGGAGACTCAACATAAAAGTAAAAGAATGGTTATGTGCTAGAGCTTTTTATTTTGAAAACATAGAAGCAATTTTGTCAACGGTAGTAGTACTTCATATGTGTCATGCATAAGACATCCTATAAGTTGCAAGCCTCATGCATCGAATACCTATAGTGCTCGAACCCTGTCCTAATTAGCTCGGATTTCCATGGGTTATCATTGCGTTACATATGTTTCAACCAAGTGTCACAAAGGGGTACCTCTATGCCACCTGTACAAAGGTCCAAGGAGATAAATCGCATTTGATTTCTCGTTTTTGATAGATCTCAACTTGAGGACATCCATACCGGGACAACATAGAAAATAGATGATGGACTCCTCTTTAATGCATAAGCATACTCTCATAAGAGATTGAGGATTAATGTCCAAGCTAAAACTTCCACCATGATACATGGCTTTGGTTGGCGGCCCAATGTTCTTCTCTAACAATATGCATACTCAATCAACCCATGGCAAATCACCCTTACTTCAGACAAGACGAACATGCATAACAACTCACATGATATTCAACAAAAGTGTGGCAGTTGATGGCGTCCCCAGAAACATGGTTACCGCTCAGCAAGCAACTTATAAGAAATAAGATACATAGGCAACATATTCTTTACCACAATAGTTTTTTAAGCTACTTTCCCATGAGCTATGTATTGCAAAGTTAGTCTGCTTAGTACAGGTGGAGGTTAGTAAAAGACTGGGAGCGACCAACTAAGAGAGCAATGACGGTCATAATCATGCAGAGCGACAAAGCAATATTGAATCAGGCATGGAAGTTATATCGCTACTAAGAAATAAAAGATCATCAAGGCTTGACAGACTTTCTTTACAGTCTTAAATATGCGTGAGCATACGCCAAGTCAATCAAAATAAATTCTCGAAGGAAGATATTACTAAACCATACCACATCATCGGCAAACAAATCAAGTTGGTATTCCAATAACACATTGGGAATCCCCCAGCTATTTGAGACTAACCATAAGAAAACCTGAACTACTAAGCGTCATCATGCACGTAGCATCTTTATCATAGACATATTAACCAATGCAACGGAAGCAAACTCTCTTAATAAGATAAGCATGATAATTAAAGAGAGTTCAAGCAACCAACTGAACAAAAGCTCTTTGAAAAGATAAGCATGAATACTAAGAGCAGAGCATGATAGTAGCTATTTAAAAGACGAAGAACACACACAGCAAAGATAGACATGAAAATTCTATGTTATGTTCTAGGTAGAAGTGGAGCGTGTTTCTCTCCCACATAAAGAAAGTTGAGTTCCGACTCGTTATGAAAAACTAAAAAGAAAACTAAAAGCAAGACGCTCCAAGCATAGCACATAACACATGAAGTGATAAAAATATAGCGGAACGAAAGACGAACTGATAATGTTGATGGAGAAGGGGATGCACGGGGGCATCCCCAAGCTTAGACGCTTGAGTCTCCTTGAATATTTCTTGGGGGTGCACGGGGGCATCCCCAAGCTTGAGCGCTTGACACTCCTGAATCTTTTTATCATCTTCCCTCGCACACTTGAAAACTCCCTTCATACATAACTCATCATAATCTGATTAGCGAGGTTAGTACCCTTAATAAAATAATTATACCTTGCTGGAAATAAAGATATTCTTGAAGTTCTACTGTTTCTCAAGATTGCCAAAAGGTTATTGCAAAGAAAAAGCAAGCTCTTGATTTGCAAAATGAAGGAAAGGCAAAACAGGACAGAATCTGTGAAAAACAGAACAAGAGGTAGTAATTGATTTGTTCGGGGCACTTCTGCAACTCAAATAAAAAAACTCAGAACAGACGCACGAAAGACAATTATATAGAGAACACTGTCGAAAAAATTCAGACCAAGAAGATGATCTGGTGATTTTATACGAAGACAGAATCTGTTTCCTGGACAGCACTTCACAACTTTTGAACTTTCTAGCAATCAGAGGCTATACTTGGCACAAATATGAAAAGCAAAAATACAATGATGATGCTACAGCAGTAAACAACATCAAGACACAACAAAAGCAAAAAAATTATTCATGTGGGCTGCCTCCCAAAAGCGCTTTCTTTTATGCCTTTAAGCTAGGCATAATGCATAGAGATCAAGTTTTATCAAGAGTAAAAGAATAGCTAGCCCGTACAACGGACTCAAAAGGTAACTTGATCTTCTTACGAGGGAAGTGTTCCATCCCTTTCTTGAGAGGAAACTGAAATTTTATATTACCCTCTTTAATGTCAATGATAGCACCAACGGTGCGTAAAAAGGGACGTCCCAAAATAATTGGACATGAAGGATCACATTCAATATCCATAATAGTAAAATCAACGGGAACATAATTATCATTAACAACGATAAGAATATCGTCGATCCTCCCCAAAGGTTTCTTTATGGAAGAATCAACGAGACGACCACCAAAAGAACAAGAATCATAAGGTTTCAATTTAAGCATATCATATATTCTTTTGGGCATAACAGAGGTACTAGCTCCAACATCACATAATGCATAGCAAGAGAAGTCATTCAATTTAATTTTTATCATAGGATCCCAACCGTCTTCTAGCTTTCTAGGTATGGAGGCTTCTACTCTAAGTTTCTCCTCCCTAGCTTTGATGAGAGCATTAGTGATATGCTCCGTGAAGGCAAGGTTAAGCGTGCTAGTGCGGGGGTCTCTAGACATCTTGTGAAGGAAATCAATAACTTCGGTAAGAGTGCAATTATCAAAATCAAGGTCGCGAGCATCAAGTAAAGTGGTAGTAGTGTCCTTTAGGTTCACTTGTTTGGTAGTTTCTATAGTCATAGCATCACCATTAATAGGTCCATTGGGACCAGGAGTACATTGGGTGCTAAGAGTTTGGACATCTTTAACAACTTGGATATTAGCAACAGTGTGGTGGGTAGGAAGGCTCTTAATTCTATCTTCTTCCTCCCTTAGGGATGCAACCACTTCGGGTTTAGCTGCCATTTGGTTTATCAAAGTGGCTTGTGTGTGGGACATATTGGAAACTTGGGTCTCATTGATAGTGAGTCTAGTCTGGAGGTTAGAAATCTCAATATTTATGTTCTCTAATCGTCTACTAATGTCTTGCAAGATAGCAGTATGCTCATTTAATTGCCTCGAGAAGGTTTTGTTTTGTTCATATTGGGTGTGCATGTAATCTTTAAGCATAATCTCTAGTTCAGTAGTGGAGTTCTTGGTACTAGGATAAGCATTGTTGTTCCCATAAGAATTAGAGGGGAACGGTCTAGGATTGTTACCAAAGTTACTCCTATAAGCATTGTTGTTAAAATTGTTTCTAGAGATAAAGTTCACATCTACTTGTTCTTGAGCAATCAAAGAATTTAAAGGAACATCACGAGGATCAACAGAAGATAGCTTCGAAAGTAGAGACATGATTAAGTCAACTTTTTCATTTAAGGAGGAAATCTCCTCGACAGAGTTTACCTTCCTACCTATTGGAGCGCGTTCGGTGTGCCATTGGGAATAGTTGGTCATCATCTCATCGAGAAGCTTTGTCGCAGCACCAAGTGTAGTTGACATAAAAGTTCCTCCCGCGGCCGAATCTAACAAGTTTCGCGAGGTAAAGTTCAAGCATGCATAAAAAGTTTGGATAACCATCCAATTAGTCAAACCATGAGTAGGGCAGTTCTTGATAAGAGACTTCATACGTTCCCAAGCTTGGGCAACGTGTTCATTATCCAATTGTTTAAAATTCATTATGTTACTTCTAAGTTGGATAATTTTAGCAGGTGGATAATATTTTCCGATAAAAGCATCTTTGCACTTGTCCCATGAATCTATGCTATTTCTAGGCAAAGACTGAAACCAAATTTTAGCTCCTCCTCTCAGGAGAAAGGAAAAAACTTAAGCTTAACAATATTACCATCTATTTCGTGGTACTTTTGCATATCACAAAGTTCAACAAAGTTGTTTAAGTGTAAAGCAGCATCATCTCCAGCACCGGAGAATTGATCTTTCATGACTAAGTTCAGTAAAGCAGGTTTAATTTCATATGAAGGTGCTGAAGTGGCAGGTGTAGTGATAGGTGTGCTGATAAAGTCATCGTTGTTGTGACTAGTGAAGTCACACAACTTGGTGTTCTCGGTGGAACCCATAGTAGCAAGCAAGCAAGATAACTATTTTTGTGATTTTCGATAAAAGGTACTAAAGCAAAAACTAAAAGGTAAACTAACAAGACTAAAAGCAAAGGTAAAAGATAGCATGCAACTCCCCTATCCTGAAGAGTGGAGTCCCCGGCAACGGCGCCAGAAAATACTCCTTGATGGGCCTCTAACCCCTCGTTGGTTACCCCAAGTGGAAGGTGTAAGATGCAGTGTTGTGGAAGTTTTTCCCTTAGCAAAGATGCCAAGGATCGAATCCCCAGAGACTCCTAGGTTCAACAAGTAGGTGTCAACTGCTAACGGCGCAGATTAGCAATCAACGTGGACCTGCACACAGATACAAATAACTTTGCTCCCGACGAGTACAGAGAGGTTGTCAATCCCTCCGGCCTTGTAGTTCACAAAGGATTAAACGCAAATGATAGTAGTGATAGATAATGTTTGCAATAGTAAATAAAAGCGAAAAGTAAATAGCGGATGTGATCAATGATGGTAATATGGACCGGAGTCTGATGATGTTCACTAGTGATGTCTCTCTCCCAAAAGACGATAAAACAGCTATGTGAGGTAAACGAATTACAGCTGGGCAATTGACAGGACCACGAACGCAAACCAATGCTGACTACATTGCAAGAAAGGTTGAGGTTCAAAGCATGGGCGGTACGCCAAAGTAAGTAGACCGAAATCCATCAATATCTACTACTAATCATCCACCTTGAGATATCTATCCAGAGCATCTCGCTGGTATTAAGTTGCGAGCCCCACCCATAGTGTAAACTCAAAGCAACAGACAACTGCATTAAAAGAACTTTGCGTAAAGTAAACAATCCTTGCACCCGCGGGCACAAGCACCGTTGTTTTCCCCCTTGTGGCAACAGCACATCCCCTAGACTCATGATTCTGTCACTCAAGCTAGTCATCGACGGGCATGAACCCACAATCAAGCATAACGTTCCCTCTTGGAGTCACTACGTATTACTTGGCCAAAGCAATAAATAACAACGGAGAACATGCAAGAATTACTTATGAACATAAATATAAAAGAGGTAGATCAAATATATTACTCAAACACAATCTGAACATAATCTCACAATCCATCGGATCCCAGTAAACTCATCATAGCAACAGCATAAGGATTACATATGTGCCTCGATCATGTAGGGCAGCTCATGAGGACTAATTAGTGAAGCACAAGAACGGGAGGATAACATCACATAGCTACTGGTCATGGACTCATGGTCCAAGGGAGACTACTCACAACTCATCCGGGAGGCGTCCACGGTGGTGGAGAGGCTCCCGATGGTGATCCTCCCCTCCGGCAGGGTGCCGGGAAGAGTTCTCATGGTGCTCCCGATCTTGGAAGCGGCGGCGGCGGCGGAACAGAGATGAGATCGCGAAAAAGAGTTCCCGTTCCGAGGGTTTCGAAGGACGCTCTAAATATATGCCGAAGGGGGGCACCAGACGGGGCTCGAGGGGGCCAGGCCCCCCC
>LR738712.1:856662406-856675127 GCA_902687465.1 Secale cereale
CCCGGCTGTCCTTCGGGCGCAAGGTAGGTTCTGGAACACTGATTTTTTATATAATTTTCTGGATTTTTCCTGGCAGTTCTCGTAACGTGAAAACCTGAAATACAAAAACAGCCGAAAACAGAAACTGGCACCGGGGTGCACTGGATTAGTAGGTTAGTCCAAATATGATCAAAAGTGTATGGAAGTGTATAAATATCATAGCAATATCACCCAAAAGTGGCATGGAGCAAGCAGAAATTATAGATACGTTTTGGACGTATCAACATCCCCAAGCTTAATTCCTGCTCGTCCTCGAGTAGGTAAATGATAACAAGAATAATTTCTGTGGTGACATGCTATTAACCATATAGGACTTATTCATAGTCATATGACAAAAGCTTACTGAGACAATGAATCTATAGTAATTAAGTTGCCTCATGAGAAAATCACAAATGACTGAAAGTTTTACAACATGACATTGAAGCATCAAAAAGATTTGCAATGAACATGATGTGCAAATATGATAAAGTGATATCTAGCTTGCCCCCTTTAGTGAAGCAAAACATAAATGCAGGGGCACCTCCAAGGTTTAAGTGATGACTAGATACAATGATTTCAGAATAAACGATGTCACAATCATGCAAAAGACAATGCTACTTTGGGACAATGCACATTACACTTAGAATGATAATCATGCTCTCAGTAGTTGGTGCTTTTAAAAGAAGGTGGAGACTCAACATAAAAGTAAAAGAATGGTTATGTGCTAGAGCTTTTTATTTTGAAAACATAGAAGCAATTTTGTCAACGGTAGTAGTACTTCATATGTGTCATGCATAAGACATCCTATAAGTTGCAAGGCTCATGCATCGAATACCTATAGTGCTCGAACCTTGTCCTAATTAGCTCGGATTTCCATGGGTTATCATTGCGTTACATATGTTTCAACCAAGTGTCACAAAGGGGTACCTCTATGCCACCTGTACAAAGGTCCAAGGAGATAAATCGCATTTGATTTCTCGTTTTTGATAGATCTCAACTTGAGGACATCCATACCGAGACAACATAGAAAATAGATGATGGACTCCTCTTTAATGCATAAGCATACTCTCATAAGAGATTGAGGATACTTCCACCATGATACATGGCTTTGGTTGGCGGCCCAATGTTCTTCTCTAACAATATGCATACTCAATCAACCCATGGCAAATCACCCTTACTTCAGACAAGACGAACATGCATAACAACTCACATGATATTCAACAAAAGTGTGACAGTTGATGGTGTCCCCAGAAACATGGTTACCGCTCAGCAAGCAACTTATAAGAAATAAGATACATAGGCAACATATTCTTTACCACAATAGTTTTTTAAGCTACTTTCCCATGAGCTATGTATTGCAAAGTTAGTCTGCTTAGTACAGGTTGAGGTTAGTAAAAGACTGGGAGCGACCAACTAAGAGAGCAATGACGGTCATAATCATGCAGAGCGACAAAGCAATATTGAATCAGGCATGGAAGTTATATCGCTACTAAGAAATAAAAGATCATCAAGGCTTGACAGACTTTCTTTACAGTCTTAAATATGCGTGAGCATACGCCAAGTCAATCAAAATAAATTCTCGAAGGAAGATATTACTAAACCATACCACATCATCGGCAAACAAATCAAGTTGGTATTCCAATAACACATTGGGAATCCCCCAGCTATTTGAGACTAACCATAAGAAAACCTGAACTACTAAGCGTCATCATGCACGTAGCATCTTTATCATAGACATATTAACCAATGCAACGGAAGCAAACTCTCTTAATAAGATAAGCATGATAATTAAAGAGAGTTCAAGCAACCAACTGAACAAAAGCTCTTCGAAAAGATAAGCATGAATACTAAGAGCAGAGCATGATAGTAGCTATTTAAAAGACGAAGAACACAAACAGCAAAGATAGACATGAAAATTCTATGTTATGTTCTAGGTAGAAGTGGAGCGTGTTTCTCTCCCACATAAAGAAAGCTGAGTTCCGACTCGTTATGAAAAACTAAAAAGAAAACTAAAAGCAAGACGCTCCAAGCATAGCACATAACACATGAAGTGATAAAAATATAGCGGAACGAAAGACGAACTGATAATGTTGATGGAGAAGGGGATGCACGGGGGCATCCCCAAGCTTAGACGCTTGAGTCTCCTTGAATATTTCTTGGGGGTGCACGGGGGCATCCCCAAGCTTGAGCGCTTGACACTCCTGAATCTTTTTATCATCTTCCCTCGCACACTTGAAAACTCCCTTCATACACAACTCATCATAATCTGATTAGCGAGGTTAGTACCCTTAATAAAATAATTATACCTTGCTGGAAATAAAGATATTCTTGAAGTTCTACTGTTTCTCAAGATTGCCAAAAGGTTATTGCAAAGAAAAAGCAAGCTCTTGATTTGCAAAATGAAGGAAAGGCAAAACAGGACAGAATCTGTGAAAAACAGAACAACAGGTAGTAATTGATTTGTTCAGGGCACTTCTGCAACTCAAATAAAAAAACTCAGAACAGACGCACGAAAGACAATTATATAGAGAACGCTGTCGAAAAAATTCAGACCAAGAAGATGATCTGGTGATTTTATACGAAGACAGAATCTGTTTCCTGGACAGCACCTCACAACTTTTGAACTTTCTAGCAATCAGAGGCTATACTTGGCACAAATATGAAAAGCAAAAATACAATGATGATGCTACAGCAGTAAACAACATCAAGACACAACAAAAGCAAAAAAATTATTCATGTGGGCTGCCTCCCAAAAGCGCTTTCTTTTATGCCTTTAAGCTAGGCATAATGCATAGAGATCAAGTTTTATCAAGAGTAAAAGAATAGCTAGCCCGTACAACGGACTCAAAAGGTAACTTGATCTTCTTACGAGGGAAGTGTTCCATCCCTTTCTTGAGAGGAAACTGAAATTTTATATTACCCTCTTTCATGTCAATGATAGCACCAACGGTGCGTAAAAAGGGACGTCCCAAAATAATTGGACATGAAGGATCACATTCAATATCCATAATAGTAAAATCAACGGGAACATAATTATCATTAACAACGATAAGAATATCGTCGATCCTCCCCAAAGGTTTCTTTATGGAAGAATCAACGAGACGAACACCAAAAGAACAAGAATCATAAGGTTTCAATTTAAGCATATCATATATTCTTTTGGGCATAACAGAGGTACTAGCTCCAACATCACATAATGCATAGCAAGAGAAGTCATTCAACTTAATTTTTATCATAGGATCCCAACCGTCTTCTAGCTTTCTAGGTATGGAGGCTTCTACTCTAAGTTTCTCCTCCCTAGCTTTGATGAGAGCATTAGTGATATGCTCCGTGAAGGCAAGGTTAAGCGTGCTAGTGCGGGGGTCTCTAGACATCTTGTGAAGGAAATCAATAACTTCGGTAAGAGTGCAATTATCAAAATCAAGGTCGCGAGCATCAAGTAAAGTGGTAGTAGTGTCCTTTAGGTTCACTTGTTTGGTAGTTTCTATAGTCATAGCATCACCATTAATAGGTCCATTGGGACCAGGAGTACATTGGGTGCTAAGAGTTTGGACATCTTTAACAACTTGGATAGTAGCAACGGTGTGGTGGGTAGGAAGGCTCTTAATTCTATCTTCTTCCTCCCTTAGGGATGCAACCACTTCGGGTTTAGCTGCCATTTGGTTTATCAAAGTGGCTTGTGTGTGGGACATATTGGAAACTTGGGTCTCAGTGATAGTGAGTCTAGTCTGGAGGTTAGAAATCTCAATATTTATGTTCTCTAATCGTCTACTAATGTCTTGCAAGATAGCAGTATGCTCATTTAATTGCCTCGAGAAGGTTTTGTTTTGTTCATATTGGGTGTGCATGTAATCTTTAAGCATAATCTCTAGTTCAGTAGTGGAGTTCTTGGTACTAGGATAAGCATTGTTGTTCCCATAAGAATTAGAGGGGAACGGTCTAGGATTGTTACCAAAGTTACTCCTATAAGCATTGTTGTTAAAATTGTTTCTAGAGATAAAGTTCACATCTACTTGTTCTTGAGCAATCAAAGAATTTAAAGGAACATCACGAGGATCAACAGAAGATAGCTTCGAAAGTAGAGACATGATTAAGTCAACTTTTTCATTTAAGGAGGAAATCTCCTCGACAGAGTTTACCTTCCTACCTGTTGGAGCGCGTTCGGTGTGCCATTGGGAATAGTTGGTCATCATCTCATCGAGAAGCTTTGTCGCAGCACCAAGTGTAGTTGACATAGAAGTTCCTCCAGCGGCCGAATCTAACAAGTTCCGCGAGGTAAAGTTCAAGCCTGCATAAAAAGTTTGGATAACCATCCAATTAGTCAAACCATGAGTAGGGCAGTTCTTGATAAGAGACTTCATACGTTCCCAAGCTTGGGCAACGTGTTCATTATCCAATTGTTTAAAATTCATTATGTTACTTCTAAGTTGGATAATTTTAGCAGGTGGATAGTATTTTCCGATAAAAGCATCTTTGCATTTGTCCCATGAATCTATGCTATTTCTAGGCAAAGACTGAAACCAAATTTTAGCTCCTCCTCTCAAGGAGAAAGGAAAAAGCTTAAGCTTAACAATATTACCATCTATTTCGTGGTACTTTTGCATATCACAAAGTTCAACCAAGTTGTTTAAGTGTAAAGCAGCATCATCTCCAGCACCGGAGAATTGATCTTTCATGACTAAGTTCAGTAAAGCAGGTTTAATTTCATATGAAGGTGCTGAAGTGGCAGGTGTAGTGATAGGTGTGCTGATAAAGTCATCGTTGTTGTGACTAGTGAAGTCACACAACTTGGTGTTCTCGGTGGAACCCATAGTAGCAAGCAAGCAAGATAACTATTTTTGTGATTTTCGATAAAAGGTACTAAAGCAAAAACTAAAAGGTAAACTAACAAGACTAAAAGCAAAGGTAAAAGATAGCATGCAACTCCCCTATCCTGAAGAGTGGAGTCCCCGGCAACGGCGCCAGAAAATACTCCTTGATGGGCCTCTAACCCCTCGTTGGTTACCCCAAGTGGAAGGTGTAAGATGCAGTGTTGTGGAAGTTTTTCCCTTAGCAAAGATGCCAAGGATCGAATCCCCAGAGACTCCTAGGTTCAACAAGTAGGTGTCAACTGCTAACGGCGCAGATTAGCAATCAACGTGGACCTGCACACAGATACAAATAACTTTGCTCCCAACGAGTACAGAGAGGTTGTCAATCCCTCCGGCCTTGTAGTTCACAAAGGATTAAACGCAAATGATAGTAGTGTTAGATAATGTTTGCAATAGTAAATAAAAGCGAAAAGTAAATAGCGGATGTGATCAATGATGGTAATATGGACCAGAGTCTCATGATGTTCACTAGTGATGTCTCTCTCCCAAAATACGATAAAACAGCTATGTGAGGTAAACGAATTACAGTTGGGCAATTGACAGGACCACGAACGCAAACCAATGCTGACTACATTGCAAGAAAGGTTGAGGTTCAAAGCATGGGCGGTACGCCAAAGTAAGTAGACCGAAATCCATCAATATCTACTACTAATCATCCACCTTGAGATATCTATCCAGAGCATCTCGCTGGTATTAAGTTGCGAGCCCCACCCATAGTGTAAACTCAAAGCAACAGACAACTGCATTAAAAGAACTTTGCGTAAAGTAAACAATCCTTGCACCCGCGGGCAAAAGCACCGTTGTTTTCCCCCTTGTGGCAACAACACATCCCCTAGACTCATGTTTCTGTCACTCAAGCTAGTCATCGAGGGGCATGAACCCACAATCAAGCATAATGTTCCCTCTTGGAGTCACTACGTATTACTTGGCCAAAGCAATAAATAACAACGGAGAACATGCAAGAATTACTTATGAACATAAATATAAAAGAGGTAGATCAAATATATTACTCAAACACAATCTGAACATAATCTCACAATCCATCGGATCCCAGCAAACTCATCATAGCAACAGCATAAGGATTACATATGTGCCTCGATCATGTAGGGCAGCTCATGAGGACTAATTAGTGAAGCACAAGAACGGGAGGAGAACATCACATAGCTACTGGTCATGGACTCATGGTCCAAGGGAGACTACTCACAACTCATCCGGGAGGCATCCATGGTGGTGGAGAGGCTCCCGATGGTAATCCTCCCCTCCGGCAGGGTGCCGGGAAGAGTTCTCCTGGTGCTCCCGATCTTGGAAGCGGCGGCGGCGGCGGAACAGAGATGAGATCGCGAAAAAGAGTTCCCGTTCCGAGGGTTTCGAAGGACGCTCTAAATATATGCCGAAGGGGGGCACCAGACGGGGCTCGGGGGGCCTAGGTGCCCCCCCCCGGGCTGTCCTTCGGGCGCAAGGTAGGTTCTGGAACGCTGATTTTTTATATAATTTTTCTCGATTTTTCCTGGCAGTTCTCGTAACATGAAAACCTGAAATACAAAAACAGCCGAAAACAGAAACTGGCACCGGGGTGCACTGGATTAGTAGGTTAGTCCAAATATGATCAAAAGTGTATGGAAGTGTATAAATATCATAGCAATATCCCAAAAGTGGCATGGAGCAAGCAGAAATTATAGATACGTTTTGGATGTATCAACATCCCCAAGCTTAATTCCTGCTCGTCCTCGAGTAGGTAAATGATAACAAGAATAATTTCTGTGGTGACATGCTATTAACCATATAGGACTTATTCATAGTCATATGACAAAAGCTTACTGAGACAATGAATCTATATTAATTAAGTTGCCTCATGAGAAAATCACAAATGACTGAAAGTTTTACAACATGACATTGAAGCATCAAAAAGATTTGCAATGAACATGATGTGCAAATATGATAAAGTGATATCTAGCTTGCCCCCTTTAGTGAAGCAAAACATAAATGCAGGGGCACCTTCAAGGTTTAAGTGATGACTAGATACAATGATTTCAGAATAAACGATGTCACAATCATGCAAAAGGCAATGCTACTTTGGGACAATGCACATTACACTTAGAATGATAATCATGCTCTCAGTAGTTGGTGCTTTTAAAAGAAGGTGGAGACTCAACATAAAAGTAAAAGAATGGTTATGTGCTAGAGATTTTTATTTTGAAAACATAGAAGCAATTTTGTCAACGGTAGTAGTACTTCATATGTGTCATGCATAAGACATCCTATAAGTTGCAAGCCTCATGCATCGAATACCAATAGTGCTCGCACCTTGTCCTAATTAGCTCGGATTTCCATGGGTTATCATTGCGTTACATATGTTTCAACCAAGTGTCACAAAGGGGTACCTCTATGCCACCTGTACAAAGGTCCAAGGAGATAAATCGCATTTGATTTCTCGTTTTTGATAGATCTCAACTTGAGGACATCCATACCGGGACAACATAGAAAATAGATGATGGACTCCTCTTTAATGCATAAGCATATTCTCATAAGAGATTGAGAATTAATGTCCAAGCTAAAACTTCCACCATGATACATGGCTTTGGTTGGCTGCCCATTGTTCTTCTCTAACAATATGCATACTCAATCAACCCATGGCAAATCACCCTTACTTCAGACAAGACGAACATGCATAACAACTCACATGATATTCAACAAAAGTGTGACAGTTGATGGCGTCCCCAGAAACATGGTTACCGCTCAGCAAGCAAATTATAAGAAATAAGATACATATGCAACATATTCTTTACCACAATAGTTTTTTAAGCTACTTTCCCATGAGCTATGTATTGCAAAGTTAGTCTGCTTAGTACAGGTGGAGGTTAGTAAAAGACTGGGAGCGACCAACTAAGAGAGCAATGACGGTCATAATCATGCAGAGCGACAAAGCAATATTGAATCAGGCATGGAAGTTATATCGCTACTCAGAAATAAAAGATCATCAAGGCTTGACAGACTTTCTTTACAGTCTTAAATATGCGTGAGCATATGCCAAGTCAATCAAAATAAATTCTCGAAGGAAGATATTACTAAACCATACCACATCATCGGCAAACAAATCAAGTTGGTATTCCAATAACACATTGGGAATCCCCCAGCTATTTGAGACTAACCATAAGAAAACCTGAACTACTAAGCGTCATCATGCACGTAGCATCTTTATCATAGACATATTAACCAATGCAACGGAAGCAAACTCTCTTATTAAGATAAGCATGGTAATTAAAGAGAGTTCAAGCAACCAACTAAACAAAAGCTCTTCGAAAAGATAAGCATGAATACAGCAGAGCATGATAGTAGCTATTTAAAAGACGAAGAACACACACAGCAAAGATAGACATGAAAATTCTATGTTATGTTCTAGGTAGGAGTGGAGCGTGTTTCTCTCCCACATAAAGAAAGCTGAGTTCCGACTCGTTATGAAAAACTAAAAATAAAACTAAAAGCAAGACGCTCCAAGCATAGCACATAACACATGAAGTGATAAAAATATAGCGGAACGAAAGACGAACTGATAATGTTGATGGAGAAGGGGATGCACGGGGTCATCCCCAAGCTTAGACGCTTGAGTCTCCTTGAATATTTCTTGGGGGTGCACGGGGGCATCCCCAAGCTTGAGCGCTTGACACTCCTGAATCTTTTTATCATCTTCCCTCGCACACTTGAAAACTCCCTTCATACATAACTCATCATAATCTGATTAGCGAGGTTAGTACCCTTAATAAAATAATTATAACTTGCTGGAAATAAAGATATTCTTGAAGTTCTACTGTTTCTCAAGATTTCCAAAAGGTTTTTGCAAAGAAAAAGCAAGCTCTTGATTTGCAAAATGAAGGAAAGGCAAAACAGGACAGAATCTGTGAAAAACAGAACAGCAGGTAGTAATTGATTTGTTCGGGGCACTTCTGCAACTCAAATAAAAAAACTCAGAACAGACGCACGAAAGACAATTATATAGAGAACGCTGTTGAAAAAATTCAGACCAAAAAGATGATCTGGTGATTTTATACGAATTTTTCTATCCAAGGACAGAATCTGTTTCCTGGACAGCACCTCACAACTTTTGAACTTTCTAGCAATCAGAGGCTATACTTGGCACAAATATGAAAAGCAAAAATACAATGATGATGCTACAGCAGTAAACAACATCAAGACACAACAAAAGCAAAAAAATTATTCATGTGGGCTGCCTCCCAAAAGCGCTTTCTTTTATGCCTTTAAGCTAGGCATAATGCATAGAGATCAAGTTTTATCAAGAGTAAAAGAATAGCTAGCCCGTACAACGGACTCAAAAGGTAACTTGATCTTCTTACGAGGGAAGTGTTCCATCCCTTTCTTGCGAGGAAACTGAAATTTTATATTACCCTCTTTCATGTCAATGATAGCACCAACGGAGCGTAAAAAGGGACGTCCCAAAATAATTGGACATGAAGGATCACATTCAATATCCATAATAGTAAAATCAACGGGAACATAATTATCATTAACAACGATAAGAATATCATCGATCCTCCCCAAAGGTTTCTTTATGGAAGAATCAACGAGACGAACACCAAAAGAACAAGAATCATAAGGTTTCAATTTAAGCATATCATATATTCTTTTGGGCATAACAGAGGTACTAGCTCCAACATCACATAATGCATAGCAAGAGAAGTCATTCAATTTAATTTTTATCATAGGATCCCAACCGTCTTCTAGCTTTCTAGGTATGGAGGCTTCTACTCTAAGTTTCTCCTCCCTAGCTTTGATGAGAGCATTAGTGATATGCTCCGTGAAGGCAAGGTTAAGCGTGCTAGTGTTGGGGTCTCTAGACATCTTGTGAAGGAAAGAAATAACTTCGGTAAGAGTGCAATTATCAAAATCAAGGTCACGAGCATCAAGTAAAGTGGTAGTAGTGTCCTTTAGGTTCACTTGTTTGGTAGTTTCTATAGTCATAGCATCACCATTAATAGGTCCGTTGGGACCAGGAGTACATTGGGTGTTAAGAGTTTGGACATCTTTAACAACTTGGATAGTAGCAACAGTGTGGTGGGTAGTAAGGCTCTTAATTCTATCTTCTTCCTCCCTTAGGGATGCAACCACTTCGGGTTTAGCTGCCATTTGGTTTATCAAAGTGGCTTGTGTGTGGGACATATTGGAAACTTGGGTCTCAGTGATAGTGAGTCTAGTCTGGAGGTTAGAAATCTCAATATTTATGTTCTCTAATCGTCTACTAATGTCTTGCAAGATAGCAGTATGCTCATTTAATTGCCTCGAGAAGGTTTTGTTTTGTTCATATTGGGTGTGCATGTAATCTTTAAGCATAATCTCTAGTTCAGTAGTGGAGTTCTTGGTACTAGGATAAGCATTGTTGTTCCCATAAGAATTAGAGGGGAACGGTCTAGGATTGTTACCAAAGTTACTCCTATAAGCATTGTTGTTAAAATTGTTTCTAGAGATAAAGTTCACATCTACTTGTTCTTGAGCAATCAAAGAATTTAAAGGAACATCACGAGGATCAACAGAAGATTGCTTCGAAAGTAGAGACATGATTAAGTCAACTTTTCATTTAAGGAGGAAATCTCCTCGACAGAGTTTACCTTCCTACATGTTGGAGCGCGTTCGGTGTGCCATTGGGAATAGTTGGTCATCATCTCATCGAGAAGCTTTGTGGCAGCACCAAGTGTAGTTGACATAAAAGTTCCTCCCGCGGCCGAATCTAACAAGTTCCGCGAGGTAAAGTTCAAGCCTGCATAAAAAGTTTGGATAACCATCCAAGTAGTCAAACCATGAGTAGGGCAGTTCTTGATAAGAGACTTCATACGTTCCCAAGCTTGGGCAACGTGTTCATTATCCAATTGTTTAAAATTCATTATGTTACTTCTAAGTTGGATAATTTTAGCAGGTGGATAGTATTTTCCGATAAAAGCATATTTGCACTTGTCCCATGAATCTATGCTATTTCTAGGCAAAGACTGAAACCTAATTTTAGCTCCTCCTCTCAAGGAGAAAGGAAAAAACTTAAGCTTAACAATATTACCATCTATTTCGTGGTACTTTTGCATATCACAAAGTTCAACAAAGTTGTTTAAGTGTAAAGCAGCATCATCTCCAGCACCGGAGAATTGATCTTTCATGACTAAGTTCAGTAAAGCAGTTTTAATTTCATATGAAGATGCTGAAGTGGCAGGTGTAGTGATAGGTGTGCTGATAAAGTCATCGTTGCTGTGACTAGTGAAGTCACACAACTTGGTGTTCTCGGTGGAACCCATAGTAGCAAGCAAGCAAGATAACTATTTTTGTGATTTTCGATAAAAGGTACTAAAGCAAAAACTAAAAGGTAAACTAACAAGACTAAAAGCAAAGGTAAAAGATAGCATGCAACTCCCCTATCCTGAAGAGTGGAGTCCCCGGCAACGGCGCCAGAAAATACTCCTTGATGGGCCTTTAACCCCTCGTTGGTTACCCCAAGTGGAAGGTGTAAGATGCAGTGTTGTGGAAGTTTTTCCCTTAGCAAAGATGCCAAGGATCGAATCCCCAGAGACTCCTAGGTTCAACAAGTAGGTGTCAACTGCTAACGGCGTAGATTAGCAATCAACGTGGACCTGCACACAGATACAAATAACTTTGCTCCCAACGAGTATAGAGAGGTTGTCAATCCCTCCGGCCTTGTAGTTCACAAAGGATTAAACGCAAATGATAGTAGTGATAGATAATGTTTTCAATAGTAAATAAAAGCGAAAAGTAAATAGCGGATGTGATCAATGATGGTAATATGGACCGGAGTCTGATGATGTTCACTAGTGATGTCTCTCTCCCAAAAGACGATAAAACAGCTATGTGAGGTAAACGAATTACAGCTGGGCAATTGACAGGACCACGAACGCAAACCAATGCTGACTACATTGCAAGAAAGGTTGAGGTTCAAAGCATGGGCGGTACGCCAAAGTAAGTAGACCGAAATCCATCAATATCTACTACTAATCATCCACCTTGAGATATCTATCCAGAGCATCTCGCTGGTATTAAGTTGCGAGCCCCACCCATAGTGTAAACTCAAAGCAACAGACAACTGCATTAAAAGAACTTTGCGTAAAGTAAACAATCCTTGCACCCGCGGGCCCAAGCACCGTTGTTTTCCCCCTTGTGGCAACAGCACGTCCCCTAGACTCATGTTTCTGTCACTCAAGCTAGTCATCGAGGGGCATGAACCCACAATCAAGCATAACATACCCTCTTGGAGTCACTACGTATTACTTGGCCAAAGCAATAAATAACAACGGAGAACATGCAAGAATTACTTATGAACATAAATATAAAAGAGGTAGATCAAATATATTACTCAAACACAATCTGAACATAATCTCACAATCCATCGGATCCCAGCAAACTCATCATAGCAACAGCATAAGGATTACATATGTGCCTCGATCATGTAGGGCAGCTCACGAGGACTAATTAGTGAAGCACAAGAATGGGAGGAGAACATCACATAGCTACTGGTCATGGACTCATGGTCCAAGGGAGACTACTCACAACTCATCCGGGAGGCGTCCATGGTGGTGGAGAGGCTCCCGATGGTGATCCTCCCCTCCGGCAGGGTGCCGGGAAGAGTTCTCCTGGTGCTCCCGATCTTGGAAGCGGCGGCGGCGGCGGAACAGAGATGAGATCGCGAAAAAGAGTTCCCGTTCCGAGGGTTCGAAGGACGCTCTAAATATATGCCGAAGGGGGGCACCAGACGGGGCTCGGGGGGCCCAGGCGCCCCCCCGGCGCGGCCCAATGGGGAGGGGCGCCGCCAGGGCGCCTGGAGCCCT
>LR738712.1:856675175-856700156 GCA_902687465.1 Secale cereale
CTGTCCTTCGGGCGCAAGGTAGGTTCTGGAACGCTGATTTTTTTATATAATTTTTCTAGATTTTTCCTGACAGTTCTCGTAACGTGAAAACCTGAAATACAAAAACAGCCGAAAACAGAAACCGGCACCGGGGTGCACTGGATTAGTAGGTTAGTCCAAATATGATCAAAAGTGTATGGAAGTGTATAAATATCATAGCAATATCACCCAAAAGTGGCATGGAGCAAGCAGAAATTATAGATACGTTTTGGACATATCAACCGCATGATTGAAAAGTCATTTCACGAAGCGAAGCGGTCGGGAAGTACTAAAAGTGATCAAAGGTTAGCAGAAGGACGAGCTGGGAAACAAATTGCCTAGCTCGGCGAACAAGCGGACCAATCGTGCCCCCCGCTCAAGGTGTCTAGCGACATGGTCGCTAATGATCCGAGGATGGTGCCCGGTTATAGCAATCTTGGAGATTACCTGTCCGACGATGTACATTATGATTTCTTGGAGGTGCAGATACAAAGATACGAGTACGGGAAGCCTCTCGTCAAAAATGAAAGATCTCTATCAACGAATATGCGAAGATTGCATGATTGGTACTTGAAAATCTGCAGAGAGTCTTGGGGGTGGGATAGTTTGTATGTGAGAGTTAAACCGGAGCATGACCTCGTTGGAATTGAACTGTTGCCTATTCCATTTGAGGAGTTCTTTCAGTTTTTCAATCAATTGGCCCTCGATAAAGCAACGGTCACCTGCTACTGTCTGTAAGTAGTACTACTTATGTCATTATGTCTCTCTATATAGCTCAGCTCTTTCATTGCATGTATTTATAATTATCCTCACTATATTATGCAGATTGAAGATCGTCGAATTGAAGAAAAGACAAGTCGATGATATTGGGTTCATTAACACATACCTCATAGATGCAACCGAGGTTAAATGGCGTCCCTCAGATACCGAGACCAACTTGCTACGATCGTTGGTGGTAAATGAAAACAAAGATATAATACTCTTTCCTTACAACTTCAAGTGAGTGTTACTGTCTTGTGCATATTTGGTTTCCCTTATATATCAGTCAAGGTTATAGTAATGTAATTGATGAGTTCATGCATGCGTGTGCAGCTTCCACTATATTCTCTTAGAGATTAAGCTTGAGAAGGGAGTAGTAACTGTCTTGGACTCTAAACGTAAAGATCCCGAGGAGTATGCGGACATGACTCAAATGCTCGACGGGTAAGTTAAATCGATCAATATTATCCACCATGCATATCAGCAACTTTGTTCATTTCTGATATCAAGTAATTGTTTTCTTTGTCTGGCAGGATTTGGAGAAAATTCACCAAAAAAGCTCCGGGACTGCCGAAGAAACTAGAATTTAGACACCCGAAAGTAAGTACTATATAGTAGCATGTTCCGCGCATCACCTATATCTTGATTCAAGCGCTAGTTTCATCAATACCATTTGACATTCTTGCTTATCAGTTTGATTGACCTCTATTTTTTGTAAAGTGGTTGTGGCAGGAACCCGGGAATGATTACTGTGGATACTACATTTGCGAGTCCATCCGCCACACGACCTGTGAGCGGGGCTACTCTGAAGCACAATTTGAAGTGCGTAAGCAATTAATAATATTCACAATTTTATTTCATTACCATCATTTGAAGTGCGTAAGCAATTAATTAATAATATTCACAATTTTATAGCATCATTTCATGTATTGACCCCCTTCTTCAAATTAGATGTTTCGGATGCGGGATGAACTCCTAACACCAGATCGTCTACGAGCAATTCAAGAGGAATTGGCGGCATTCTTCCTTGAACACGTGATCGCGCCAGACGGAGAATACTATGTGGACCATGTGTCCATCGTATAGAAGATTATATTTGTAAGAGATAATTATTGTATATATATATGTACCCGGTAGTGTCGGATAGATATACGAGAACTTGTTGTTCGACCAATCTCTCGGAGAAGGAGAGGTGGTCGATATTACTTCTCTCTGTATGCATATATATACAGGGCCGGCCCTGGGGTATGGCCGCTGGGGCGACGGCCCAAGGCCCAGGCGAGAGGGGGGCCCATGATGGAGAGTATATATATACTATACCTCAACAAAAATTAGGTAAAAAAAATACAAAAGAAAAGAAATAAGATGGGCGAGGCCCATCACGTAGCTAGCTAGCTATCACCGATTGATTAGCGAAGGCCAAGCGTCAGCCGCCGTGAGACACGCTAGTTGCCAGCCAAGACTGCTCGTTTTTGTTGGAATCATGCATCCACACATGCCTGTCCCACTACAGTTTTCTTTCGTATATTCGTTGACCTTGAAGCGTCGGCCTCCTCGCTCGGCGCCTTGCCGCGTCGCCCTCGCCTCGGCCACCGCTGGTGCTGCGCGCGCCGCACGGCAGCCCGACCATCGGGCATCTGGCATGGCGACACCGCGGCAATACCTATACTTTCAGCTACTTGGCCGACTGCAAGCAAGTCCGAAGTCTCCGGCTGACCCCAATCCCAGCGATTGAATCCCTGAAAGTGTGCAAAGCAGTACGTTTGAACGTTTCGATGATTCGATCCATGTTCCTTAGTTCCTGTCCATCCCCCAAACCCTAATTTTACAATTTCCGTAGTTTATTTTATTCTTTATTTAGCATGTACGTATTCAATTATGCATCCATGATCCATCCTCCAATTTCAATATGCATGAAGTTTTAAAATTTTCTAATCCAATATGTCAATTTTTTGCCATTCTATGTACATGTCTAGGGCTCCAATCATCCAGTGTATAAATTCCTAATTATTTTCTTAATGATATAAGGACATTAGTCTGCCATGTTACCTAGAAATGCCCGAAGAAACGTTTTTTTGAAGCACCTGAGTATTATTGTTGTCGATGGAGTCAGTCTAATTTGGTTCTTATTAGAGGTAATCATATCATGTTAGTTTTATTTTATGATCTTTTTAGTATTATTGTTGTTGATGGAGTCAGTTCAGATTTGGTTATTATTGTTCTTCATGGAGTGATTGAAAGTTACTCTTAATAAGGGGTCTTAGGACATAGGGGCCCATGTTGTCGAGTTCGCCTAGGGCCTCCCGAAACACAGGGCCGGCCCTGTATATATATATGTTGATTATGATCTTCCGTTTCCTTTGTTTGCTTACTAGCTAGCTAGCGTGTCTAGTCCTCTCTATACGTATGTGTAGTACGTAGCGTCGACCAAGCACGGACATAAGAGAGGACACTTCTCTCTATTAATTAGCTAGCTAACACAGTATGAAACACCTAAATTAACCCCCCAAAACCTCCAACCCCCCCTCCCCTTTAAAAAAAACAAAAAACCACAGCCAAAGAAATGCTGACGCGTGGATGCCTTTTGGTCCCGGTTGGTGCCACCAACCGGGACCAAAGCCCCTCCTGCCTGGGCTCGGCGCACAGGCCACGTGGACACCCATCTGCCCCGGTTCTGGATCGAACCGGGACTAAAGGGTCAGGGCATTAGTACCGACACTTTTGTCCCGGTTCAAGAACCGGGGCTAAAGGCACTAACGAACCGGGTCTGATGTCCCTTTATCTACTAGTGTCCCCTCCGATTTCATTTACTCCCGTCGTTCACTTTTGTAAGTCATTTCAGACAGCTGAAAATGGACTACTTTGGATACTGTCTGAAATGTCTTCAAGGTCTTATAAAAGTGAACAGAGGGAGTAATAGAATCTACATTGTCCTATAGCTACTAAGAAAGGAAAAAAGAAGCCGTCAAAGCTAGATATCTTGGGGCACCTATCAGCCGGCCAACAACGTAAGCAAAGAAGCCACAGGATCCCATCACCAGGTGCCCAGAAAAGAGTAGCAATATTTGGACGTCTTGCACAGTCCAGTGATGGCATTACGGGTTTATTAATTTCGAGGACTTTGGTCATTGAAATTGCAATGGACTCTACCCGAACACATATCCTCGGCGGCTAGCTAACTACACATTAAGCAGCCGCTCCGTCACACCCATAGTGATGATGCACTCCATCTCGAACTCGGAGTTCTCGGCATGCAACGGCGACTTCACTCCTGCCTTGCGGAACGCGTCCTCACAGCTTCGGGGGACGTTCCACGCGGAGCCGAGCCTCGTCACCGCGTCGCCCACCTTGTTCGACCAGATGAACGTGGCTGCCTCGTCGAACAGCCCCACGGCTACGGAGTAAAAATGGTCGCAGTAGACAAGGATCGCCTGGATCTTCGGGTCCTTGTGCACGGCCTTCAGGGCGGCGATGCGCTTGCAGGTGGCCACGGCAGTCTTACTGGCGATCCCGGTGGCGATGACGGCGAGGCCGCGCTTGTTCGCCAAGGCGCTCTCCTTGTCAGCCTTGAAGAACTTGATGCAGATGTTGTAGAAGTCAGCGTTGCCGAAGCTCCTGCACGCGTCTTCTAGAATGGAAGCGCTGGACGGGGCGAGGAGCAGGAGGAGGACCAGAAGCGAGAGAGCTTGCGACTGCCTCATGGCTTTGCTGCTAATGCGATTTTCTTGGGTTTCTGAGATGTTTTGTGTGTCAAGCTCAAACTATAGATGGATATATATAGGCACACGCACATAAGTTTGTCATCTAGAACAATAAACACGGATATATCATACTTTACGTCAAAAAAAACATAGATATATCATAATATATCAGTCAATGCCGAAAGATCTTGGCACAACAATTAAAAATAGCTACTTCTAATTAACATTTATTGCATGATATCTATACCCAATACCCAATAATAAAGAGGTTTTTGCTTCTGGCGGTACGTCACTGAAATTGCTCTCAAAGTTCCTAAATATTACCAACTGATGTTATCTATAAGTGATAAAAAAATGTTTCACACAATGATATCCACGCCTTGGCCGGTCTATGTAGTAGGAATCTATTATATTGTGCTCTGCGCGCTAAGAAAAGACACAGTGCATCTGTTTAGGCCCGCTAATGTCCGGACGGTCTGTCTTTTAAATTTCATTTTTCTTCCCTGTCTTTGGTTTTTGTACATTAAATATTTTGAGACTTCAAAATAGTTCCAAAAATTAAAATAAAATGAGAATTCTGAAATAAAATGTTTAATAATTCATATATGTTTGTGGATTCAAAAAATGTTCATGATTTTCAGAAAATGTACACAATTTTAAAAATAAATGTTTGAGAAATCAAAAATGTTCATGCCTTTTTTA
Organism: Secale cereale; assembly: GCA_902687465.1. Taxonomy (NCBI): domain Eukaryota; kingdom Viridiplantae; phylum Streptophyta; class Magnoliopsida; order Poales; family Poaceae; genus Secale; species Secale cereale. Next base: position 856,680,356 of record LR738712.1, read on the forward strand.
GAACAGTTCGTATATTAAAATATGATAATGTAATTGAAAAAAAAATCGCCCATTAAAATATGTTCATGAATTGAAAAAAATCCAAAAAATTAAAAAATATTCGTGACCTCCAAAATTGTTTTTTGATTTATAAAATGTTCGCTAATTCAACAAAGTTCGTTAAATAAAAAACCTATTCATGAATTTCAAAAATAAATCGCTACACAACAATTTTCATAAGAAATGTTTGATTCTAGAAATGTAAGCCTATTCAAGAGAAATATTATAAAACATGTTCACATTTTCTAACATGTTTTGAAACAGTATAAATTGTTCATGAATTATTTTTTAATGATTTTAGAAAATGTTTTAAAGTCTGTAAAAATTCACTATTCAGATATATTCATGAGTTTTAAAAAATATGCATGTTTTCCAAAAATTGTTCATGATTTTTATGAGTCGTGGTAGTTGTATGCAACAAGGTCCCTATAGACAAGGGGACAAGTGAATCATCGCTTTTGGGCCCATGCAGCCCTCTATGATCCATCCCATTGCATTCATCTCGTGATAGTTTATCTCCGTGATGCATCAAAATGTGGTTATAGCCATTGGAGGTTATGATTTTTTCTACCATTGCAACACAAGACCGTTTTGCTAGTACCTATCTATTGATTGAATTGTTAATTCAAAAAAATTGACGGTCCAGATTTAAATTATAGAAAATAATATGGATGTGCTTTAATCACGCATAAATCGAATGACCAATGGAGATTTATCAGAAGATCTTTTCAAATTCTAGTTATGACTCGATTCCAATTTATGCATTGGGCGGCATATAATCAGTAGAAGAAAACAACTACTATGATTTTAATTTTACTGGTCATTCTGCAACAAGTTGTTTACCATATACTCCCTCCGTCCCAAAATAAGTGACGCAAAAGTGACTCAACTTTGTACTAAAAGTTGAGTCACTTTTGCGTCACTTATTTTGGGACGGAGGGAGTATATACTAGGAGAATGCCCATGCATTGCTACGGGAAAAAGCTGGATGGCCATGCATTGCCATGAAATAATATAAATATGCACATTTATGAAATTGTTATTTCAATTCAGAAATACATGTTAATCATGATGACATATGGTTTCATCAAATAGCGACAAATTCAAACTCTCTTCAGCTTCTTTCTTTCTCAGCAGTCTTGGTGTCTCCTAAACCAGAAAATCGCTCGCCAGCAAAGAACGTATACCATCCATTATTAAATAGTATAAATATCACTCAATTCACACGTCCATGCATGTCACTATTACAAGGTACCCAAAACCTGACAATTCCTTGTAATGAGCCTCTTAATTTCAGTAAAATTGCACAAAAAGAAAGATCCAACTTCCGAGAGTGTTCTTTATCAATAGCATGGCCATTCCATTCTTCATAGAAACAATCAACCTGGAAAAACACTGTAAATTGTTTAAGTTCATGTCCAATATTAGTCACAAATTGTTAACTGCGGCCATTGGTAAGTATACAGAGCAACAGATTTGTAGCGCCCTTGACATCGGTTTGTACTAACATCTCAAAGAAACTGAGAAAACGTCGGCAGATAGGCACAAAAGGAACCGATTGTCACAAAAATCAAGTAACTTTTGAAACCCAACTCGGAAAAACAAAAATAGTATCGAGTGGTAATTGGCCCAATTTAAAGCCCAACTAATGTTGTGTACTATCGAATCGTCTTTTTTCTTGAACTATGTTATGAATTTGACTTCTAATTTGTGACACGGGTGTTCCATCTTGCAAATACAGTCTATCTCATCTAATTCATATATTTTATAGATTTTCTTTTAAAAATATATTTGAGAATGCCAACCATATTTATTAGATGTTTTCTCAAAATATTCAAGGATTGCAACAAAAGGACCAAGTGCACAAGATATTCACCCTTTGGCTGGTCCCCCTCTAGCATTTTTTCCTTCTTGGTCTTAATCACACTACTTCACGTTCTGTGTTGGATCTTGTTGGTAACCCGATGGAACTTAAAAAAGCAGCAAAACCTTTTGGTAAGTACCTGGCCCACTCCTCCAACTACCATCTAAATTCAAAAGCTCTTCCACCCTAAAAATTAATAAAGTTAATTAGAAACACAGACCAATAAACCATCAAATGCAACCTTCAATAAAAAGCTAATTGTATATAAGAAAGGTTTCATTTATCTTGAATCAAGATTTTTTTACAATGTCATGAACCTGGTGCCAACGCCCGATGAGCCTTTGGCCACTGCTTACACCGCGCTTGCGCACGCCGCTCCACTGCTGCTGCAAACACTACAGGCCACACTCCCCGCCGCTAGCAGCCGAAACGATGGAACTCCATGCCATCATAAGACAATCCAGATGTTGCATTAAGGCTAGTACGACACCCCATATTTGAGGATTGCACCCGGAAGATTGCACTCAACACTAAAAGATGAATAAAACTGATTCTTATTGATTGATTTGGTGCGGCATACAAGTGTATATAAGAGGGTACAAACCGACTTGGGGTAAGGTTACAAAGCTGACTTGGACTAGGAGTCGTATACGATAAAGACTACTCTAACATCCCCCCGCAGTATCAACGGCAGGCTCGACGACGTTGAGACTGAAACAGATATCTTGAAACGGCTTAGTAGGCAGTGCCTTGGTGAAAATGTCAGCAAATTGAGCCGTAGAGGGAACATGAAGCACCCAAACCTGACCAAGAGCGACCTTCTCACGAACAAAATGAATATCAATCTCAATATGCTTTGTGCATCGGTGTTGAACTGGATTGCCGGTCATGTAGACTGCTGATATGTTGTCACAATAGACAATAGTGGCCTGCTCAATAGGCATGTGTAGCTCGGAGAGTAACTGCCGAATCCAGATTGTATCTGCAACGGCACGTGCCACTGCGCGATACTCAGCCTCGGCCGACGAACGTGAGACCGTAACCTGTCTTTTCGAGGACCAAGAAATTAAATTGTTACCAAGAAAAACACAAAAACCGGAAGTGGACCTTCGAGTGTCATGACAACCAGCCCAGTCTACATCAGAGTATGCGGTAAGAGAGTTTGGAGAAGAATTATTTAGGTGGAGACCATGATTGAGAGTTCCTTTTAAATACCGAAGAATGCGTTTAACATGATTATAGTGAGGAACCCGTGGATCATGCATATAGAGACATGCTTGTTGAACAGCAAAAGAGATTTCAGGACGAGTAATTAATAATACAAATACAAATACAAAGAGATTTCGGCAGTTGAAACCAAGATTAATAATACAAATACAAAGAAAACAAAGATAAGCAGGAATAGGATGTTGATGGCCTGCTCAGCCTGGTCCCTCTATATATATAGGCAATAATTTATAGTTCAATTAGACCCAAAAAGTTCATCACCTTTGTAGAAAAATGATTTTTTGGTTCCCCTGGTATTTACCGCCAGCGACAATTTCCTATTGCGGTGAAACCCCGACATGGCCCTACTTAAGCTCCTTCTCGTTCTTGTTCTTGTTCTGGTTCCGGTCCGACAAACCATACCATCTTCCAGATATAATTAATCTCTACTTACAAACAAAATAGGCACTAGAAAATCAACACCACATCACGCGTGCGGGAGCAAATGGTATCAAATGTACAGATGAGTTTCTATATTTGTGTGGAAACTGGAAATACTCTCACATGATTCAACATGTTGAAAAATAGTTCAGAACAGTACATAACATGCACCACCACTACGAATCCATGGTCTCCCTTATCATTAAAAAATCAATTAAACTCAACCATGGACTGGAGAGCATTACCCGCCCCAGAAACTTCATGTTGCTTTCTCCTCCTTCTGCAACAAAAAATATCAATAGAATGAAAATGAATGTAATGCACATGCACATGAAGATACAAATTTATTATTTCATTTTCTTGCTCGTTACAATCAGATAGCCATATTTTTCTAGAATAATACTGAGAAATAGCATGCTGCCATATTTGCAAGCTTATTCGACCATTTTTATATAGCATCCTAGGACAAAAAAAAGGGAGCGCATTCTATCATTTTTAAACTGTAGCATCCTAAAAGTTATCATGTCTTCCAGTACATTATCTTTTGTCCAATCATCGTATAGCTCTTAGTCTACATCCTCCCAACCTAATGCAGAACGAACAAAATCAGATATCTATATATCAGTACAGCTTAGCATATACTCCGTCCGTCCCATAATATAAGAACGTTTTACAAGCTATAATATGGGACAGGGGGAGTAGTAGACAGAGTACTGTTTCAAATAATGGTCCCTAAGAGAAAGGTTAACGTTCTCAACCAGACTTGTGAGCATCTTCAAGCAACATACAAGCCACGGGAGTGTAATTGGATATCACAAGTGTCAAATCAATAGCTGAGCATAGCATCTCTACATGGACTAATAAAACCAAAATAATTTTCAACATACCGCTGGCCCTACTACAATGGTTGAAAGTGAATTTGGTAGACGCCCATAAATGACAGTTAAGCAGTGTCTCCGACTCTCTATACATTTTGAGTCCCATGTTTCTAGCGTTAGATATCTCCTTCGAAACAACGAAATTTATGCTTCACAGGAGGATCTGCACAAAATAAATGAAGAACACTTAAGTTTCTTATCTTTGTAAGAAGAGGTAATTCTAACGAGAACTTACTAAGGGCATTCAATCAATTTAATTCATGAAAAGTTGTGTCCATCGGAGCTTGTTATGCCAACTGAACCATGTTGACCTTCCCAATCAGCATATGCATCCACGTTCTCTACTCACATAACCGAGATATGTCTGATTCTCCCGTTTGTTGTACTCCCTCCGTTTCTAAATATAAGCCCTTTTAGAAATTTCAATACGGACTACATAAGGATGTATATAGACATATTTAGCGTGTAGATTTACTCATTTTGCTTTGTATGTAGTCCATATTAAAATCTTTAAAATGTCTTATATTTAGGAATGGAGGGAGTAATTCTTTATCCCCGCTAGAAATTGATGGCCATCAATCGAATGAGAAATGAATAGAACCTTGAAGAACAACATCAAATATACCTTCCTCATTCTCAGGTAATTAAAACCAAGGGGGAAAAGGAGACATGGAGGGTTCCTGTAGGATAACTATATTCATCTGCCAGGACTCGTGTTGCTGCTTCTTCAAAAAAAAGTTGGGCCCAGATAAGCAAGAGGATGAGAAAATCTTACTTTCCGGGTGACCCGCCGGATTTTCTTTCTTTGCAAGGGTTCTGAGTCGTAGGAGACAGTAATTACCTCTTCTATGTTGGCTTGGCTCGTCTGTGCATCATCCTGAGAAGAATCAGCGTCAATAAATTGCACAAAAAAGAGACCGAGTGAGTCAAGTTCTACCTCTGACTCATCTGGCTCGACTGTCTCTTCTGTGGTCTACTTTTTGCGGCGACCTGTGGCTCGAGGTTTCACTGCCTTAGTTTTCCTGGGCGTTGGAGATGCTATTATCTTCCTTTTCTAGAAAGGAGGGTCAGCCTGTATTTATATATACATTGGAAATTATCTCAAGATATGAACCATAAAGACAGAAAAGCACGATGAGGAGTTGATTGAAATACTTACAGCAGGAGCCGGGTTAAGAGTAAAGAAAGGATTCAGCCCAATCTTGTTCCAAGCCGTCTGAGATTCCCCAAGCAAAGATTTGACTATTTCATTAACCTCTTTATCAGTCAGAGGTGTTGGGTTGTAGCATTGTGGATCCTTCACGTCGCCCGTATATTCACACATCAAGCCACTGCGGCGACTCAACGGAAGAATCTTTCATGAAACCCAACAGCGGGTCAGATCGACTCTGGTTAAGCCGTTGGCTATTAAGGCCCTTATCTTTGAGAAGGCGGAGGCATAGGGAACGCGTTCTGTAGCGGTGAGTTGGGCTGGAAGTTTACTGTTGGTATTGAGCCGATAAGGGCGAAACCCTGGCAAGGGATTTGCTCCAGCCGGAGAAGTGTCTCTGCAATAAAATCAAGTGTGGTTCCAGCCCTTAGGATGAGTCGGTGGTGAAGCAGAGTGGACGTGTACATCTCTGCGTCGCTGAATAGATACACCTCCAAGTTCTAGAATTGACTTGTCTGTTATTTCTGTCTGGCGGTTGATGTAAAAGAAGTCCTTGAATAGATCAACGGTAGGTTCTACATGCAAATTCACCTCGCAAGAACTTGAAAGTGACATAGATTGGAGACGGAATTAGGGCCAATGTCTTGAGGATGAAGATCATAAAAATGCAGTGCATCTCTGAAGAATTTAAACCCAGGTGGTGAGAAGCCACGAAGAAGGTGATCCGTAAAAACTATAACTTCACCCTCCTGGGGCTGAGGAATACGTTCAGGGCCGGGGCCCGTCAATGAATAACTTCTTTAGCTGGTAAAACGCCCATAGCCACATATTCCGTGAGGGTGAGCTCTGTGACTAGTGAGACCTCCTAGTTACAGGAAGAGGGAGTCTTTGTCATGGCTGGCCGAGTTAAATCGCTGCAAATAAAAAGCAAAGTGAAACATGTTCTGGTATGCCGCCTAAGCGTGGAAAGCGGTGAATATCAAGTCATAAGAATATGGCAGGTTAAATTCTGGAGCTATGAGCTGGCAGCATGGTGGCGGGTTACAGAGTCAATATTAAGCCACCCGAATAGTGCGGGGCGGGTCAATCGTCTGCAAGAATAAGGTGGTTGAAATTTTGCTATGTGTGGACAAACAGGTTTTACAGATTACGGCCATAATTTCCGATCTACGGTAGTGCAGAAAAGGTGAATAAATAGCTAAACCTAACGTGCAGCAGTGGAAGAACTAATAGCTATGGGTTGATTTTCAAAAAGAAAGGATTTATCCCAGATGCAAAGTAATGGCTAAAAACTGTTGCCGCCCTGATTCTACCCCGTCCTTGGATTGAAGCACGATTTCTAAGCAGAGAATGGATGAACTTGGAAAAACTTGGATGAGCAACGATGAACTCCATAAACTCAAGAGCCATAATGTGGATCTGATGAAGAAGAAGGAATGGTACCTGAAGGTGTTGATCAAGTTCGGATGAAGCGCCGCTATGCTCTCGTCCCAACAGGTCGATGCAGAGGCCTGGGCGGAGAAGTCGGCGAGGTTTGGCTATGGTGGCGGAGCTCCGTTCGTGCTAAGGTCGCGAGGAAGAGGGAGACGAGGAGACGGGGGTGAAAGGTGAAAAGGCAGGGCCCCCGTTCCTGTTTATAAGGAAAAAGTGAACAGTAGAATGGCAGGCCCAAGAATCGGGGAGGCGTTATAATTAGCATAACAAAGGAGGTGCCTCGATTTTTGGAATGACTGGTTAATATAAAGATCCGTTGTGACGTCATCGGATTTTTTCTCAAATTAATGGTGTGATGTCATCTTTCGTCATGGCAGGTCATGAAGATTTATTCAAGGTCAAATGTCAAGAAGAATTCAAGAAGATTCGCCAACCAGAGAATGAAGATTGATATGAACAAGTTCAAATCAATCTGGGGCCTAATGTTGGGGATATAACCCCGTGGTGTGACCCGCCCAGGAGGGGTCGGGTTACACTGTTGGCCACTCATAAGCAAAGGCGTAATTTGGCCAAAAAGGATAAGATATGAAGACCGAAGGCGACTTACAAGCGGGCCTGTTGAAGCCCCAAGACCCGCAGGTGACTCAAGACCCGAAGGTGTGAGCCGCCCAATGGCGACTTGCCTAACAAGACAAGGTGACTTAGAACCAGAGTCGGTTATGTTATATGACCCGACCTGGACTCCTGTAAGCCGTCGGGCCTCGACTTGTGTATATAAAGGCGAGACCCGACGTCGGGTTAGGGACAAGAAACAAATGATCTAGAGCTAGGTTAAGCGATTCTGCTCCCTTGTAATCGATACTCAAGCAATACAACACAAAGCGGGCGTAAGCTTTTACCTCGTTGGTGAGGGGTTGATCCTGGGTAAACTCGTGTCTCTCGTCATGCTCAACCCCTTTAAGCTAATCACCGTAGTCATGGCCCCGCACCTATGTCCTTTCACAAGGGCATCTGCCGTGACAAAACCATGACAATAACCAGCCACAATACGCACCTGCCCTACTGCCCAAAAAGGAGGAATGCCATACAACATAATGTAGACTATATATAACTCCAGCACTCGAGTTGTGGGGCAGGTTCTTCTACCTCAAACTTGGCACCGTTGCCAATGGCGAGCCGGCCCAGTGCGGCGCTTGCGTCGCCGTGCGACGCACCGGCAGCGAGGTCTGGTTCCCCGCCATAGCCCTGCACGAGTCGGCGAACCTGTGGCAAAAGTCGTACTTCTACGTCTGCAACGCCGACCAGTTGCGTGACTACATCAACCTGCCGGCTTTCACGCCCGGCCCGTCTCCTGGAGGGCGGAGCAACCGAGGCCAACAACCCGGCAAGCCACTGCTGGCTACCGTCGAAATCGCCCTCAGCCGGCTCCAGGAGATGACGGAGTTGGAGGGGCTCCAGCCAGCAGGTGATGAGGGGTGATTAGAGATTAAATTTTAAAATAATTCAGAAATTTAAAAATCGGGGAAAAATAAAAAAATCGAAAAAATTCAATTTTTTCCCAAAAAAATGCAGAAAAAACAAATTAAAAAAATACCTACCAGGACTAAAGGTGAAGCTCCAGAAACCGGCCACGGAGCTCCTTTAGTCCCGGTTCGTCAGCAAACCGGGACTAAAGGTTTTGGGCTTTAGTCCCGACCCTCTGGAACTGGGACTAAAGGCCCATTTTCTACTATTGTTATTTCAAACCTATTGCAAGGACTATCTTCAAGATTTATGACTATACACTTTATCCATGCAAATTTTAATTGTACCACCAATGAATACATATCAATTTTAGTACCAAGATATCCATGACATGCCAACAAATAAATTCAACTTTCTAAACAAATATAAGTGAATAAAGGGAGACTTTAAATTGCGTTTCTAGAACGATACATCCTCTGTGATCTAACAAGTATAAGTGAAGTAAAAAAGAAGTTTAAGTCAAGCAAAATAGCAATTCTTTAAATGTATGCCCCCGCATGAGCTCTCCCAAAGCATATTTATTCAGGTGTAATGGTATTTTCTATACTCTTATAAAAAACAGAATTGGTGATGATGGTGTGTCTGCCATCCTGCAATATAGGCCGTCCGATCTATATCTGACGGATAGGAAGGAAACTATGACAATTTTGCAAAAAGATACCTGCACTTCTCTCCACATTTGCAGATAAGGCCTTCCCTCGTTCATCCTTATCTCCCACAGGATAAAGTACTCATATAAATGCATCTTGATGTTCCGTGCAACGCACGAGCATCTTGCTAGAAAGATCAATAAGCATAACGAAACTAAAATAACTTTCTAAGAACAGCATATATCATGTGCACCAATACAAACACATACGGTCAACTAAGAGAAATCGATAACTCCTTGTTGAACCAAGTTGGATGGCTTGGGCATCCCCAAGCTTAGACGCTTGAGACTTCCTAAAATATTTTTATGTGGTGTCTTGGGAATCCCCAAGGTTGAGATTTTTTCCTCTCTTTATTCTTCTCATATCACTGTCTCACATGATTATTAAAAATACATCCACACAAAACTTGTGAGATGGGTTAGCATAAACAATATTTAAACCAAAGCATTGCTTGTCGTAAAATGATTCAAAAAATAATAGTTATCACTACCTTATTGTAAAATGATTCAAGAGTTTGAATTCATCATTCGAACAACAAAATTGCAAACATAAGAAGTTTATGATAACTATAACATCACTCTGTCAAAACGGAGCAATCTGTAAACATGTACGTAATATCCATAGTTATGAAATATAAAAAATTATGGAAAATTTATCACGTACCATAGAAAATTAATTCTTACCATGTTAAAATTTCAATATTATAGCATCCTATGTTAAATTGTCACAACATAAAACATAGTGGCGAAATTCTATTTCAACAAATAAACTCACAGTCTTGCATATTTAACATGGTAAACTACATTGGAACTTTATTAAGAAAAACATGAAAAAAAATGTTGTTACAAATGGTAATAATTTGACCGGAAATAATTATATGATGTCTCCCTGAAACACTTTCTTAATAGCCATTTAGCTAGGCTTGTAATTTTAATGATGCTCACATAATTTGAATTGAAGCATACAAGAGAGCATCAATATATAAATATGATATCATATGAAAATATGAATTTAAGCCTAACCTTCTCCTCATGCATAGTCCTCTTAGAAGTAAACAAATTGTTGGGACAAGTAATACCTAGCATAGGCAAGATAGGTTCCATGATTAATTTTACGATTTTAGACGTAACATAAAGTGAGACATGAGAGAGAACTTGTTAAAATAGGAAAAAACTATTTTCCTAACTTTAAATGAGCCAAAACATTTATAGGATGACATTGTAGGTATAAATATTATTCCCGCATGGCTTCATAATTTGTGTATACACAAAAATATATCTTAGAAAGGAGCCAGTAATGGCTATAAAGGAACACTTAATATAGATAAATATTGCACAATGGCGTTGCAATATGTAGAAATGGGATCCATAGATGACAAAGAGTATCCTCGAATATTTGAGAATATTTTTGAACAAAGGAAATGGAGTTTCTTTGCAATGGCGAGGAAAACAATTAGGGTTTTCAATATTTCAACATTAGGATTAAAAGTTAAATCCTAAATAATTACTTGGGATTACTAGTTCACTGGAACTTCCATTCTTTGAGTGGAGAGAGCTTGCCAATTTACCGAGGAAAGTTATAGTGACTTGCACCTCACATCTCGACAAATCAAAGACATGTAATTTGGGATGGAGGTAGTATACATCACATTTCTTAGTTTGTTCCGGGGGCTCCATAATAAAATGCAATTCAACCCCCAAAAGTTATAGTGACTTGCACCTCACATTAACCCGCTCAAAATCAACCTAACTCATCAAGATTTATGTGATTTTATGTTTTGGAAAATCATACAACCTTTTTAAATTTGTTAGAACCACTAGCTAAGATGCATTTGAATATCTCAGTACATACAAATTGAGTTTGTGGAATCAAAGAAATAAGAAAAGCAAAGAAATAAGATGCCATAGCACAATCCAATCCTTGGGAAATTACCATAAGGCCTTACATAATGCTCAGAATCCTGAAGGATCAAGTCAATATGAATCCAATCCTTATATTTCTGCGAAACGAATGCTACACACAGAAAAAAAAAACAATGTGTGAACATCCCATAGGAATTCTTAGAAAATCCTCCTATTCTTTTATTATAATCCTAAAAACCATGCTGAGCCCAAGACTGGATTGCGAGGAGCCCGGGCCCACACGGTGATGCTAATGGCCCACCTATAAATCGACAAACAGATGATCTTTTCTCACGTAGAGAAATTAGCCGAACTCCTACCCACTTCCCCAAACTATGTCGATGGATCTCGACCGCGGACTCCGGGGCCGATCTGCCGGCACGTTCCTCGAGCTCCAGGTCCGGTCTGCAGGTGCTCGCTCCATCCCTTAACAAGCGTCTCGCCGACGACGCCGGCAAGAGCAACGACAACCTCATCTTCTCGCCGGTGTCGGTCTACGCGCAGGGGCGGAGCTAAGGGGGGAAGAGCAGGGGCCAGGCCCCCCCCCTCCCCCCCAAGGTTTGCATCGTACATTAGTAATTAGGCTTAAGTTAATCAGATTTTGCTCTCCTATTCTGGGCGTTCAAGGCCTGTAGCGAGCCCAGCGACGTAAAGAAGCAAAAGAGTTGAATTTTTCAAGCCCAACAATTCAGCTTATCATCGTACTAGTCCGCCAGCCCATTATTGAAAACAAACAGCCGCCTGCCCTGGACGCACGACTCGCAGCCGCCTAGGGCAGTTCGCCGGTTGGCAAAAGGCAGGCGGCGCCGCACTTTTGCAGGTCACAGGCGATCACCACAGAAGGTGGAAGCTGCCACGCTGCGCCCGATGACCAGGACCATGCGTAAGAAAATTTGTGGTGAGTCGCTCTTCATTAGTTTGTTCGATCTGACAACACCGATCCGCATTATGATTAAGGTTATACCGATTTCTTGATTTAGATGGAATTAATTAGATGCAGCAATCTCCGGTTTTATCCTCACATATACTGATATTGAAAATTAGATATAATACAATGATTCTGTCATTTGGATAAAGAAAGCATCGACTGCATAGTCGTGATGAGAAGAAACAGGACATTCATGTTATGGGTGATTGGTTCGAGCAAACAACAAGAAGCATATTGAGGTATCAATCAAAATCACTCGATAGATTTACTATGTTTTTTTTTTCTTTGTCGAATCAACTTCGGCCCCCCTATGCTCAAATCCTGGCTCCGCCCCTGTCTACGCGGCGCTCTCCCTGGTGGCCGCCGGCGCCCGCGAGCGCACCCTCGCGGAGATGCTCGGTGTCCTCTGCGCGCGGTCCCGCGACGAGCTCGCGGGGTCCGTCCGTGCACTGGCGGAGCAGGCCCTTGCCGACCGGTCACAGACCAGGGGGGCATGCATCAACTTCGCGTGCGCCGTTTGGCACGACAAGACGAGGCCTCTCAAGCGCGCGTACGCCGACGCCGCCGTCAAGTCGTACAAGGCGCAGACGCGCGCTGTAGACTTCCACGAAAAGGTCAGTGATCGATCTATACACACGTGCATATTGATCATATATCGATCCATCGATTACAGCTAATATGTGCGTACAAACATACGTGGTGGTGCAGCCGGTGGAAGCAGCCAAGCAGATCAATGCATGGGTGGCGGCGTCCACGAATAACCTCGTAGTCGCCAACCGCCATCTACTTCAAGGGCGAGTGGCTCAAGCCTTTCCCCAAGGAGCAGACCAAGGAGGACAAGTTCCACCGCCTCGACGGCGGCATGGTCGACGTGGCCTTCATGAGTGACCGCGTCAGGCAGCGCATTGCGTGCCATGAAGGGTTCAGGGTGCTCCAACTTTACTACGAGAGGGGCCAGCCCGTTGGCCGCTCGGCCGTCGGCGCTCTACTCGATGTGCATCTTCCTCCCAGACGACCACGACGGGTTGTGGCGGGTGGCGGCTCACCGACAAGATCGCATGAAACAATGACTTATTGCGTGAGCACCTGCGGACGGGCACCGTCTTGGTCGCCGACTTCCGCCTGCCCAAGTTCAAGCTCACCTTCTCCACAGACATGACAAACGTTCTCCAGGACTTGGGACTCAAGGACGCTTTCGACCTGTGGAAGGCCGACCTGTCCGACATGGTGGAGCAGAGCCCCGGCGTGAAACTTGCGCAGGAGAAAGTGTTACACAAGGCTGTCGTCGAGGTAAACGAGCAAGGCACCCAGTCCCAGGCGGCCACCGTCACCGCTGCTGGTCTCTGCAAAAGTACACGGGCCTACAAACCGCCGGTGCGTGTGGACTTTGTCGCTGATCACCCGTTTGCCTTCTTCGTGATGGAGGAGGTGTCGGGCACAATTCTCTTCGCAGGACGCGTCCTTGATCCATCAAGGGAGTGAAGGGAACGGCCGGTGTCAAGTGGAGAGAGCACACAAATATCTTGTTTTTTTCTAGGTGTCTATCTATAGGTTTTTATTAGCAATTATTTCCAAGTTTGTGCTACAATCGCATGCCATTTCATTTCCATGTATAGAGTTTAGTCAATTACATGATCTATAACACCTCAAATCAAACTTGTCCAAGGCGTCAAGCGACTTTCACGCATATTTTGTGTACCCCATCCAGGACCATGTCCTCATGACCCAATCGTGTTTCAAAGTTATGACGAAATCTCCTTGATATCTCTCGAAATAGTCTTTCGCTTCGCTTTATATATAAAGCAACAACCCTAATAAGTACATAGCCGAACGAAACAAATGGTGAGGTAACCCTGGTACAACGTTGGTCCAAGATAAACGGATGACGGAACGCAAGCCACTATGCTACCGAAAGAGTACATTGAAAGAGCATAATACATATTTTCTTATGAGATACCCCAAAGTTTAGCTTAACTACTCTATATGCAACCTTTGTATCTTCATACGAGGGTCCCACATGATTTGGCTCCGATTGCAAATCTGCTGTATCATGTAGTATTTTAAAATTACCACGACCTCTGTGCTTAAATACATGAAGGTTTTTAGGCTTGTCTAGCCTGAAAACATGTCTTGTATTTTATGATGGGGGAAGTAGTTCGTTACATGGTATGGTTTGGGGCAATACCCAAATGATAACGTCAACACGTGTGACATATCTGCACTTCACTCACACGCTTTGATCTTTGTCTATTATGTTTTGCACGAATCTTGAAGGAATCTGTTGGAATTTCAGTGTCACGTAGGCATAGTGTGTTGTGTGGACGTTAGAGTGCTCGCCCACATGACCCGCAACGCGCGGTTGCTAGCTACGCCGTATGGGAGAACCAGTTCCCGCCCACACAGTCACCACCCAGTCCAGGCGCGTGTGGGTGAACTGCTCTTCGCCCACACGACGCTCGTACGATGATAGATGGCAACTGCAGTTGCGCGTATGTGACAAATAGATAAACACACATGACAACTATGATATGTTTGTAGACGGGCAACTAGGTAAACAGACATGGCAACTATGATTAATCATACATGGCAACTACGGTTGGACCACACGTGGCAACTAATTAATCACACATGGAAACTATTGTTTGACCACATAGGGCAAGTAGTTAATCACAAATGACAATTATGGTTTGATTACACATGGCAACTACCGTTAATTAGACAGGGCAACTATAGTTAACCAAAACGCAGAAGTAGCCATGCTTTTACAACTACATTTACCATCCCGGGTAACTAAAGTTGTCATTCCCCGGGGTAACTAAAGTGTCACCCCACAGGTGCGTCAGGACGGGTGGACATATTTGCTTTATGCTACATACGCGGGGTGAGGATTAGTAGTAGTTGTTGAGCTGCGCCACACGCGTGGGCAGTTCTAATTTTTTTTCGCCCACACATGATCGTGTGGGCTGCCTCCTATTATGCCACACATGATGTGTGGACGGATCTCTAATATGCCACACGTCTGGCAGTTATGGATCCTAAGTTATTCGGTCTAGACGTCTAGCTGTGCAATCCAAGTCCACAAACAAGATGAGCGGTGCTGGTGCGGCCCAGCAAAGGAAAGGTGTGGTGGGAGGTAAGATGACTGTGCTAATGTGGTAGAAGAAAAATCTTTTTCTTTAGAATCATACACATTGTAGAAAAAAAAAACTAAGTATCCTATGCGACGTGGGTCTTTGGGTCTCGGGTGCCAATGCACACAAATTGAAATATAAATATTAAAATTACAAAATTAGTGAAAAATCATAAAAGTTCTTGGTAACAAGAATAGTAGTCTTATACTCGTGTGAAAGTTTTGTGAAGGAATGACTAGCTTCCATGGTGTTCTAGGCGAAATATAAAAAACTCACCACTATATAAATGTTACAATTCACACTTTCGTAATAACAAATTTGTTTTGTTTTTGTCCTTGAGCCTTGAAACTTTTTATATGAGTATAATGCTATACCATTATTGTTTCATAGAATAAAAAAAATCATTTCTATGCAATTTCTAAATTATTATTTTTAAAATTAGGCGCAATTGGACCCGAGATCCATTGGCTATTTCTGGTTTCCAAGAATCTATCATTTTTATGCTATATCTGCTATTAGTTGTATGTGATTCAGAAAAGGGGCTTGCTTCAGTACACTCCTCTTAATCTCTATTATTGGGGAGTTCATTTCGTCGCCTTCACTCTGTTTAATCCCCTTTTACCACAGACGTCTCCTCCCACCGGTTCGCCTCACCTCCTTGCCAATTTTTTTCTTCTTTGCAATATTTACCTTCCCTACCCATACTTCAATCAAATTACATCGTACCAAAATTTAGAATATGATGCGTGTAAGGTGTATGTCAAACAAAACTGGTATTGAACCATTAAAATATATATACCACCGTTGCAACATATGTGCAATTAGCTAGTAACCTTAAACCAAAGAGTCAACTCGAAGAAAAGAAAGATAATAAAAAATCTCTCTTCACATTTGTTTTCTCTCACAGTTTTGTCGCAAATCTCACTCTAGTGTTGCATAAAAAACCATGCATGCTTGGTCTCCATTATAGCAGTGCATGCATACGTCGGAGAGACTGACATGATGAAACATGGATCTTAGAGCATCTCCAGCCGCGCCTCCAAGAAGGCCCCCCAGGCGTATTTTCGTCTGCCGGCGCCAAAAAATCGCCCAGTCGCGTCCCAAGAGCCCAGTTTTCGCCGGCTCTGGCCGAAATTGGCGCCGGCGGACCCAACCCGAACCCGGCGCGCTGGGGTCGCTCGGGGGCGCCGGGCGAATCGTTTTTGGCGCGAAGAGCCGCGGGCCCGCCGCGTCAGCGACTCGACTATCTTCTCGTCGCTTCGTCGTCCTCATAGCCTCGTTTCCCGCGGCGAATCAATGCCAAAGCTGCGCGCGCTGCCGTCCCGGTCCGGCAGTGCCGGGCCCTGGAGAAGATCGCCACCCGCAAACGTGGGCGCGAAGACGAGAACGGTGTCGTCATCCTCGATAGCGACGACGACGACGCCCCCGGACTGTCCAACCCGTCGCGCCAACCGGAGGAGGGATGCAGCAGGGACGGCGGAGGCGTAGGCGGGGGCGGGGACGACGACGACGAGGACGACGGCGGTGACTACACGCGGTTCTACAGCCTCCTCGACATGTAGAACCGCGTGGGCGGGCGGCGAGGCGGGCGGCAAGGGAGACGGCGGGGTAGCCTGCGGTAGTTTTTTCTTTTTTTCTGTAAAATATGTTTAAATTTGAACGAACTCGTCCCTGTTTGCGTTGTGTTTGCGCCGAATTTGAATATTTTAAAAACCCATGGGGGCCGCGACTGGGGGGCAACACGCCCCCGGTGCGCGATTTAGCGCCGGTGCGCCCCCAGGGGGCGATTTTTAGCCCCTCCTGGGAGGCCAACGGCTGGAGATGCCTTTACAACCCTGGAGTTGGAGGGTCTTATTCAAGTATGAATCCCAGCCCCCAGGCATTATCTGAACCAAACGGCTTTTATTCCACCATGCATGCTAGGTGGTTGAAAAGTAGACATAACGAACCTAACTCTACGCACTCATTTTACGCGCATATGAAACACGTATATATGATGAGACCACGGATCAGCTGTTGACGACCCTGCAGCTGCGCCTAATCTGGCCGGCGGTTCCCGTGAGCGGCTTGATTGCAAATCTGCTCTATCATGCAGTATTTCCAAATTACTACAACCTTTGATGTCTTATATTTTTTGACGGGGGAAGTAGTGACATCCGTGGCTAATTCTGTTTCTTAGAATAACTTAATATATAATACATTATATATAAGTAATATATTATTGTTTCCTAGAATTTTCAGATTTTTTTTCATTTTTTCTAAATTATTATTTTTAAAATTAGGCGCAATTGGACCCGAGATCCATTGGCTAATTCTGTTTTCCAATAATATATTATTTTTTACAACTGTTACGGCGATTGGCGATTTTATGAGCTGTCCATCCACCCTGATCTGACGGTGGGAAAATAGGAGTTACGCGGAGTTACAAAACTAAAATTACGGGACATTGCGTGTTACGATGGGACCGTTACAAAATTTTAGTGGGACCAGTTGATTTTTCCCAGGGTAAATCCGTCACATGATAGCCCGCGGTGCCCACATCGAACCCACGTACGCCGCCGCGGGGATTAGGGATCGCTATCGCATGGCTCAGCCATGGCCATGTCGCCGCCGTCCACCCCCGTCATGGCCGGCCTAGCGCCGCCGTCCACGTGCGCCATGACCGGCCGGCCTAGCGCCTCTGTCCACCTCCTCCATGGCTGCCATAGCGCCGTTGTCCACCTCCCCCATGTCCGCCTCGGCGCCGCCGCCTGCCTCCACCGTGCTCACCCCACTGCTGTTGTTTACCTCGACCATGGCCCCCAGCAGCTCTTCCCATCACCAATCCATCCCCCTATCCCACCATTCCCATCGGCAGCAAGGTTCGCCAGAAGAGGCAGACATGAATCTCCAAGATCAAGATCCAAGAGGACTAGATGATTGCAGCGTCAGAGAAGAATTTGTAACAATCTACAATAAGGTAAACCCCCTCTTCCAATTAGCATAAAAGCTCCAAGTTCTCCCTTTTGTTCTCCAATTAGCATAATCTCTGGATGGTCTACAGGTTCGAGTAGAACTAGAAACACATCAACGAGGTCTTGTTTCATTAGGATAACAGAACACATAATCTGTACAAATAGGATGCAGTATTTTCATTTGCTGAGTTGATGAATAAGGTTTAGTTCATCTTATACCAGAATGGCATGAATCATGATACTGATGTGCTTCCATGGCAAAAATAATTCTACAACGCTAGAAACTCCACATATGTGTACTAGATAACTGGAGATAGAAGAGGAATATTACAAGTGTTGAAAATTAACAGTAACTAGTAGGCTATTAGTTACTGTTAATTTTTGTGCAGAGTTTATGTCACTAAATTCACAATTGTAGATCTAGCATAAAAATGGTTAGTATAAGAAGTAATATTTTCTTCTGTTCATGTACTCAAAATGTAAAAGAAATTACCACTAGAATTATCTGAAGAAAAAATAATCTAAATCAAAAGGAAATTGTTGAGCCTCGAAGGAAATAAGTGGTTAAAAGACAAGGAAATCATGTAGGTCGTAATTTACATTTCAAGTCACACATAGAAATTAAGCAGTAGAACTGACTGATTGGAATCCTTTGAAACTAAATACACCCAGTTTGCTAGACACATTTAACTTACTCACTTCATTCTGCTTACATTACTTCATCTCCTCTGGGCTCTGCATACTAACCTGAACTCTCTGCATTGCAGTGTCATGCCCAACTAAATTCCACAACAAGCTAGCTTGAACTATCTGAATAGCTTGAATTGCAGAAGTATTATAAGTAGCAGAAGCGGTCAGTACTGAAGTTGATCTACTAGGATGATTTTATATTTATGTCTTAAAATTTCTGGTGCCTCAAGCTTCATGAGAAAAGATTAAATCTCTTATACATTACATTTTTATCTGGAAGCCGCTCCATTCTTTGTTATATACTTCTGTTTAACCCAGTATCACATTATATATGTAGCCTGAGCTACAAAGAAACTTTGTGATATATGTACCGCTACTACTGTTTTCTAAATGCATTTACTTCTGCGTCCAGAGAGCCTTTTGAGTATGCTTTTATTTCCGGAGGACGCATCCTGAGTGACTACACATGAGCAGTCAGTAGGTTTTTCTTGCTCCAGCGTCGAGGCTCAGAACAACTAGTTAGTAAGTATTTCTTTTGTTCTTCATGGAATTGATTACTGTTGGGGAACGTTGCATGGGAAACAAAAAAATTTCCTACGCTCACCAAGATCAATCTAGGAGATGCATCTACGAGGGGAGAGTTGGATCCACATACCCTTGTAGATCGCTAAGCGGAAGCGTTCAAGAACGCGGTTGATGGAGTCGTACTCGCCGCGATTCAGATCGCCGAAGATCCTAGCACCGAACGGACGGTGCCTCCGCGTTCTTCACACGTACAGCTCGGGGACGTCTCCTCCTTCTTGATCCAGCAAGGGGGAAGGAGAAGTTGACGGAGAAACCCAGCAGCACGACGGCGTGGTGGAGATGGTGGTGGAGGAATTCCAGCAGAGCTTCGCCAAGCACTGCGGACTGGATGAAGATATTCGTGGGAGAAGGAGGGCAGCGCCGAGGCACGAACGTGTGTAGCTGCCCTCCCTCTGCCTCTCTTTATATAGGGGGGAGAGAGGGGAG
>LR738712.1:856701206-856719537 GCA_902687465.1 Secale cereale
AATGATGTGATCCCGTTATCAAATGACAACTCATGTCTATGACCTGGAAACCGCGGTCATCTTTGATCAACGAGCTAGTCCTGAAGAGGCTTACTAGGGACACAAAGTTTGTCTATTCATCCACACATGTATTTAAGTTTCCAATCAATACAATTATAGCATGGATAATAAACGATTATCATGAACAAGGAAATATAATAATAACTCTTTTATTATTGCCTCTAGGGCATATTTCCAACAGTCTCCCACTTGCACTAGAGTCAATAATCTAGCATTACAAGGTAATGAATCTAACACCCATAGAGTCTTGGTGTTGATCATGCTTAGCCCGTGGAAGAGGCTTAGTCAACGGATCTGCAACATTCAAATCTGTGTGTACTTTGCAAATGCTTATGTCCTCCTCCTTGACTGAATCGCGGATGGAATTGAAGCGTCGCTTTATGTGTCTGGTCCTCTTATGAAACCTTGGTTCCTTGGCTAGAGCAATGGCACCAGTGTTGTCACAAAACAGAGTCATTGGGTTCAATGCACTAGGCACAACTCCAAGATCTGTCATGAACTCTTTCATCCAGACACCTTCCTTTGCCGCCTCCGAGGCAGCTATGTACTCCGCTTCGCATGTAGAATCGGCTACCATGCTTTGCTTGGAACCGCACCAGCTTACCGCTCCCCCGTTGAGAATATATACGTATCCGGTTTGAGACTTAGAGTCATCCGGATCAGTGTCAAAGCTTGCATCGACGTAACCCTTTACGACGAGTTCTTGATCACCTCCATAAACGAGAAACATCTCCTTAGTCCTTTTCAGGTACTTTAGGATATTCTTGACCGCTGTCCAGTGATCCATACCAGGATTACTTTGAAACCTTCCGGCCATACTTATGGCAAGGCTGACATCTGGTCTTGTGCACAGCATTGCATACATGATAGAGCCTATGGCTGAAGCATAGGGGATGACACTCATCTTTTCTCTATCTTCCGCAGTCACTGGGCATTGAGTCTTACTCAACTTTGTACCTTGCAATACCGGCAAGAACCCCTTCTTGGATTGATCCATTTTGAACTTCTTCAAAACTTTATCAAGGTATGTACTTTGTGAAAGTCCTATCAAGCGTCTCGATCTATCTCTATAGATCTTGATGCCCAATATGAAAGCAGCTTCACCGAGGTCCTTCATCGAAAAACTCTTGTTCAAATACCCCTTCACGCTATCCAAAAATTCTATATTGTTTCCAATTAGTAATATGTCATCCACATATAATATTAGAAACGCTATAGAGCTCCCACTCACTTTCTTGTAAATACAAGCTTCTCCGTAAACTTGTACAAACCCAAACACTTTGATCACCTCATCAAAGCGAAGATTCCAACTCCGAGACGCTTGCACCAGCCCATAAATGGAACGCTGGAGTTTGCAAACTTTGTCAGCATTCTCTGGATCGACAAAACCTTCCGGTTGTATCATATACAACTCTTCCTTAAGAAAACCGTTAAGGAACGCTGTTTTGACATCCATCTGCCAAATTTCATAATCGAAATACGCAGCTATTGCTAACATGATTCGGACGGATTTAAGCATCGCTACGGGTGAGAAAGTCTCATCGTAGTCTACTCCTTGAACTTGTGAAAAACCCTTTGCCACAAGTCGAGCTTTATACACGGTGACATTGCCGTCAGCGTCCGTCTTCCTCTTAAAAATCCATTTATTCTGAATGGCCTTCCGCCCTTCAGGTAATACTTCCAAAGTCCATACTTTGTTTTCATACATGGATCCCATCTCGGATTTCATGGCCTCTAACCATTTGTCGGAATCCGGGCCCACCATCGCTTCTCCATAGCTCGTAGGTTCACTGTTGTCCAACAACATGACCTCCAAGACAGGGTTACCATACCACTCAGGTGCAGTGCGTACCCTTGTCGACCTACGAGGTTTGGTAGTAACTTGATCAGAAGCTTCTTGATCATCATCATTGGCTTCCTCTTCAACCGCTGCAGGCTCCACAAAAACATCTTTCTGTGCTGCGCTACTCTCTGGTTGAAGCAGAGGTTCAATAACCTCATCAAGTTCTACCTTCCTCCCACTCAATTCTTTCGAGAGAAACTCTTTCTCGAGAAAGGACCCATTCTTAGTGACAAACACTTTGCCCTCGGATCTGAGATAGAAGGTGTACCCAACAGTTTCTTTTGGGTATCCTATGAAGACACATTTGTCCGCTTTGGGTTCGAGCTTTTCTGGCTGAAGCCTTTTGACATAAGCATCGCAACCCCAAACTTTGAGAAAAGACAACTTAGGTTTCTTACCAAACCATAGTTCATACGGTGTTGTCTCAACGGACTTAGATGGAGCCCTATTTAAAGTGAATGCAGCTGTCTCTAACGCATATCCCCAAAACGATAGTGGCAAATCGGCAAGAGACATCATAGAACGCACCATATCTAATAGGGTTCGATTACGACGTTCGGACACACCATTACGCTGTGGTGTTCCAGGTGGCGTCAACTGTGAAACGATTCCACATTTTCTTAAGTGATTGCCAAACTCATAACTCAGATACTCTCCCCCTCGATCAGATCATAGGAACTTGATCTTCTTGTTACGATGATTCTCAACTTCACTCTGAAATTGCTTGAACTTTTCAAACGTTTCAGACTTATGCTTCATCAAGTAAATATACCCATATCTACTTAAGTCGTCAGTGAAGGTGAGAAAATAACGATATCCACCGCGCGCCGTGACACTCATCGGGCCACACACATCAGTATGTATGATTTCCAATAAGTCACTTACCCGTTCCATTGTTCCTGAAAACGGGGTCTTAGTCATCTTGCCCATGAGGCACGGCTCGCATGTGTCAAGTGATTCAAAATCAAGAGACTCCAAAAGTCCATCAGCATGGAGCTTCCTCATGCGTTTCACGCCGATGTGACCCAGACGGCAGTGCCACAAGAAAGTGGTACTATTGTTATCAACTCTACATCTTTTGGCATCAATGTTATGAACATGTGTATCATCACTATCGAGATTCAATAAGAATAAACCCCCTACTTCGGGTGCATGACCATAAAAGATATTACCCATATAAATAGAACAACCTTTATTCTCTGATTTAAATGAGTAACCGTCTCGCATTAAACAAGATCCAGATATAATGTTCATGCTCAACGCAGGCACTAAATAACAATTATTCAGGTTCATAACTAATCCCGATGGTAATCGAAGAGCGAGCGTGCCGACGGCGATCACATCAACCTTGGAACCATTCCCCACGCGCATCGTCACTTCGTTCTTCGCCAGCCTCCGTTTATTCCGTAGTTCCTGTTTAGAGTTGCAAATGTGAGCAACCGAACCGGTATCAAATACCCAGGCACTACAACGAGAGTTGGTAAGGTACACATCAATAACATGTATATCACATATACCTTGCTTGTTGTTGTTGTTGGCCCCCTTCTTGTCTGCCAGATACTTGGGGCAGTTCCGCTTCCAGTGGCCGTTCCCCTTGCAATAGAAACACTCAGTCTCTGGCTTGGGCCCAGCCTTCGGTTTCTTCACTGGATGAGCAACTGCCTTGCCACCCTTCTTAGAGTTACCCTTCTTGCCCTTGCCATTTTTCTTGAAACTGGTAGTTTTATTGACCATCAACACTTGATACTCCTTCTGGATGTCTGCCTCAGCGACTTTCAGCATTGAAAACAGCTCGGCGATGGATTTGTTCATCCCTTGCATGTTATACTACTGCACGAAGCTCTTGTAGCTAGGTGGGAGTGACTGGAGAATTCTGTCAATGATAGCCTCCTCCGGGAACACAAGTCCCAGATCAGCTATGCGGGTATAGTACCCAGACATCTTCAGTAAGTGCTCACTGACAGACGAATTCTCCTCCATCTTGCAAGCAAAGAATTTATCGGTGGTCTCATACCTCTCGATCTTGGCATTCTTTTCAAAGATGAACTTCAACTCCTGGAACATCTCATATGCTCCATGACGTTCAAAACGCCTTTGAAGTCCTCCTTCCAAGCTATACAACATGGCACACTGCACTACTGAGTAGTCATCCGAACGCGTCTGCCAGGCGTTCATAACGTCCACAGAGGCCGGAGCGGGGGGTTCACCTAGCGGTGCACTTAGGACATAAACCTTTTGGCCAGCTGTGAGGATGATCCTCAGATTGCGGAGCCAGTCCACAAAGTTGCTCCCATCATCTTTCAGCTTAGTTTTCTCTAGGAACGCATTAAAATTCAGGGGAGCTACTGCGCGAGCCATCTACAACAAAAGATTTGCAAAGACATCTTAGACTATTGTTCATGATAAGTGAGTTTTAACTAATCAAATTACTTATAACTCCCACTCAAATTGACATCCCTCTGGTCATCCGAGCGTGACATGATCCAAATCCACCAACCCAAGTCCGATCATCACGTGAGATGAGGTGGTGTCAATGGTGAACATCTTCATGTTGATCATATCTTACTATATGACTCATGCTCGACCTTTCGGTCTTCTGTGTTCCGAGGCCATGTCTGTACATGCTAGGCTCGTCAAGTCTAACCCGAGTGTTCTGCATATGCAAAACTGGCTTGCACCCGTTGTATGCGAACGTAGAGTCTATCACACCCGATCATCACGTGGTGCTTCGAAACGACGAACCTTCGCAACGGCGCACACTCGGGGGGAACACAATTTTATCTTGAAATTTTAGTGAGGGATCATCTTATAATGCTACCGTCGCTCTAAGCAAAATAAGATGCATAAAAGGATTAACATCACATGCAAATCATAAGTGACATGATATGGCCATCAACTTGTGCTTTTGATCTCCATCTCCAAAGCACCGGCATGATCTCCATCGTCACCGGCGTAACACCATGATCCCCATCATCATGATCTCCATCATCGTGTCGCCATCGGGGTTGTCGCGCGCCCACCATGCTCTTACTACTATTGCTACCGTTTAGCGATAAAGTAAAGCATTACATAGCGCTTAATGATTGACACGCAGGTCATACAAAAAATTAAAGACAACCCTATGGCTCCTGCCGGTTGCCGTATACATCGACATGCAAGTCGATATTAACTATTACAACATGATCATCTCATACATCAAATATATCTCATCATGTCATTGGCCATATCATATCACATACATACCCTGCAAAAACAAGTTAGACGTCCTCTAATTTGTTGTTGCATGTTTTACGTGGCTGCTATGAGTATCTAGCAAGAACGCTTCTTACCTACGCAAAGCCACAACGGTGATATTTAAGTTGCTATTTAACCTTCTACAAGGACCGCCTTTGTCTATTCCGATTCAACTAAGATAGGAGAGACAGACACCCGCCAGCCATCTTATGCAACAAAAGTCACATGTCTGTCGATGGAACCGGTCTCATGTACGTGGACATGTAAAGTTGGTCCGGGCCGCTTCATCCCATAATACCGCTGAATCAAGAAAGACCAAGGAGGGAAGCAATCTAAACATCAACGCCCACAAACCCTTTTGTGTTCTACTCGTGAAAGCATCTACGCAAGAACCTAGCTCATGATGCCACTGTTGGGGAACGTTGCATGGGAAACAAAAATTTTTCCTACGCTCACCAAGATCAATCTAGGAGATGCATCTACGAGGGGAGAGTTGGATCCACATACCCTTGTAGATCGCTAAGCGGAAGCGTTCAAGAACGCGGTTGATGGAGTCGTACTCGCCGCGATTCAGATCGCCGAAGATCCTAGCACCGAACGGACGGTGCCTCCGCGTTCTTCACACGTACAGCTCGGGGACGTCTCCTCCTTCTTGATCCAGCAAGGGGGAAGGAGAAGTTGACGGAGAAACCCAGCAGCACGACGGCGTGGTGGAGATGGTGGTGGAGGAATTCCAGCAGAGCTTCGCCAAGCACTGCGGACTGGATGAAGATATTCGTGGGAGAAGGAGGGCAGCGCCGAGGCACGAACGTGTGTAGCTGCCCTCCCTCTGCCTCTCTTTATATAGGGGGGAGAGAGGGGAGGGGGCGCCCTAGGGTTTCCCCCTAGGGGCGGCGGCCAAGGGGAGATGGGGGGGGGGGCGGCGGCCAGGCTACGGCCAGGGCTAGTGTTCCCCCCCCCCAGGCGCCTTGCCCCCCAAGACTAGGGGGTGCGGCAGCCCTAGGGGGGCCCAGCCCCCTTGGCGCAGGTGGAGAGGGCCCAAGGGGGGCGCACAGCCCCATGAGGGCTGTTGCGTCTCCCACTTGTGGCCCATAGGGCCCGCAACACTTGCCGGGACCCCCGAAACCTCTTTCGGTCATCTGACGACTCCCCGGTACTCCCCGGAACACTTCCGGACTCCGATCACTCTCATCCTATATATCAATCTTCGTCCCCGGACCATTCCGGAGACCCTCGTCACGTCCGGGATCTCATCCGGGACTCCGAACAACCTTCGGTAACCATGCACTATTCTCACTAACAACCCTAGCGTCACCGAACCTTAAGTGTGTAGACCCTGCGGGTTCGGAAACTATGCAGACATGACCGAGACACTCCCAGGTCAATAACCAATAGTGGGATCTGGATACCCATATTGGTTCCCACACGTTCCTCGATGATCTCATCGGATGAACCACGATGTCAAGGATTCAGGCAATCCCGTATACAGTTACTTTTGTCTCGTCGGTATGTTACTTGCCCGAGATTCGATTGTCGGTATCTCTATACCTAGTTCAATCTCGTTACCGGCAAGTCTCTTTACTCGTTCCGCAATACATAATCCCGTGACTAACTACTTAGTCACTTTGAGCTCATTGAGATGACGTATTACCGAGTGGGCCCGGAGATACCTCTCCGTCACACGGAGTGACAAATCCCAGTCTCGATCCATGTCAACTCAACAGACACCTTCGGAGATACATGTAGAGTACCTTTATAGTCACCCAGTTACGTTGCGACGTTTGGCACACACAAAGCACTCCTACGGTGTCAGTGAGTTACATGATCTCATGGTCATAGGAACTTATACTTGACATGCAGAAAACTATAGCGATAACTGATACGATCAAAAGCTATGTTTAACGTTTGGGTCTTGTCCATCACATCATTCTCCTAATGATGTGATCCCGTTATCAAATGACAACTCATGTCTATGACCTGGAAACCGCGGTCATCTTTGATCAACGAGCTAGTCCTGAAGAGGCTTACTAGGGACACAAAGTTTGTCTATTCATCCACACATGTATTTAAGTTTCCAATCAATACAATTATAGCATGGATAATAAACGATTATCATGAACAAGGAAATATAATAATAACTCTTTTATTATTGCCTCTAGGGCATATTTCCAACAATTACCACAATTAATCTCATAATTTCTGTGTTTTTTGTTTTGGAGACCTAGACAGATACGAAAACACATCATTAGAGCCAGAGAGAGAAGATCAAGGTATATGTGATAATTTATATTCCCTAGGAAAATGTATGATGAGGCTCCAGTCAACATATCCTTACCTGGGAAGATATTTGGCAGAAGTGCTCTCTCATAGCTGTGAGATATCTGTAACAGTTGTGTTGCCTTATATTGAATATTTTCAGTCGACTGAACGTTTCAAAGATTGCACTAGTTAGTTTGCTGAATCTGGAAATGAGATTTAGTTCTGATTGATGATAGGTTGACATATATCTGTTTGTGTATCCTTACACTTATTTTGTTTTTTTAGGGCTACACTTGGTTTGCTATAGAAATTAGCTAATTATTCCTGTTAAGAATTTGATCACCTTTTCTCCATTGATCAAGTATCTTCTCATGGAGGTGTGGATGAAGGACCCCTCCAACGTGCAAAAAATTGGCACATGGAGCTGCCGGAGCCAGACGGCCCAACCTTACCGTTGACAGAAAAGCACAAGATGGTGCATGGCGTCATCATCTATGTTGGATCGGTGGAGGATCACAACACCACGCTGATATGGAAAGAGATGGTTTGGCAAGGAAAAGACCCATCTACTTTGGGGTTACTATACTTTGTCTATAAGAAGTTACTGTACATATGCTTTTCCCTATCAGTAGCTAAACGAGGAAACTTGATACGTATGATTTGTCATGAGTTGGAACCAGCAACTGATTCTTCCATCTATTCTTCAATCTGTAGTCCATATTTTTTGCTTATAACTATACATCAGTTCCTAGTTTAGACAGAGGTTGAACTTCTTGTTCCAAATACTTGGAGAACACTTGTGATGCAGTGGCAACCCGCGGGGCATAAATAATCTACATTATAATGTCACTGAAGGAAATCACCTAAAATAGATACTACAAGTCAAAGTTGTATTATCGACACTTATGGGCCTGGACGACTAAGACTGATACTTGTAAGCCTACGAGCCCGAACGAGTGAGATCCGTACTTGTGTGCCCGAGCGCCTCAAAGCTATACTTGTGAGTCCGGACGATTAAGGGCAGTACTTTTAACCTCGAATAACTGCGATCAGTACTTGTGAGCTCGGATGACTCAGAATGGTACTTTTGACCTCAGACGGCTCACAATTATTCGTAGTGGTGCGTGTGGGCCCTGACGACCCAGAGTGATTTCTAGTGGTATTTGTTGGTAAGGGTTATTTAGAGTGACTAGTAGTGGTATTGGTGGCTTGGATGGCGTAGAGGGGTATGGGATGGTATTGGTGGCCCGGACGAGCCATAGTGGTACTTATGGGCACACAGCTAGCACTATGGGTCGTTCGATCCCACTACTAGCACTATGGGTCATTCGATCCCACTAGTAGCACCATATGGTTCGAATGAACCTACAAGTACAAGTATGGGCCGTCCGAGTCCACAAACACCGCTATGGGTCGTCGGAACCTAGAACTGCAAGTATGGGCCATCTGGGTCCACAAGCACCACTAGGGGGCGTCTGGTCCCACAAATAACACTATGGTTGTCCAATCCTACTACTAGCATTATGGGTCGTCTGAACCCATAACTACTAGTGTGGGTTGTCCAGACCCACACGTAGCATTACCGGTCATCCGGAACCACAACTACCTTAACAGGTAGTCTCGACACACTAGCTCAACTTTACTTGTGGGCCTGGAGAACTAAGACCAATACTTGTGAGACCGAACAAGTAAGATCAGTACTTGTGGGCCCGAACAACTAAGATCGATACTTGTGAGCGTGAACGAGTAAGTTCGGTGCTTGTGGCCCTAAATGACTGAGAGTGGTACTTGTGGACCCGAACGACTAAGAGCTTTTTTTTGGACCCGTATGAGTAAGGCCAGTACTTGTGGGCCCGAAATACTAAGAGTGATGCTTGTGGGCCTGAACAACTGAGACGGATACTTGGGTCCGAACAACCAAGATCGGTACTTGTAGGCCCGGACGACTACGATCGATGCTTGTGTGTCCAAACGACTAAGAGCGATACTTTTCGGCCCGAACCACTAAGATCGGTACTTGTGGACCCTGGTGAAGATGATCAATACTAATGAGCCCGAACGAGTAAGATCGTTACTAGTGAGCCCGAACGAGTAAGATCGTTACTAGTGAGCCTGAACGAGTAAGATCGGTGCTTGTAGGCTCGAACTAATAAGATCAATAATTGTGGGCCCGAACCACTAAGAACGATACTTATGGGTTCGAAGGACCAAGATCTCTTCTTGTGGACCAAAACGACCAAGTTCGGTACTAGTGAGCCCGAACGAGTATGATCATTCTGCACGCAGAGAGAAGAACGAGGATGATGTTGAATGGTTCGTTAGTACGCTTTATGTCTTTGTTAGTAGGCTTTGAATTTTTGTGTTCCATCTTCGCGCGGGTCAGGATGAAAGGTATCCTTAGTGACTTAGTGACATTCACTTCAAGTTTTGTTCTCCAAAGGATGGAATGATGTGACAATTTTTTTTATCTATGCTTCAGATCGTCAGATTATAATTTCCAATATATCTCGAGTTCCAACCTTCTCTCGAACTGAACCACTTTGTGAATACTGGTTTTCCCTTCAAATTTCCACTTAACAGTGTTGCCAGCACAAACATACCATTTACACTAAACTGGAACATGTGTCTCCAAGAGTGCTTTTACATTAAACTGTAGTTTTTTCTGATATGACACTGTATGCTTTAGTAAACTACAGGTTGGAAGTGTGACAGTATTTTAGTAAAACTTCTACTGATGATCTTTACCCATTAACTCCACACCTGATTCCTTTGTACAGCTAGCCGTTCTCAGTCTCGGGACAGGACCGAATCACAAACCACAGTAACCTGAACCTTGAACATCCTGCAGATCACCGGTCCACTCAATATGCTCATCACGAAGCAGCAAATCATTTCCTGCTCATCATGAAGCAGCAAATCAGTTATATGCTAGACGACCCATCGCGTGCGTGCAGTCAAGAAAACTGTACGGAGGTGGAGGCTGCTGAAAAACGAGACATGAAGCCTTTTTCTGAGCTAAGTTTAAGTTGATTCAGACAACGCTCGCAACAAAGGGAGATGATGAACAATGATGGCACACTATGTACCCTTTTTCATTCATGGAGATGATATGAGAGCAATGCGGGTATTCATGCCCCCCATTTTTTTCGATAGCTTTCAGACTGCACACAGAAAAGTAAAATTGTGCCAAGGACTACTGCTACTACTGATCATTGTTGTCTGAAAACATGGGAGAGAGATCAGAGTTCAGAGAACATCGTCATCACCTGCAAAGGACAGAGGATAATTAGGATCGATCGACTATATCTTCCTGCATATAACATACAAATAAATAATTGGTGTGAATCATGTGGCAGATGAAAAATGAACTCTTTTATGTTGAATTTCAATCATGTCGATGGTAAAGTGTAACATGAAAGCTAGTGGGTTCCCAAAATTGGCCTCGGTCAAACAAGTAAAATAAGGTAGAAAAGACAATGAATCACTTAATAGCGAACCCATGAACAACTAAGAAAATTATTGAGAAAAGCTTAACCCACTACCATTTTTGTTCTAACATGGAAAATTATGTCACTAAGAAAAGCAATAACTGTCTAGCTATTGCAGTGTCCTGCTATGTAGCATGCAACCAACCATTGAAGTTTTCACCGAAACAGGTCACATTCTTAAGCTGATTGGAAGTAATGATGCTGACAGGTCGAAAATAATGATCACTCATCCTACAGGTCGGAAATAATGATCAATGAGATATCACGTCTGCTGTTTATGGTACAGAACAAGACCCGCAAGCATAAATGCCAACACTTAAACGTCCTCCTTTCTCATAGTGCATTAGACGATTATTTTGCATCCCTTCCAACATAATTCACCTATCAATCAACCAGCTTGCAATTTTGTGAAGCGGTAGTCTTTGACTTCAATTTTGTGCAGCGAGAACAAGCCTGAAACCACACATTTTCCTTCATCTCTGAAGTTTAATAGTATACTATCAATGAAGAATCTGCAAACTGCTCACAGAAGTTTAATGGTTTCTGTCGAGAAGCAACAGTCGGATAGCCCGAGCATTGAACTGGGCACACATTTTCTCTTCATGTCAAAGTGAACTTGTAAGCATATTCACAAACATTACAGCATGGCGCGCGACTACTCGTTCAGAACAATCAGATCTGGAAATAGCTACACTAAAAATGACAATTTTGGTGTCTCTGTAGTCCATGCGCTATTGAGAACCCATTCAAGTACGTGATTGGAAAAAAGAGCAGGTCATGCTGTTGTCTTGTTCTAGCTAGTTTTCAAATTATGACCGCATGATATTAATCAGCGTTTCCAAATTGGAATCCGACGGAACCAGATCACGAGTTGACTCACCAGAGTGGTAGTGCGAGAAGTAGCGTTGCATCCTCATCCTTCATCATCATCCTCCGTGTGATATGGGGGGCAGACGCAAGATCGAGCATGTGAGGATGGCAATGCAGAACGAGGAGGCCTTGTTCAGGTGGAGGTTCTTCTCGTGAATGATGCGAACGTGGGCCAGGTCATCGTCGTCATCCTCCCCAGGTGGCAAGCCATCAGCCGCCGCCGCCGCCGTTGTCGTCACAGGGACGGCGAGATAGGACGATGCTTGTGCGACGAGTCGGCCTGCGGCTAGAACATGTCTACGTCAAAGTCACAATCGCTGACCCTCTCGCCGTCCAGAACGCCGGGGAGTGCGGGAGCCGGCTGTAGGCACAAACCCTAGGCGGAGATCTATCCTCTCGCGTGAGAACGAAGAAAGGAAAAAGGAGAGAATTAGATCGACCAGAAAAATTACAGACTATTATACCCTTTCTATAAAAGGGTAAATTTTTAAATGATTTTCCTAGATCTAACGGCCAGAAAAAATTAGAGGTGGAGTTACACGAAATTACGAGTCGTAACTCTTCAATCACAGTAAAAGAGCTCATTATTTTTATGCTATTTCTGCTATTAGTTGTATGTGATTCATAAAAGAGGCTTGCTTCGGTACACTCCTCTTAATCTCTATTATTGGGGAGTTTGTTTGGTCACCTTCACTCTGTTTAATCCCATTTTATCACAGACGTCTCCTCGCACCGTTTCGCCTCACCTCCTTGCCCATTTTCTTCTTCTTTACAATATTTACCTTCCCTTACCCATACTTAAATCAAATTAAAGTTTACCAAAATTTAGAATATGGTGCGTGTAAGGTGTATGTACAAAACTGATATTGAACCACTAAAATATGTATCCCCGTTGCAACGTTTGTGCAATTAGTTAGTAACCTTAAACCAAAGAGTCGACTCGAAGAAAAGAAAGATAAAAAAATTTCTCTCTTCACATTTGTTTTCTCTCACAGTTTTGTTGCAAATCTCACTCCAGACTTGCATAAAAAACCATTATAGCAGTGCATGCATACGTCGGAGAGACTTACATGAGGAAGCATGGATCTTACAACCCTCGAGTTGGAGGGTTACTCAAGTATGAATCCCAGCCCCCAGGCATTATCTGAACCAAACGGCTCTTATTCCGCCATGCATGCAATCATTTTACGCCCATCAGCTGTTGACGACCCTGCAGCTGCGCCTAATCTGGCCGGCGGTTCCTGTGAGCGGCTTGATGTTCCCCATCTTGATCATCGCCGTCACGAAATCCGAGGCGAAGAGCGCCGGGTTAGCGACGTACTGGCGCACGAGCGCGTCCTGGCGAAGAGCACCTGGTCAGAGTTAAGCTGGGCGCCGGGAGGTCGCTGTTCGCCTCATTCAGGCTGGCCGTCGTCGAGTCCCGCCGGCCGAGCGGCACCGCCCAACTGGGCCCGCCTAGCTGCAGGAACGGTCCAAGCGCTGTCAGCAACAAGAAAAGTGCAGTGTAACCACTGTCCATTGATTGTATTGTACGCACCAGGAAAGTGCCGTCCCGTGCTGCGAGGGCGGTGATGTCGGCGCAGGAGACGACGCCAGGGCAGAGCAGCTCCACGTTCTTCTTGATCTCGTCGATCACCTCGTAGCCCCGGACGGAATCCACGTTCGGAAAGGCTGTCTTCTCGCCCACGAAGCTACCCACGTCATCCAAGAGAATGGACCCGTCACAACCCTACATATACACGTAGTCCCACCATTAATCATGGCTTAATTAAGCATGTTCACAAGCACACATTACTACTCCCTCAGTAGTGATCTAAACGTCCTTAGGCTGGTTGTAATGGAGAGTATCATATACTAGTATCATGTATATGGTACTAGTGTATGATACTACCTCCCTAATGCATAGTATCATATATTAGTATCAAGTAATACTCTATTTATTGTCATACATGACATATACTATTATAGCATTTATTATGATATGGTATCATGATATGATACTCAACCATCTCTTTCTTCATTTAATTCTATGACACCTCATCAAAATTATCTAGTTGGCATGCATAATACTGGCTATGATACTACCATTACGATCAGCCTTATATTTCTTTACGAAGGGAGTATTATACTACTACGGCATATGATCGTAAATTAACTAGACATAAATATATTTTGCTAACAGTTCATCTAATTTAGTTACTTGGACAAAGCAGTCGTGGAAGTGGAGCCTGAGGAGGGAGGCGCCCATTCGGCGCTCGGCGAGAAGCGCCTTGATCATTGTGGCCCGCACGATGAGCTGCAGCGTCGGGCAGCTCTTGGCGTAGAACGACGGCGACAGCTGACCATACGCGGAAGAGGAGAGGAGGAAGAGGGCAAACAAGCAATGCCAGGCCCTACAGCTGGAGCTGGAAGCCATGGCTCACAAATTTATCTAGCTACGTAGGTAGGCTCAATGTGTTCTTCAGTGTAAGCAGGATTGCTAGCTCAGTGGCTTTGCATAACTGTGGCGGGCACGAGCCACCTATTTATAATACCACTCTTGTTTCAGTTGCATGAGATGCATGTAGAATGGTCAAAGTTAGGCCGCTAGGCTTGTGGAGAAGTATGACAGGTTCCACGTGGAGCAATGCATCTCTGCCTAGATGCCAAAAACTGATCTGTCTTTATTTATAAATATGTTGCTCATCTGTCGCTAGCAAGTAGCAAATGTACTTCAAGTATTTATATAAGAAATTATATTAAAAAATAGTGTGCGGTTGTCGATCTTTATGGATAAAGATCATATTCAACGAGAGAGGCGTTTTGGAGGCCGAGCTCCATGGATGCCTTTATTTTTGAAAATTTCAAATTCAAACTTTTATGGTTCAATTTTTTTTAAAAAAAATATGCGTGTATATAAGGATGTAACCCACATGTGTGTAAAATTCATGATAGAATAAAAATACCTTGAGTTGCGACCTGTACAAAAATGAGAAATTCATGGTCTGGGAGGATGAATAGTATCATGTGTTAAACAACCTCGGATTTCTCTTTTTTGCACAGCCCTAATTTCAATGTATTTTGAACTAATAATTTACACGCATGTGTGTTATGCCTTCATGTATATCTGTTTTTTTTCATTTTTTAATATAAAAATATGAATTTTGATAAAAATTTCAAATTTGAATTTGGAGGCCTGATTGGAGGCCGAGCTCCAAAAGGGATTTCCGATATTCAACCAACTAATTCTATGTAAATTTGTGATAGGACATGTGAGCAGAGAAGGATGTGGGCCATGATGTTTATATGTAATGAAGTCATGATGTCAACAAGTCCGGTCAAACAAAGATAAAAGAATAGAAAAAAACATAATTGAAGAATCCCCAGAGCAGTGTTCCAAGTATATTCATAGTGGGAGGCAAGTGTCTTAATTTTGTTCGCGGGATGAGAGACGAATTGATGTCGTCTTATG
This sequence comes from Secale cereale, assembly GCA_902687465.1. Lineage (NCBI taxonomy): Eukaryota > Viridiplantae > Streptophyta > Magnoliopsida > Poales > Poaceae > Secale > Secale cereale. The sequence continues at coordinate 856,716,412 of LR738712.1, forward strand.
TCAGCTAAATTCAATAGTACATCTTCTATTGAATTGAGTTGAAATATTTGAAACTTCCCCGAAACTTCATTACAACAAAGGGGAAAAGGGGGATCCATTTTAACAATCTCTCCTGATGGACAAAGTTGCTACCCCCCCCCCCCCCCCCCCCCCCACGCCGCCCTGTCGGGCGACAAAGGGGGCAAACCCTAGCCGCGCCACCGGGCTCACACCCCCTCCCTTCCTCGTCGCCGCCTGAGGCAGCCGTCGGGCAAGCCCGGGGCACCAATGATCGTGGCAGCAGGGCCTCAGCTGCCCTGCCTCTGCGTGGGGAGTCCTGGATCTGGAGCGGCGGCTCCTCTGGTGAGGCACGACAAGCTCCAGCGAGTAACCATGCGGGCGGTGGATTTGGCGTCTGGCTTCTGCTGTGGCCAGTGCACGCGATTTGGCGCCTCCCCTCCTCCCCTATTCGGCATGCGGGCCAGCCTGGTTGGGCCACGCATCCCTTGGTTGTCGGTTCTATACAAGAGGCGCCGCTGATGGTGGAGATCTAGTTCGGGCGAAATCCCTGGCCGGCCGCGCCGACAACGATGCCTGAGGGCGTTGTTCCCCTCCTTGGAGGGTTGGTATGGACTGATCTCCTCATTTCCCCTTCCCCTAGGTCTCCCGGGCTAAAGCCCTAACTTTGTTGGGCGGCGGCGGCACTCACCGCACCGTTACCTTCTTGAAGGCTCCGCTTTGGGAACCTTGGGGTTGGGTGGCGCTTGTGGGTTGTGGGCGACGGTGGTGGTGCGGCCCTATCCTAGCAGGGATCTACGTCCATTGCTTGGAGATGGACTCGCGTAGGTGGAGGTCGTCGTTTGGCGTCGATGGTCGAGGACCTGCCAAGGTTGACACCTCAATCTGCTCTGAAGATGGACCAGTGGAAGATGGCGGCGACGACACATGTGAGTGCGTCAGACCCGGTATGTGGCTCGGTCGGTGCCTCTGGTTTTAGATGTTAGGCTTTGGTGAGAGGTTTGGGTATGTGGCCCAGTTTGCACCCCTTCATCTTATGGATAGGAGTAGCGGCAAATGTTGCCAAGATGGCAGATTCAGTCATATTGTTGTTCTACTTTGCAAGGTCCTCGAGAATAATCAATAAAATGGCCGCATGCATATCCTAGATGCAGAGGCCGGGGGTCATCCTCCTTTTCTAATTTTTTTTAACAATTTCTCCAACTATTCCAAACTTCTAATAGACTACCCGAACCTCACTGTAACACCTATGAAACTCTTCAAAAGGAGGCAAACACAAAACCCTATACAACTTATTTGAAACCAACTTACTAATTGAATCATCGATTGTGGGAAATAAAACCTTCATAGTACACCACTATGAACCTCGATTGAGACATACATACATGAAAGCAGTAAAAGTTGTTTCATTTATCTGGTATCAAATTTAGAATTTGAACCACCATGAACCATGATTGCGACTTCTTGGGTTAGAGTGATACTCCTTAGTGAGATCCAGGTTATACCACCGTGGTTGCCACATGACCGAGTCAACTACAACCCACTTTCCACATACCTAAGCGCCCCAAGGGCCTCATAAAGCTTGATTCATGGAAAGAGGGTACATATAGAGTACATGCTCGACATAAGATGTTGGACTGAAAAGGGATCGAGAGCAATACATGTTCTGAATTATAGCTAAGAACTATGTTTCTTTCAACATATTAATTTGACAATAGACATACATGAATGGACCAAGTCCTGATTTAGTGTGTAACTAAATGCAAATAGATCTTTTTTTGAACAGACACCTTGGGGCGGGGAGAGCTTTCCCACCTAATTTACGTGTGTAACCAAATGCGAATAGATATTTTTGGAACAATCAACGGCGGATAAGTCATGAATAATGATCCTAATAGTGAGTCCTGAAGTATGAGTTTCTCCATTGAAGGAACATGCATTCCTAGAATCCCAATTTTCTTCATAATAACAAGAATGCTGGTCCATAATAATGGTGGTTGTCACTCCTTTATTTTCCATTGGGGAAGAGTACCAGTAGGGAGCAACTCCATATCAAATGTTCACTCGGTTACTGGTTCCTTCTAAAATTAAGCATGGAGGCCTTAATGCTACTGGTTTCGTTCTATCTTTATATTTCAGTTTTTTTACTTGTTTGAAGACTGAAGCTCTTCTTGCAAATATCAACATGTCAGAATGCCAAATAAGAGTTTCTTGTGGTCGAAATCAAATGGTGACTTGTTTCTGTTAATCTCAAAATCTCACAAACAAGCTTTAACAGTATGTTTGCATGTCATGTTTTCGGCCAAACAATATATGTGAATGGGCAGCTTTCAAATTGAGTTCCAAATTAGTAGACGTTGCGAAAGGGAGTGGGGGTGCCATACACAAAAGGTAGTGACTCATAGGATGACAAGCAAATACAGCTCTTGCACAGTTTCGTAAATCCATGAACATGATCTATGTATGTGGACACATGATCGATTCATCTCGATCGGAAAGGAATCAATAGAAGGCGGTTATGAATGTTATATTGTTTACACTATTAGTATAGCATTGTTATTATTCATATTTTAAAAAAGGCAACTATAGAGAAATGTGACATGTATACATTCAAAAATATAGTTTGCTCTGTCCAGAAATGTAGTAGACTCCCTCTAAAAATTAATGCTGTCGACTTTCAAAACAAAATTGACTACCATTCAAAATTATTTTATAGTGTCTTTACAAATTGAGTAGACCGGTAGAAAAATACAGTACACATTAAGTACTGCATGTTTTGTCCATGTTATTATAAAGCATAATATGCAATAGTCCACAAACTGTAGAACATAATCGATACTACATTATATACCTTTGGTGATCAGTCACCTGGCATAACAAAGCCATAGGTGAAAGTCATAACCGATGGCCAGGTTTACGAAAAAAAAAAACTTACCATTGATAGAAATATACTTTTTCCAGGTCACTCGGGATGTACCTCCTGTGATGAGCAATTATTTGTGCCCGTAACTGGTGGTACAACCAATCCGTTAATAGTCGAAACCCTAAGTAGCTAGCCGCCATTTTAGATTATCTCTCTCCTCGCGCCTCCCTTGCTTTGCTGGAGCTCGGCACACCATGATCACCAAC
>LR738712.1:856719566-856752816 GCA_902687465.1 Secale cereale
GCGTGCGAAGCAAGGTGAGATCGACCTCCACATGCTTCCTCTCTCTTTCTCCCCCAATGTTATGGCCATGGTTGTACATTGTCGGTCATCAAGGTAATGACGTAGGCTTGGGGTTTATCATGGTAATTGTTTAATTGTTATTGTTTGTTACCATATTGCTATGATTGTTGTTTAGGATGAGCGGGTTATCCTCGTTTTTGATATACTACCTTTTTTTTTCTTTGTTGAGACTATTGTTTATTTGTTGCTCTTTTGGGTCAATGGGTATTACTATTTCCTTTATGCCCATGCTTCAATATTTGATTTTGGTCGTACTATAGTTTGAATATTTTTGTATAGTATATTCTAAAGTTGGTCTGGTTATGCCTGGTTTGCTTTCTGTCAATATAATACTAGATTTTTTCTGTGTTTCGGTGATATATGATCAGCCATGCTATCCTTCCTAGTGCGGCCATGTGTATATATAAACTTTGACAAAGTTTATAAATTTTATATCAACATTTATAATATGAAACCAATATATTTATATTTCATCACGAAATATATTTTCATAAGGTATATATTTGGTATGGTAGATATATGTATGATTTTCTCTATATACTTGATCAAAGTTTGTGAAATTTGACTTTTGACAAAACCAATGCGCGTTATATTATGGGCCGGTGTAACTTCTTGGGATTCTGAGTTGTGACTGTGTTGTATACCCTGCTGGGCAGAGTAGTTCTTTGAAAAAAAAATCTTTATTTGACACTATCTTAAATTTCGTTTCCTTTTTTAACACTGAAAAACATTTTTTTCTCTATCTAAGAACAACTAAAGTTTTATGCCCTTTACGACATTTCTATCCATTTTGAGTGTAAATAGCACCTGAAAAGACCCTTTTACCCCTCATGTGATATGTGCGTGGGTAGTAGCATACACACAACATTAATGGGGCAGTAACGCACACACGCATCAACAAAAGCACATCCGCAACAGCACATACGCACGTGCAGACACAACAACACACATGGACGCAGCACACACGCAACAGCACACACACACGCACACAGCACACACACGCATCAGTAAGACCACATACGCACGCGCACGCAGCACACACGCAACAGCACACACACGCACATAACACACACACACACACACAGCAGCACAAACACGCACGTACACACGCACACACATACATGGCTATGTATGTTCTGTACGTGCAGCGGAGACATGTGGGTATTCAGAAGTGTATGCGTACATTGGCTAGAGCCATAAGCCTTGTACGGAGTACATGCTAGTGCCGTGCATGGCCTTGGACGCATGCATGCTATTGTACGTGGGCAAATTTGTCATGCACCACGTACAAAACTAATGATACACCATCTAGTGTGTGCATCCATTATACAATGTATCTACACATACATATATTCTCCTTTGGAGATCCTGCACCATAGAAAACTCAGACATTCAAAATAGATCATATGAGTTCCATAAGAAAATCCAACGAATAATAGTATAATAATTATATATTAATAAAGATGATAAAAAAATCATCAAACAGCACACGCACACAAACATACCACATGGGGGGAAAATGATCTTTGCAAGTGCCATTTAAGCTCAAAATGGACAGAAGTGTCATAAAAGGCATAAAATTTAGACTCGTTGTTAGATAGGAAAGAAATTATTTATCGATGTTAAATAGGGCATAAAATTTTAACATAGTGTTAAAAAAATAAGGAATTCTCTAATTATTTTCGTAGTAAACCTAGTGCCGCAGAAAACCGTTAACTCGAAACCCATGGAGCTTGCACGAGTGCATTCCCTATGAAAAGTATTGAAAATAAAGCTTCATGAATGCACGCATGCATGCATGTACATCCGGATCAATAGGTCAACCAAACCTAATCAAATTGCACCCCAGGATTATGTTAGACTAGGTATATTGTAGATATACGTGTTGTAACACAATACATGTACCTGTACGTTCTCTCTTATATATATGATAGCCGTACCCTGCTAAGGGTATCGAGCATTGTTCCAAACCCTAATATGTCTAACATGGTATCAGACAACGCGTTCGATCCGCGCTGCGCTTCCGCCTCCTCTGCCGCCACCGCGCCACCTCCCGCTACTCTGGCGATGGAACCGCCGTTCCTGGCGTCGCCTCCGCTCGCCTGGGCCTGATCTGCTGCGTCCGGGTCGCGCCCTCCAGGGCCACCTCGATCGCCCGTCCCGCAGCCGATCTCGCCTGATGCCCCGGTCACGCTGCATGGCGCGCCTCCGCCGTCGCCCTCCTACGGCGCCCCCGCGCAGGTGCTCTACCATGCCTCGGCCCGGCTCCTTGACGTGCCGCCTGCCGCGGGGCCCTATGGCGCTCCCGTGCAGATGCCCTACGGCGGCCCGTACCCCACACCGTATGTCGCCCCATCTACGGCCTGCTACGCGCCGTATTGTGGGAACTACGCCGGCGCTCCTCCGTCACATGCAGCGGCCCTTGCACTCCCGTGTGGTGTGCCTCCGTCGGCCGATGCCCTGGTCTCGTACGGTCATCACCAACAATCCCATATGCCGCCGTCGGCCGATGCTCCAGTCTCATACGGCGCTGTTTCGACGCCTGATCTGCATCTTCCAACGCCAGCAGCCGAACCCGGGCCGTTTCACTTCGCTCACCTGGTGACTGTGAAGCTCTCTGCTGATAACTATCTCATGTGGCGCGCTCAAGTGTTCCCGCTGATGCGTAGCCACTATCTTGAGGGATATGTTGATGGCACACTGCCGTGTCCTCCGCCCGTGGTTCCGGTCCCTTCGTCCCATGGTGGCTCTGTTATGGTCTCCAACCCTGCTCATCGTCGTTGGGTAGCGCGGGATCAAGCCATCCTCGGGGCTATTCAGTCTTCACTCACGCCATCCGTGGCCGGCATGGTGGTTTTTGCCGCGACGTCGGGAGATGCGTGGGCTACCCTCGACTCCAGCTTCTCCTCGCAGTCGCTGGCACGTTCGTCTGCCATTCGTAATCAGCTCGGTGAGGTCAAGAAGAATGATCTCTCCGTTACAGCCTTCTTCAACAAAGTCAAAAGCTTGGCTGACACACTGTCCTCCATTGGGAAGCCTCTTCATGATGAGGAGTTTACTTCATTTATTCTCAATGGCCTTGATGAGGACTATGACTCTCTTGTTGAAAACATCAACGGACGTGACACGCCGATGCCGCCTCGTGACCTCTACGCTCGCCTCCTCAGCACGGAACAGCGGCTCGCTGCTCGCCGTTTCGTTGGGGTCTACACGGAGGGCCCGTATGCGAACGCTGCTCTCTGCGGGGGTGCCCGTGGTGCTAAGCAGAAACCGCCTCCGTCCTCAGGCAACCAGCCTCGTCTGCCCGCTTCAGCTCCTCCAACGGCCGGCCGCAAGCGGCTCCACTGTGAGACATGTGGCGGTGGGGTGGAGTGTCAGCATTGCGGTATTGAGGGACACTTGGCGTCTCGCTGCCATCGCCGCTTCAAACGCGACTTCCTTGGCATTGGGAACAACTGGAAAGGCAATGAGAAACAAGCTGCTCTCGCTACACAGGAGTCTGGGTTTACACCTTCTTATTATGTGGATCCGTCCTGGTACATGGACACTGGTGCCACATATCATCTGACGAGTCAGCTCGACAAGCTGGCTACTCGCCAGCCCTACACTGGTCATGACCAGGTCCGTACTGCCAGTGGATCAGGTATGCCCATCTCACATGTTGGTCAGGCATCTCTTCTTTCATGTACCACTACAACCTTGCGTCTCCTTGATGTTCTTCGTGTTCCTTCAGTGGCACGTAGTTTACTCTCGGTTCCTAAATTAACTCGGGATAACAATGTGTTTGTTGAGTTTCACCCTTTCCATTTTTTGTTAAGGACCGGGACACGAGGGATGTTCTTCTTAGTGGTCGAGCTCGCCATGGCCTATATGCTCTTGATGTGCCGCCTGTTTCTGAAGTTTTCAGTGGTGTTCGGGTGTCATCATCACAGTGGCACTCTCGCCTCGGTCATCATGCCACTCCCATTGTGCGACATTTGCTTCATCGCCATAGTCTTCCTGTTGAGTCCAGCAATAAGGAGTTTCTAGTGTGTGATGCCTGTCAATAGGGCAAGAGTCACCAGCTACCTTTCCTTGTATCGAGTCGTGTTGTCAAGGCTCCTCTTGAACTTGTGTTTTCGGATGTGTGGGGCTATGCCCAAACTTCTGTTAGTGGTCACAACTATTATGTCAGTTTTATTGATGCCTTTAGTCGCTTTACTTGGATTTATCTCATTAAGCGTAAATCTGATGTGTTTCATGTTTTTATGCAATTTCAAGCCCATGTTGAGAGGTTGCTTAAGTGCAAAATTATCCATGTTCAGTCTGATTGGGGGGGGGGGGCAATATCGCAACCTTAATACTTTCTTCACGAAACTTGGCATCTCACATCATGTGTCTTGTCCTCATACACATCAGCAGAACGGTGCAGCTGAGCGCAAGCACCGTCACATAGTTGAAACTGGCTTAACACTGCTAGCACATGCCTCTGTTCCATTTCGGTTCTGGAGTGATGCTTTTGTTACTGCTTGTTTTTTGATCAACGGGCTACCCACACGTCTTCTTCATATGAAATCTCCCCTAGAGGTTTTACTTCATGAGACTCCAGATTACTCTCTTCTCAAAGTGTTTGGTTGTGCGTGCTGGCCACATCTTCGGCCGTACAACAAACATAAACTCGAGTATCGATCTAAGAAGTGTGTGTTTCTCGGATATAGTCCTCTTCACAAAGGTTATAAGTGTCTCCACATTTCGACGAATCGTGTTTACATTTCTCGTGATGTTGTATTTGATGAGACTGTTTTTCCTTTTTCCACACTCTCACCTTCCACCGATACTACCGCTACCGAGCTGCACTCCTTTCCAGTTTTGCCTGACCAATTTGTAGATGCTGCACATTCTCCTCTGCTGTTGCCTAACCATGGTGCAGGAACTGGACGGGGTGCTCGCCTTGAGCTTCTTCATGACGACGCGGTTGCTACGACACCAACTGCAGTTGTGATGCCGGATGGGTCTCTCGACGGGGCGCTTGCCGACGACCGCGACGACGATCGCACGTGCATGCCTCATGCACGTGGACCAGGTGGTGCGGCCACCTCACCGAGCCTGGCTGCTAGCCCGGCTGCCACTCTAGTTCGGCCGCCCGAGCCAGCAACCTCCACGGCCTCTGCACCACGTGGGCCGTCCTCGCCTAGTCCGTCTTCAGCGGCCACTCCGGGCCCAGCATTGCCGCGCCTGTCTTCCCCGGGCTCTCCGGAGCTTGCAGAGCCTGTGGAATCTCCTTCGGCAGAGTCTGTGGACTCGCCTGCTGCTGTGGCTTCTCCAACACCTCCGCCGCCTGTCATATTGCGCCCCCATACGCGGAGCAAGAGTGTCATTGTCAAGCCTCTCCAGCGCACAGACGGTACCGTCGCATGGCTTGCGGCCTGTGTTGCTCGTGCTGAGGCCGATCCTACGGTGGAACCACGACATTTTCGGGCAGCGCTTGGCATTCCACACTGGCGCGCTGCTATGGAACAGGAGATCCATGCTCTTCGGAAGAATAATACTTGGCGTCTGGTTCCTCCTTCTTCCAGTGTCAATGTTATTGATTCCAAATGGTGTTCAAGGTGAAGAAACATGCTGATGGGTCCATTGAGAGGTACAAGGCACGACTGGTGGCTAAAGGATTTAAACAAAGGTATGGCCTTGATTATGAAGATACGTTTAGTCCTGTTGTCAAGCCCACGACTATCCGTGTTCTCCTTTCGCTGGCTGTTACTCAAGGGTGGTCGCTTCGTCAGCTCGATGTCCAGAATGCCTTCCTTCACGGAGTTCTGGAAGAAGAGGTATATATGCGTCAGCCCCCAGATTTTGTTGACCCTGCTCAGCCACATCATCTGTGTCGCCTCGACAAGGCTCTTTATGGTCTGAAGCAGGCTCCTCGTGCGTGGCATGCACGTCTTGGCGCTGCTCTTCGTGCTCATGGTTTTGTACCGTCTACAGCAGACACGTCTTTGTTCATTCTTCAGCGACCTGAGGTGACTATGTACATTCTGGTCTATGCACTATAGGAAACCTGTTAATGCATGACGGATTTCACGTGACGTTTTCGAAAACTGTCATCGATGGCCCGATACAGCCCTGCAAGCCCACCCAAGCCCACCAAAGCCCGCGTACCCTTTACTCGTATAAAATGCTAACCCTAACCCTCTCCTCTCTTCCTCCTCCGCAGCCCCCTCCTCCCTATTCCCCATCGAATCCACACAGCGCCGCCACCCACCACCTCGCCTCTCTCCTCCCACAGATCGCCGCCGGTCCAACCCCTCCTCTCCTCTCACCTTGTAGCCTCCAGATCCACCTCACTCAGCACCTATCCATCCCTCTCGCAAACATCTCTCCCTCTCTCTTGTGGCCCTCACACCACAGGCAACACCCGCCGATTCCGGCGACGTCCACCACCGCGCAGCACACACTATGACTGGTATCCGACCCCTCTATCCCCCAGGCCGGCTGGATGCGCCGCTCACGTCTCAGGTGATCGCCCGCGACCCCTAGCCCGTGGCTAGGGTTTTGGCTGCGGCGGCGCGTCCACCGTCTCCTCTTCTCCGGCGGCTTCGTTCCGCCGCACACCGCGCCCCCTCGTGCCCTCTCCTCCTCCTGGATGGCGCATTCCATGTTTGGTGCGCTCGCCCGTGTTGGGTTGCACCATGGCGACCCCAACCTCCTCCCCTGCGTCTCCGGCGCGGTGGTGCATCATATGGCAACCTCCTCCGCTGCATTTGGACCACCGGAGGCCCTCCTTTGCCCAGGTGAGCACCTCAAACCCCATTTCTTCTCCTCTAGCCCCTCTTTTCTTGTTAGGATGTGCTTTTGACTGACTGAGCGTGTTCATCTGTATATATCTGAACACGTTCCTGTTCTTGCAAGCATGGAACATATATGTTTACCTTGTGCAGTAATAGTTTTGGTGTTAAGCTTAATAAAGTGGCAATCCAAATGGCTTGAAATGAGAAGTTTTGTGGGGGCTAATTGAGGCTTTATAGATTCTTTATAGTTAAGCACTTGAATCTCTGCGTATCTCCTCTACTGTGAGCCCGTGGCTGAACCATACATTGTTTCTTGTAGACTACTAGCTTGCATCGACAAGAAGAATGGACTAATTTAGCAAGTAGGAACTCTGTTTTTTCTTGCATGATCTGTTGCACCTCCAGTTTATTCTATGGTGTCCTGGACAGTGAGGGAAATTGAAGGAAGTATTTTGTTGTTCATAATTTTCTGGGTTAATATGCATATAACTTATACATATATATTTCACGTGTTCAGCTGTGATAATTATCTTGATTAATATGCACAACGTATCCAATTTCACTCTCTAATTTTTTAGTGTTTATTTTGATAGATATAGCACAGAAGTGAATGTATGATGGTGATGTCGATTGTTGGCTGCCGGTATGAACCAACAAATATGCTGAGACAATATGCAGTTGATGGAAGCGTCCAAGTCGAGCCAGGTCAGCAAGTTGTGAATCTGAACACGCCTGTTTCATAAGTGCACTCTGAATGATTTTGTTGGTCTAAAACTGAATGCCAATTAAGCAAATGCCTTAAGTAATGTGTGTTCACTAGCAAGGGAATAATGGTATGCTCCCACCACTTGATACTTTATTCCAATATTTTTGAATGATACATACATATGTTGATCAAGATCTCTTATAGCCACGATTACTCCTATTGTGGTTGTAGTACATGGGTTAGCATAGTTAATTGAAGTAACAAGAATCTAGTTGATGTCATTAAGCATAAATAGGATGTGAACTGGAAGGTCAAGCAGAACATGTTTGTTTCATGTTCTGTATGAGGTTTGGCCACAATTCAAAAAATCATTGACCCCGCAAACTCTGTATTTTATGTGTTATAAGAGCTAACATGTATTTTCGTAGCCGTACTTATGCCTTTAGAGGATTTTGGACAACCAGCTCAATATCAACTTATATTGCCCACATTCTAGATATTCTGGGCAATGGAGTTGGAATTTGCCTCTAATCAGTTATTCTATTCGGTATACCATGTGTAGTGTGTTCTCTCTGATATGTTTTAGTTTTGCAGCATTGCTTTGCAATAAACTTGCCTCTCATCAGTTATTCTATTCGGTAATACCATGGTAGCTCACAATCTGAATTTTGTGCTTGCAGGTGCATTCACATCACATTATCTTGTGCAGGCTATGGAAAAATACTTGATTGTTCTTGCTGCTTTGAAATCTAATATCTAACAGTCTTAAGAAGGTATATCAACTTATTAATCCGTAAACCATGTGCTTCCTGGCATCCTTGCTGCTAGGAAACTGAATATGCATAGCACTAGGTGTCTGCACTATAACTTTGTTTATTATGCATGCAGTATGACATTAAAACAATACATGTCTTAGCATATGTTGTTTTGCTGCTGATGCATATGCATGCTTGCACTATTAATATACATGCAGTGATGATGAATCATCTCTCACACATGCGCAAGCCTTGTTCCTACCGTTGTCACCCTGTATACATATATACTGGTTCATTTCATTTTATTATTGTTTCCTGTTATAAATAATAGTACTATATTTGTCAAGTGGGCAGCAAGTATTGTTTACTATATTTGTCTTGAGATGTACTTGCAGCATAAACATTGAGTTTTATGCCGCTGCTCGTTGACCCGGTTGGCGTAAACTTCAAATGTTCACGTATCAACAAGTTTACACATCACGGCGAGGATATTGTTTGTTAGTGATGCCATTTTGTTGGCATGTTTATATGGCCTCAACTACTACTACTACTACTACTACTACTACTACTACTACTACTACTACTACTACTACTACTACTATAGTACTAGAGTTCTGTGATGTATGTTTTATTTCCTTGTCATTTGACATGCTTTTCTTTGGATTAATTTTAAGCAACTTCATGTTTACTTTCATTTTATAGTAGATGCAATGTTATTCTAATTTGTAGGCACTATAAGATTGTAGGCACTTCATGTTTATTCTATGATCTATTCATATCGACAAATATCTAATAAAGTTCTTATAAATATGCCAGGTAAGATTAAGTAGCGAGCTACTTGGTGCTGCCATCACAATCAACCATGACATGATAGTTGCCACAGGAGGACAGAAAGGAAGAACATGAATAACAACCTCAATAAGTTATATGTTATGTTGATGTAAAATGGGTTGTACTGGTTCCTAACCTTGCTATTTGATATATTGTCCATCTATCTTGTAAGTTATCACTTCATACAAGGATTTTGTAAACTGCTATGTTGTATTTACATACGGATGGCTGCAAACTGGATCAAATGTGTAATGTTCTGACACTTTGCAAATACTTCCTCTTGGGCCGAAATTGGCATTTGGATTTGTGACACACATTATGCTAAACACATTCTTGGTCAAAATTAGGCAGAAATAAATAGGTTAATGAGGCAGAAATGAATGGGCTAATGGGCTCGGCCAATTTAAATTATGCCCAAATCGATGACGATTTTTGTGACGAAAAATAGTATACAAGTTGCCAGACATGTCATTCGAATTGGTCAATCGAACATCCTACGTGGCGTTAGTCCATGACGGATTGTTCTCGTCACAGAGGTTTGGGCTTGGGCGGGCCTGCTGCAGATCCTTGACGGTCAAGAACCGTCAAGGAAGGACTGGTGCGAAATTATGATGCGATATACATGACGGATTTCAAATCCGTCATGCACGGGGGCCCATGACAGTTTTTCACTGATTCATGACGGACTATATCCGTCATGTATTAACAGATTTCTTGTAGTGATGTTGATGACATCATACTTGTCAGTTCGTCGGTCACTACTGCAGATCGGCTTGTGGTTTCTTTAGGGGCTGTATTTGCTGTTAAGGATCTTGTGATTTGTATGTATAGATTGCTCCCGCCATCAACCTATCTTTGCACATAAATTTGTTTAAGCCTTTGTACGTACCGGGGAGATTTACTGGTCTAAAACATAGATATTATTAATGGCAGAGATTGTGAAATCTGCCATCCATTCCAGCGTAATGTCCCACGCATACGCTCAAGGAGTTTGATGCGCAATAGCCGTGTAATAATTAAGTGAATTAAATGTAGCCGAAACCTACTCTGATAAAGAATCACATATCTACACAAAGCAAACAAAGCCCTACACTTTCCTAGGTAAGGATGGCAATGGGTCGGGTTTGGATCGGGTTGAACAATATCAAATCCATATCCATATCCATGAAGAAAGTCTTTGCCCGCCCATGTGTGACGACCTGGGGAGGATCATATCGCACTAGAAGGAAAGGGGGATGAGATTCGGCGAGGGAGAAGGTGAGCTTTACTTGTAGAGAAGGATAGTTCAGAGTACAGAGAGGAAAAGAGATCACACGCAATGCTTGCCTGACGCCCACGCAGGGGCTGGCTAAATACACACCACTCCCTAGGGCCTACTGCTGACCTGGCCTAGTGATGACTTGTCCCTGGCTTTCCTATTGGTTACTCTAGTCCACCGTGGCACTTGCAGGTGCAGGTGTGACATCTCCTCCTCCATCAGAAGGAGCGTAACCTGGCGCTCCAGCCGCTCCCTGCCAGATTACCGCTGTCGGAAAACGAAGCTTGAGCGTGTCGTAGTCTTCCCATGCCGTGGCTGATGGTGAAGATGAGGACCAGTGCACTTGGAGTTGCACCAGAGCGGTGTTACCTCGCTTGACCATGCGCCTGTCCAGAATCGCCACGTGCGCTGATGTCTACTACACGCTTCTATTCCTGTAGACAGTGTTGGGCCTCCAAGAGCAGAGGTTTGTAGGACAGCAGCAAATTTCCCTTAAGTGAGTAACCCAAGGTTTATCGATCTCAGGGAAGTGGAGGTTGAACGTACCCCTTTCAAGCAACCCTGCAATCAAGATACAAGAAGTCTCTTGTGTCCCCAACACACCAAATACACTTGTCAGATGTATAGGTGCACTAGTTCGGCGAAGAGATGGTAAAATATGGATGATAGGAGTGGCAAAGCAAAGTAATATAAATCTGTAATAAAAAGTGCAGCAAGCAAACAAGTGGTAAACGTGAGCGCAAATGGTATTGCAATGGTGGAAACAAGGCCTAGGGTTCATACTTTCACTAGTGGCAACTCCCAACAACATTAACATAATCGAATCACATGATATTTCCCATAAAACATGCAATGGAGACGCACCCGGAGGTCATTCCTTCGTGGTCAAGAGAGGACGAGAATTATGTAGGGCTACAAAAGCACACCTCAAAGTTCGTAGTTCTCAATCTAAGGATTTTCCAATGTCACCGCGGCCATCCAAAGAGAGTCCCACAATCACCACAACATATCTAAAGGATAGTCAAAGACAAGCACCAAGAGACTCTCAATCTTCAATCAACACACAAGAGAGGAAATCACTCATGAAAATATTTTTCTAATCCATGTCCAATAGACCGCTGTCACCTTGGTCTCGGGGATTATACTAGATAAAGACAAGTGAGTACATCAATACAATACATAGAGGAAGGGGAAATATCATGGGATCACCCTAGATTAACATAGCCTATGATCACAACGAAGATCACATCATGGGAGAGAGAGATAACCACATAGCTACACGTACGAGCCCTCGGCCCTGGAGGAAACTACTCACGCATGGACATGGTGAGGAGGGGGTTGATGATGGTGTTGATGGAGAGGTGCAGCCCCGCGAGGAGGAGACGGCCGGCGGCAGCCACGGAGGCGGCGGCGGCGGCCCTTGGGGGCGCGGCGGCGGCGGCGGCCCTAGGGGGCAGCGGCTCCTTGGCCCCCCTTCTTCCTTGTGGATGGTGCTGCAATGGTGCTGATCCTCCCCTCCAAGACGGCGGCTTGGGAGGAGGAAAATTCGTGGTCCTTGGTGACCTAGGTTTCCTCTCTCTCGGATTCCCGTCATCAGATTTTGGGCCTCAGTAAAACGGGCTTTACTCGGCCGTACGGACTCCGATTTGGATGAATTTTATATCCAGAAGCGTCGCCTCGAAATTCCCCACAACTTTCGCCACTAGAATTTTTCCGTTTGACGTCTTCTTCGGGCCGGAACGTGGCCATCTTTAAAAATCGTTCTCAGACAGATTTCAGGAAAGTCAGAGTCCTACTCCAATACGACTCCTTTTGCGTTTTTGTCAATTTCCAAGTAATTCCTACACAATAAAGTGTAAAACAAGAACATTGTGCACTTTTGCAACCATTAGTAGGTTAGTCCAAATATGATCAAAAGTGTATGGAAGTGCATAAATATCATAGCAATATCACACAAAAAAGGCATGGAGCAAGCAGAAATTATAGATACGTTTTGGACGTATCAACATCCCCAAGCTTAATTCCTGCTCCTCCTCGAGTAGGTAAATGATAACAAGCATAATTTCCATGGTGACATGCTATTAACCATATAAGAACTTTTCATAGTCACATGACAAGTGCTTACTGAGACAATGGGTCTGTAGTAATTAAGTTGCCTCATGAGAAAAATCACAAAGAACTGAAAGTTTTACAATATGATATTGAAATACTCAAAAGATTTGTAATGAGCATGGTGTGCAAATATGACAAAGTGATATCTCGCTTGCCCCCTTTAGTGAAGCAAAACATAAATGCAGGGGCACCTCCAAAGTTTAAGTGACGACTAGATACAATGATTTCAGAATAAACGATATCATAATCATGCAAAAGACAATTATACTTTGGGACAATGCACATTACACTCAGAATGACAATCATGCTCTCAATAGTTGGTGCTTTAAAGAAGGTGGAGACTCTCGAACCGTGGCTTTTGTTGGCAAGGTTGAAAACCCGTGGGCGGAAACAAAAACTAAACATGTACCAGAGCTCTTGGTTTTAAAAACAGAGGTAATAATTTTTTTTAGAATATGCATATTTCGTCAACGAATGCTAGCAGATAACTCAATCACTTCTTGAGCTGGACAAGTTTCGAGGAACGGCTCCCGAATGAGGACGATCACATCCTCTTAATCTCCTTTGTTTATCACTGCCAAAGTTTTCTGATTTCTCATGAACAAAGCGTGAAGGAGGGTATGTTTGTTGTATAATTTTTTAATGAGCCGGGCGCACTCTATGCCAGTTCCTTCTCGTATTATGGGTTTGCACATTAGACATGCAATCCCGGGGTGAAGCTTGTCCAACTTAATAAAATCATGAATTAGCTACTACTTCCTCATGAGCTAAAAGAGAGGCACAAAAGAGAAATGCTTTTTTGAATAATTTCGAGATGGTACATGAAAGTCTTCGTTAGGAATGGCAGGTAAATACCATGTATAGGAAGGTACGGTGGACTCATATGGCATAACTGGTTTAAAGGATTTTGGATGCACAAGCAGTTAGTCCGCTTAGTACAGGCGAAGGTTAGCAATAGACTGGGAGCGACCAACTAAAAGAGCAATGACGGTCATAATCATGCAGAGCGACAAAGCAACATTGAATCAGGCTTGGAAGTTATATCGCTACTCAGAAATTAAAGATCATCAAGGCTTGATAGACTTTCTTTACAGTCTTAAATATGCGTGAGCATACGCCAAGTCAATCAAAATAAATTCTTGGGGGAAGATACCACTAAACCATACCACATCATAGGCAACCAAATCATGTTGGTACTTCAATAACACATTAAGAACCCCCCAGCTATTTGAGACTAACCATAAGAAAACATGAACTACTAAGCACCATTATGCACATAGCATTTTTATCATAAACATATCAACCAGTGCAACAGAAGCCAACTCTCTTAACAAGATAAGCATGATACTAAAGAGAGTTCCAGCGACCAACTAAACAAAAGCTCTTTAAAAAGTAAAGCATGAAAACTAAGAGCTGAACATGATAGTAGCTATTTGAAAGACAAAGAACACACACAGCAAAGATAGACATGAAAATTCTATGTTATGTTCTAGGTTGAAGTGGAGCGTGTTTCTCTCCCACACAAAGAAGGCTGAGTTCCAACTCGTTATGAACAGCAAGCAAAGCTAAAGAAACTAAAAAGGAAACTAAAAGCAAGACGCTCCAAGCATAGCACATAACACATGAAGTGATAAAAATATAGTGGAACGAAAGACGAACTGATAATTGTTGATGGAGAAGGGGATGCACGGGGGCATCCCCAAGCTTAGACGCTTGAGTCTTCTTGAATATTTCTTGGGGGTGCATGGGGGCATCCCCAAGCTTGAGCGTTTGGCACTCCTGAATCTTTTTATCATCTTCCCTCGCACACTTGAAAACTCCCTTCATACATAACTCATCATAATCTGATTAGCGAGGTTAGTACCCTTAATAAAATAATTTTTCCTTGCTAGAAATAAGGATATTCTTGAAGGTCTACTGTTTCTCAAGATTGCCAAAAGGTTTTTGCAAAGAAAAAGCAAGCTCAAGGTTTGCAAAATGAAGGAAAGGCAAAACAAGACAGAATCTGCGAAAAACAGACCAGCAGGTAGTAAATAAATTTTTGGGGGCACTTCTGCAACTCAAATCAAAAAACTCAGAACAGACGCCCGAAAGCCAATTGTATAGAGCACGCTGTCGAAAAAATTCAGACCAAAAAGATGATCTGGTGATTTTATACGAATTTTTCTGTCCAAGGACAGAATCTGTTTTCTGGACAGCACGTCACAACTTTTGAACTTTCTTGCAATCAGAGGCTACACTTGGCACAAAGCTGAAAAGTAAAGATACAATGATGATGCTACTGTAGTAACAATATCAAGACACAACAAAAGCAAAATAAAATTTTATTCATTGTGGGCTGCCTCCCAAAAGCGCTTTCTTTTATGCCTTTAAGCTAGGCATAAGACTTTAATGATGCTCTAGTAGGAATAAGAGTTGAAGAACAAAAGAGAGCATCAAGAAGCAAACACCAAACACATTTAAGCCTAACATGCTTCCTATGCATAGGAATATTGCAATAGAATAATTCATTGAAGCACAAAGCAATAAGCATAGGAAGACAAAACAAGTGCAACTTCAAAACCTTCAACATAAAGAGAGGGAACTTGATATTATTGAAATATCTATAAGCATATGTTCCCTTCTCATAATAATTTTCAGTGGGATCACGAATAAACTCAACAATATAAGCATCACATAAAGCATTGTTACCATGATCCACATGCAAAAAGGTACTCTTACTCTCCACATAAGCATCTTTGGGGAGCCCATGGTTAGGACTTTTTAGCATTAACGTTTTCAGTCTCCCCCAAGCTTGAACAATGCTTTCTCCGTCACGAGACCTAAAGTTATATATATAGTTCCTGTCTCGATGAATTTCATGAAGAGGATAAAACTTAGTATAAAAGAGAGACATAAGCTCTTGCCAATCAAGCAAGTGCGGGTTATCGAGAAGCTTATACCAATCTGAAGCTTTATCTATAAGTGATACAGCGAACAATTTCCTCATGACAAACTCCGTTGATACACCTGCAAGCTTAAATAATGAACATAGTTGTGACAGATATAGCAAGTGTTCACTGGGATGTCTGTCTCCTGCATAAGGATTAGCCAAAATATAATCGATAATACCAGCCGGTATTTTATAGGGCACAATTTCAGTAGGAGGAGGAGCAACCACCACAGGTGTGGGGCGTCTTCCCACAAGCAACGAACTAAGAATGCGGTTTTCCATAAACATAACTAGTGAAATAAAAACAAGAAACAAAAAGATTTAATTGCAAGATCTAAAGATATACCTTCAAGCACTCACTTCCGCGGCAACGGCGCCAGAAATAGCTTGATGTCTACTAAACGCTTCTATTCCTGTAGACAGTGTTGGGCCTCCAAGAGCAGAGGTTTGTAGACAGCAGCAAATTTCCCTTAAGTGAATAACCCAAGGTTTATCGAACTCAGGGAAGTGGAGGTTGAACGTACCCCTTTCAAGCAACCCTGCAATCAAGATACAAGAAGTCTCTTGTGTCCCCAACACACCAAATACACTTGTCAGATGTATAGGTGCACTAGTTCGGCGAAGAGATGGTAAAATATGGATGATAGGAGTGGCAAAGCAAAGTAATATAAATCTGTAATAAAAAGTGCAGCAAGCAAACAAGTGGTAAACGTGAGCACAAATGGTATTGCAATGGTGGAAACAAGGCCTAGGGTTCATACTTTCACTAGTGGCAACTCCCAACAACATTAACATAATCGAATCACATGATATTTCCCATAAAACATGCAATGGAGACGCACCCGGAGGTCATTCCTTCGTGGTCAAGAGAGGACGAGAATTATGTAGGGCTACAAAAGCACACCTCAAAGTTCGTAGTTCTCAATCTAAGGATTTCCCAATGTCACCGCGGCCATCCAAAGAGAGTTCCACAATCACCACAACATATCTAAAGGATAGTCAAAGACAAGCACCAAGAGACTCTCAATCTTCAATCAACACACAAGAGAGGAAATCACTCATGAAAATATTTTTTTCTAATCCATGTCCAATAGACCGCTGTCACCTTGGTCTCGGGGATTATACTAGATAAAGACAAGTGAGTACATCAATACAATACATAGAGGAAAGGGAAATATCATGGGATCACCCTAGATTAACATAGCCTATGATCACAACGAAGATCACATCATGGGAGAGAGAGATAACCACATAGCTACACGTACGAGCCCTCGGCCCCGGAGGAAACTACTCACGCATGGACATGGTGAGGAGAGGGTTGATGATGGTGTTGATGGAGAGGTGCAGCCCCGCGAGGAGGAGACGGCCGGCGGCAGCCACGGAGGCGGCGGCGGCGGCCCTTGGGGGCGCGGCGGCGGCGGCGGCCCTAGGGGGCAGCGGCTCCTTGGCCCCCCTTCTTCCTTGTGGATGGTGCTGCAATGGTGCTGGTCCTCCCCTCCAAGACGGCGGCTTGGGAGGAGGAAAATTCGTGGTCCTTGGTGACCTAGGTTTCCTCTCTTTATATAGACTCTCGGATTCCCGTCATCAGATTTTGGGCCTTAGTAAAACGGGCTTTACTCGGCCGTCCGGACTCCGATTTGGACGAATTTTATATCCAGAAGCATCGCCTCAAATTCCCCACAACTTTCGCAACTAGACTTTTTCCGTTTGACGTCGTCTTCGGGCCGGAACGTGGCCATCTTTAAAAATCGTTCTCAGACAGATTTCAGGAAAGTCAGAGTCCTACTCCAATACGACTCCTTTTGCGTTTTTGTCAATTTCCAAGTAATTCCTACACAATAAAGTGTAAAACAAGAACATTGTGCACTTTTGCAACCGTTAGTAGGTTAGTCCAAATATGATCAAAAGTGTATGGAAGTGCATAAATATCATAGCAATATCACACAAAAAAGGCATGGAGCAAGCAGAAATTATAGATACGTTTTGGACGTATCAGGCGCCGTCTCGGTCAGGGACAGATCCGGTGGCTTGGGCAGCTCGGCGAAGACAGGCGTGTAATTAGGTGTGTAGGGCTTCAGTTGGGAGACGTGGAAGACGTTGTGGATGCGGCTGTCCGGCGGTAGAGCCCGTTGGGAGACGTAGAAGACGTTGTGGAAGACGTGGAAGATCTTGGCTTCCACCTTGAAGGGCCCGAAGAACTTGTAGGCGAGCTTGGCGCAGGGGCGATTGATGATGGAGGACTGGGCGTATGGCTGCAGCTTGGTGCCCGTGGCTGCGAACAGTTCACGCCAGAGCGCGCTGGTGAAGACGCGATCGCAGTCCGAGACGATCGAAGTGGGCACACCGTGGAGCTTGACGACATTGTCCCAGAACGCGCGCGCCACCTTAGTAAATTTGTGGCCGGAATCGAAGATGGCTCTGATACCAGTTGTGACGACCTGGGGAGGATCAGATCGCACTAGAAGGAAAGGGGGATGAGATTCAGCGAGGGAGAAGGTGAGCTTTACTTGCAGAGGAGGATAGTTCAGAGTACAGAGAGGAAAAGAGATCACACGCAATGCTTGCCTGACGCCCACGTAGGGGCTGGCTAAATACACACCACTCCCTAGGGCCTACTGTTGACCTGGCCTAGTGATGACTTGTCCCTGGCTTTCCTATTGGTTGCTCTAGTCCACCGTGGCACTTGCAGGTGCAGGTGTGACACCATGAAAAATTTCATGGGTGAAAAATTGTGTCCATGTCCAAATCCGATGGATATCCATACTCACTGGATATCCATTGGGTCCTCTCTAGACATATAAATAAGACATAACACAATGTTAACATAAGCTCTTTCATTCTTCACTTTGTGACAGGCTACGCTTCACTTATGGTAAATCAGCGTCCACTAGATCATTTGGTATTTTTCTAACAGATGAGAATGACGAGTCATTTAATAAGGAGATAAAAATAAGGGACGGGCGTTGGGGTATGTTACATATGGGATTGAATATGAACTAATAAAAGTTATGATGGGGATTGTGTAATTTATTTTGCATGTTTTGGATAACAAAGTGTAAAATTGTAGTGGGACATGTGACTGCGGGGTAGGGATAGCAGATTTTTGCCCATTAAGTCATACTATCGGGTCGGGTTTGGATATACCCATGGGTACAAGATTGTATCCATGCCCTACCCACGAGTCATCGGGTCGGGTTTGGGCGCTGCCCATGGACACAAAAGCATATCCAAACCCAATCCATTCGGGTCGGATATCCATGGATATTCATATCCATGGATAAAATTGCCATCCTTATTCCTAGGGGAGTCCTACACGTCCGCCGGTGGATCTTTTTAAAAGATCCGCCGCCATGCGAGTCATCAGATTTGACACAAATCTTACACCTGAGTGTACGAGTCGTTCTTCACTTTGGCAACATACATTCTGTTGCAGAATTTTTTTGAAACAAAGATCATGTTGCAAAAAATATCTGTAACAATGATTGAGTTGTAGATTTTTTTTTTCAACAAAGGTTATGTTGCAGATTTTTTAGGGCGCTGCTACGCGTCCGTCGGACGAGGTTTACATATTATCCGCCGGCCGCTGGATGCCCGAGCTGTTAGCCGTCCGATGATGTCCGCGTCCACTCGTTACATCCCGCAACAAACACTCTGTTGCAGAAACAAGACTGTGTCTCCACTTCTTATTTCCCGCAACAAGCAATCTGTTGCAGAAACAAGACCACATATCCACTCGTTACTTCCCGCAACAAACGCTCAGAAACAAACCCGCATGCCTACTCGTTACTACCCGCAACAAACACACTGTTGCAGACCGCATGCCACTCGTTACTTCCCACAACAAACACTTTATTGTAGAAACAAGACCGCCTGTCTACTCGTCACTTCCCACAATAAACGCTATATTGCAAACCGCATGCCCACTCGTTACGTTCGGCAACAAACACTCTGTTGCATAAACAAGACCGTGCGCCCACTGGTTACTTCCCGCAAGAAATGCTCGGTTGCAGAAACGAGAGAAATAACAGGGAGTGCCACCATCATCGCCACATCGGCCCGAAAGAATGGGGGAAGGGATCTCTGATCCGTACATGCTTGAGTCGTTGCCGGCCACCGCCGATCCCGAGCCAGTCGTCGACGCCACCGCGTTGGATAAGTCCCAGCCGCGTCCACCGCACTTCCAAATCCAGACGCTCACACTCCCAGCCCCACAGGCCCACGCCGCTGCAGGATGAAACCCTCCATTGTTATTGAGTTGCAGGAATGGCTGTTCTGAAACAAGAGGTGAGTTACAGAAAATGGACACACCTCCAGCAGACGCGGGATAAAATATAAATCGGACGGCCACGGAGCCGACGGACGGGCGCGCGTGATCAGCCGGCAGAAGGTAAGCTTTTCCCGATTTTTTAGCAACACAGATAATGCTGCAAAAAAAATTATCTGGACCGTCGAGTTACTGAGTTGCCACTGCAACATTCCCCATGTTTCGGATACATGAACGATGTTGCAAAATCTTGAGTTGCGGTGCGTGGGACTAGACTGACACATGGTTGGCTTTCGACACGGGGACGCGGAGCATAGAATCGGCCAGATAATTCTAATAATTTATCATCCGAATATGCGTGCAGCCAGGAAAAAATATAAATGAATACCGTCCACCATGATGTCTTGGCCAGGACGCGTCTCAGACATCAGTACGAAGTCATTACGAACTCCAGAGGCACCAAGGGTGTCCATTACGAACTCATTACACACTATAGGCATACACGTTATTAAAAAAATAAAGCAACAAAGATGGAGTAGGAACCCATTACGGACTTAAAAGGACACGTAGGTACATGCACGTTCAAAACAAAAGCATGTTTTTTTTGCAAAAAAATATCATGCTTGCCAACATCTCTACTTACAAAGTGGAAGGTATATTGGCGACTAATGAAAGATGAAATAACTGTAGTCAACTATCCCATCAAAAATCATAAATAGGTCCCAGAAGTTATGAGGATATGCATTTTTTTTCAAAAAGCAGAAGTTAGAGTTTAAAGTATATATGAATTACTTTTTTTATAACTACATAAATATGTTCATAACACGTCCGTACCATTTAATGAATAAATATTTTTTATACTACATAAACAAAAAAATTGAACCTACAACGTACATCTTTTACTTGCTATTATTTCTTTGTGTTGCTAAAAAAATCAAAATATTTAACAAAGAAAACACAAATATATGTGTAGCACATCAACATGTACACGTGATACTGTTTTAAAGTGCCTAAAAAACAGAAACATTGCCTTTTACCCCCTTCGACCAATATCAATTTTCACGGATTTTGTACATAGCGACAATTAATATGGATCTGGGGGAGTATTAAAATTTATTGGCTTGATATATGAGTATATAGCTGGTCGACCACTCCAGATATGTTTTCTCCATTTTTTTTGTTTCAAAATATACTCTGAAACCTCTAAAAAACTATTTCTTTTATACTTTTCAAAATTCAGGGGCCACCATATGAGTATATAGTTGGTATCCAACTAAATATAGGATTTCTCTTTTTCCGTCCAGATGGTTTCAGCGACATGACAACCCAAACGGCTAGCCAATATATTCTACCTTCATATATCTATTTAATTAGCAAAACAAAAAATGGTATTTGTGTCTATAATAAAAAACAGTATATTTTGTTATATATTTAAACAATTATCTTCTTTATGTTGTACGCAAATAAAAATATTTTTTCATGAATTTTATTCATGTAGTGAACATATGTTTATACTTAGACAAAATAACTCAGATGTTGCAACTTCAACTGATATGTTTCTACTTTTTCAACTTCTTCAAGACCTTATGATTTTCCACCACATGATGGTTGCGGTCTGTCGGGTTGTTAGGTGTAACGCGAACAATAGATCGAACGACAAACAAAAAAATGCGTGGCACTGGTTTTGTTTCATAATTCGTGCTAATTGATCCAATGGTGATTAAGGAGTTCGGACCGAATGTCTTCGTGCCACACGTGTGACATTTATCATTTGGGAAAACTAAAGGAACAGGGTGTCCTATCTTCTTCAATTTTGGAGAATTTTAAATGAGGTCTCACATAGTACTACAAATCCTAAGGAATCATGTCATTACGAACGCAATCCTAAGAAACCTAGTTTAATTATTTCTGCGAAACGAATGCTGAATCTAAAAATATTCACATGGTTTTCCTTTTTGAATGAATCTCATGGGTAGAAATTCTGTGGGAATCCTCCGAAAAATCTTGCAAACTGAATGTGTCCAACGCTGAGTTTTTTTCTTTTTTTTTTCTAAGACATGCATTTTTTTTTGGATTCCAGGCCATGTACGGCGATGGGAATGAGCCAATTAAATTTCATGTTGTTGGTAATGGAGAGGACTAGTATTAAATAGACAGATGACCTGAATCTTCAAGTGCCTGGATTCTGAAGGCGGTCTATTTTCCTAACACGGATATTTTGAGTGCTGAGGTTGGTTGACACCTCTCTCAGATATGGAGGTCTGTGATAGAAGGATGGGATGTGTTAAAATACGGGCTACTAATAAGAATTGGCAAAGGAATGTCTACAGAAATATGGAACATGAATTGGATACCTATTGGGGAACGTTTGCATGGAAAAAAACGCATGCGCAATGATTTATCCATGGAGATGCATAGCAACGAGGGGGAGAGTGTATCTACGTATCCTCGTAGACTGTAAGCGGAAGCGTTTGACAACATGGTTGAGGTAGTCGAACTTCTTCGCGTTCCAACCGATCGAGCACCAAACATACGACACCTCCACGTTCAGCACACGTTCAACTCGATGATGTCATCCGCCTTCTTGATCCAGCAAGATGACGAGGTAGTGGATGAGTTTCGGCAGCACGACGGCGTGGTGACGGTGATGGCGATGCTATCTCTGTAGGGCTTCACTTAAGCACTACGAAAAAAATGACCAAGTGAGTAAACGATGGACGGGGATGCCGCAAACGGCTAAGACAATGTTGTGTGTCCTTGTGTGGCGCCCCTCCCCACATATATATAGGTGGGAGGGGAGGGGAGGCAGCTAGGAGAGCCCTAGGGCTCGCCGCCGACCCCTAGGGGTCTTGCCTTGCCCTGCAGCCCCTTTTCCTTGTATAAAGAAGGGGGGAGGAAAGAGGGGTGAGCGGGAAGGAAGGGGGAGTCCTACTCCACACTTTCCTTTCTCTCCCCTCTATCCTTCTCCTCCACATAGGTCCGGACTCAATAGGGGCGCACCAGCCCCTTATGGGCTGGTGTGTTCCCTCGCTTGGCCCATAAGGCCCATAGCTCTGTCGGGGGTGCCCGAAACTCCTTCCGGTGACCCGATAAGTACCCGGTACTCTCCGAAACACTTCCGATGTACGAATACCATCATCCTATATATCAATCTTTACATCTCAACCGTTGAGAGACTCCTCGTCATGTGCGTGATCTCATCCAGGACTCCGAACAACATTCGGTCACCAAATCACACAACTCATATAACACTATATCGTCAATGAACGTTTAGGGTGGGGACCCTACGGGTTCAAGAACTATGTAGACATGACCAAGACACCTCTCAGGTCAATAACCAATAGCGTAACCTGGATGCCCATATTGGTTCCTACATATTGTACGAAGATCTTTATCGGTCGAACCGTTATGACAACATACACAATTCCCTTTGTCTGTCGGTATGTTACTTGCCCAAGATTCGATCGTCGGTATCTCTATACCTAGTTCAATCTCATTACTGGCAAGTCTCTTTACTCGTTCCGTAATACATCATCTTGTAGGTAACTTATTAGTCATTTGCTTGCAAGACTTCTTATGATGTGTATTGCCGAGAGGGCCCAGAGATACCTCACCAATACTCGGAGTGACAAATCCCAATCTCGATCCATGCCAACTCAAAAAACACCTTCGGAGATACCTGTATAGTATCTTTATGATCACCTAGTTACGTTGTGATGTTTGATAGCACACAAGGTATTCCTCTGTTATTCGGGAGTTGCATGATCTCATGGTCTAAGGAACATGTATTTGACATACAAGAAAGCAGTAGCAACAAACTGTACGATCAAATGCTAAGCTAACAGATGGGTCTTGTCCATCACATCATTCTCATAATGATGTGATCCTGTTATCAAATGACAACTCATGTCCATGGTTAGGAAACCTTAACCATCTTTGATCAAAGAGCAAGTTTTGTAGAGGCTCACTAGGGACATGATATTTGTTGTTGGGGATCGTAGCAGAAAATCAAAATTTTTCCTACGTGTCACCAAGATCTATCTATGGAGTAATCTAGCAACGAGCATAAAGGAGAGTGAGTGCATCTACATACCCTTGTAGATTGCGAGCGGAAGCGTTCAAGAGAACGGGGATGATGGAGTCGTACTCGTCGTGATCCAAATCACCGATGATCCTAGCGCCGAACGGACAGCACCTCCGTGTTCAACACACGTACGGAGCGGGGACGTCTCCTCCTTCTTGATCCAGCAAGGGGGGAGGAGAGGTTGATGGAGATCCAGCAGCATGACGGCGTGGTGGTGGAAGTAGCGGGATTCCAGCAGGGCTTCGCCAAGCGCTGCGGGAGGAGGGAGATGTGTCACGGGAGGGAGAGGGAGGCGACAGGGCTTGGGGTGCTGCTCCCATGCGCCTCCCCACTATATATAGGGGTGGAGGGGGCTGGTTTCTTGCCCTCCAAGTCCATTGGGGCGTTGGCAAAGGTGGGGGAAAGAAATCCCATCATTTCCTTTCCCCACCGATTGTTATCCCCCCTTTTTAGGGATCTTGATCTTATCCCTTCGGGATATGATCTTATTCCTTCTAAGGGGGGATCTTGGTGCGCCTTGACCAGGGGTGTGGGGCCTTGCCCCCACTACCCACGTTCATGTGGGTCCCCCCATGCAGGTGGGCCCCACTTCGGAACCTTCTAGAACCTTCCCGGTACAATACCGAAAAATCCCGAACATTTTCCGGTGGCCAAAATAGGACTTCCTATATATAAATCTTTACCTTCGGACCATTCCGGAACTCCTCGTGACGTCCGGGATCTCATCCGGGACTCCGAACAACTTTCGGGTTTCCGCATACTTATATCTCTACAACCCTAGCGTCACCGAACCTTAAGTGTGTAGACCCTACGGGTTCGGGAGACACGCAGACATGACCGAGACGACTCTCCGGTCAATAACCAACAGCGGGATCTGGATACCCATGTTGGCTCCCACATGTTCCATGATGATCTCATCGGATGAACCACAATGTCAAGGATTCAATCAATCCCGTATACGATTCCCTTTGTCTATCGGTATAGCACTTGCCCGAGATTCGATCGTCGGTATACCGATACCTTGCTCAATCTCGTTACCGGCAAGTCTCTTTACTCGTTCCGTAACACATCATCCCGTGATCAACTCCTTGATCACATATTGTGCACATTATGATGATGTCCTACCGAGTGGGCCCAGAGATACCTCTCCGTCATACGGAGTGACAAATCCCAGTTTCGATTCGTGCCAACCCAAAAGACACTTTCGGAGATACCTGTAGTGCACCTTTATAGCCACCCAGTTACGTTGTGACGTTTGGTACACCCAAAGCATTCCTACGGTATCCGGGAGTTGCACAATCTCATGGTCTAAGGAAAAGATACTTGACATATAGAAAAGCTTTAGCATACGAACTACACGATCTGTGCTAGGCTTAGGATTGGGTCTTGTCCATCACATCATTCTCCTAATGATGTGATCCCGTTATCAACGACATCCAATGTCCATGGTCAGGAAACCGTAACCATCTATTGATCAACGAGCTAGTCATCTAGAGGCTTACTAGGGACATGGTGTTTGTCTATGTATCCACACATGTATCTGAGTTTCCTATCAATACAATTCTAGCATGGATAATAAACGATTATCATGAACAAGGAAATATAATAATAACCAATTTATTATTGCCTCTAGGGCATATTTCCAACAGTCTCCCACTTGCACTAGAGTCAATAATCTAGTTCACATCGCCATGTGATTAACACTCACAGGTCACATCGCCATGTGACTAACACCCAAGAGTTCACTAGAGTCAGTAATCTAGTTCACATCAATATGTGATTAATACTCAATGAGTTCTGGGTTTGATCATGTTATGCTTGTGAGAGAGGTTGTAGTCAACGGGTCTGCAACATTCAGATCCCTATGTACTTCGCAAAACCTTATGTCATATCGTAGATGCTGCTATCACGTTCCACTTGGAGCTATTCCAAACTGTTGCTCCATTATACGTATCCGGTATCTCCACTTAGAGTTATCCGGATAGGTGTTAAGCTTGCATCGACGTAACTCTTTACGTCGAACTCTTTATCACCTCCATAACCGAGAAACATTTCCTTACTCCTCTAAGGATAATTTTGACCACTATCTAGTAATCCACTCCTGGATCACCTTTGTACCCTCTTGCCAGACATGTGGCAAGGCACACATCAGGTGCGGTACTTAGCATGGCATACCGTACAGAGCCTATGACAAAAGCATAGGGGACGACCTTCGTCCTTCCTCTTCCTTCTGCCGTGGTCAAGTTTTGAGTCTTACTCAACTTCACACCTTATAACTCAGGTAAGAATTCCTTCTTTAACTGACCTATTTTGAACTCCTTCAAAATCATGTCAAAGGTGTGTGTTCCTTTTGAAAGTATCATCAGACGTCTTGATCTATCTCTATAGATCTTGATGCCCAATATGTAAGCAACTTTATCCAGGTCTTCCTTTGAAAAACTCCTTTCAAACAACCCTTTACGCTTTCCAGAAATTCAACATCATTTCGGATCAACCATATGTCATTCACATATACTTATCAGAAATGTTGTAGTGCTCCCACTCACTTTATTGCAAATACAAGTTTCTAACA
Source organism: Secale cereale (assembly GCA_902687465.1). Classification (NCBI taxonomy): domain Eukaryota; kingdom Viridiplantae; phylum Streptophyta; class Magnoliopsida; order Poales; family Poaceae; genus Secale; species Secale cereale. The sequence goes on from LR738712.1 coordinate 856,745,908, forward strand.
AACTTTGTATAACCAAAAACTTTGATCACTCCATCAAAGTGTATATTCCGACTCCGAGATGCTTGCTCTAGTCCATGGAAGGATCGCTGGAGCTAGCATACCTTTTAGCATCCTTAGGATCGACAAAACCTTTCTGATTGTATCACATACAACCTTTCTTTAAGAAAACTGGTAAGGAAACTTGTTTTGTCATCCATCTGCCAGATTTCATAAATGCAGCTAATGCTAACATGATTCCGACGGACTTAAGCACCGCTACGGGTGAGAAAATCTCATCGTAGTCAACTCCTTGAACTTGTGGAAAACTCTTCGCCACAAGTCGAGCTTCATAGACGGTGACATTACCGTCCACGTCCGTCTTAGTCTTAAAGATCCATTTGTCTCAGTGGCTTGCCGATCATAGGGCAAGTCCACCAAAGTCCATACTTTGTTTTGATACATGGATCCTATCTCGGATTTATCGGTTTCTAACCATTTGTCGGAATATGGACCCACCATCGCTTCTCCATAGTTCGTAGGTTCATTGTTGTCCAACAACATGACATTTAAGACAGGATCACCGTACCACTCAGGAGTAGTACTTATCCTTGTCGACCTACGAGGTTTGATAGCAACTTGATCCGAAACTTCATGATCACTATCATTAGTTTCCTCTTCAACAGTCGTAGGTTCCACAGAAACATCTTTCTGTGTTGCACTACTCTCCGGTTGAAGTGAGGGTTCGAAAACCTTATCAAGTTCTATCTTCCTCCCACTCAATTCTTTCGAGAGAAACTCTTTCTCGAGAAAGGACCCGTTCTTAGTGACAAACATTTTTGTCCTTGGATCTGAGATAGAAGGTATACCCAACCGTTACCAGTGGGTATCCCATGAAGACGTATTTGTCCGCTTTGGGTTCGAGCTTTTCCCGGCTGAAGCCATAAGCCTCGCAGCCCCAAACATTGAGAAACGACAACTACGGTTTCTTGCCAAACCATACGACGTCGTCTCAACGGACTTAGATGGTGCCCTATCTAAAGTGAATGCAGCTGTCTCTAATGCATAACCTCAAAATAATAGAGGTAGATCGGTAAGAGACATCATAGATCGTACCATATCTCATAAGGTTCGATTATGACGTCCAGACACACCATTACGCTGTGGTGTTCCAGGTGGCTTCAACAGCAAAACAATTCCACAATGTCTTAAGTGATTGCCAAACTCACAACTCAGAAAATCTTCCCTTGATCAGATCGTAGGAACATGATCTTCTTGTTATGATGATTCTTAACTTCACTCTGAAATTGCTTGAACTTTTCAAACGTTTCAGACTTTTGCTTCATTAAGTAAATATACCCATATCTACTCAAATCGTCAGTGAAGATGAGAAAATAATGATATCCACCACACGCCTTAATTCTCATTGGATCACACACATCAGCATGTATGATTTCCAACAAGTCACTTGCCCGTTTCATTGTACCTGAAAACGGGGTCTTAGTCATCCTGCCCATGAGGCATGGCTCACATGTGTCAAGCGATTCAAAATCAAGTGACTCCAAACGTCCATCAGCATGGAGTTTCTTCATGCATTTTATGCCAAAATGACCTAAGCGGCAGTGCCACAAGAAAGTGGTACTATCATTATGAACTCTACATCTTTTGGCATTAATATTATCATCATGTGTATTGCTATAATCGAGATTCAATAAACCATTGGGTGCATGACCATAAAGGTATTATTCATGTAAACAGAATAACCATTATTCTCTAACTTAAATGAATAACCGTATTGCAATGAACATGATCTAATCATATTCATGCTCAACGTAGACACCTGATAACATTTATCTAGGTTCAACACTAATCCCGAAAATAGAGGGAGCGTGCGATGGTGATCTTATCATCCTTGGAAACACTTCCAACACATCGTCACCTCGCCCTTAGCTAGTCTCCGTTCAGTCCGTAGCTTTTGCTTCAAGTCACTAATAATAGCAACTGAACCGGTATCCAATACCCAGGTGCTACAAGGAGTACTAGTGAGGTACACATCAATAATACGTATATCAAATATACTTTGTTGAAGTTTCCAGCTATTCTTATCTACCATGTATTTGGGGTAGTTCCGCTACCATGTGACCGTTCCCCTTACAATAGAAGCACTTAGTCTCGAGGTTTGGGTTCAACCATTGGGTTCCTTCATTAGAGCGACAACTGGTTTGCCATTCATGAAGTTTCCCTTCTAACCCTTGCCCCTTTTTGAAACCAGTGATCTTGTTAAACCATCAACACTTGATGCTCCTTCTTGATTTCTACTTTCGCGGTCTTAAGAACCGCTAATAGCTCCGGGATCATCTCCATCCTTTGCATGTCATAGTTCATCACGAAGTTCTAGTAGCTTGGTGATAGTGTCCAGAGAATTATGTCAACCACTATCTCACCTGGAAGATTAACTCCCACTTGGTTCAAGTGATTTTAGCACCCAGACATTCTGAGCACATGCTCACTAGTTGAGCCATTCTCCTCCATCTTTTTGGCAAAAGAACTTGTCAGAGGTCTCATACCTCTCAACACGGGCATGAGCCTGAAATCCCAATTTCAGCTCTTAGAACATCTCATATGTTCTATGGCGTTCAAAACGTCATTGGAATCCCGATTCTAAGCCGTAAAGTATGGTGCACTAAACTATCAAGTAGTCATCAGGACGTGTCTCTCAGGTGTTCACAACATCCACAGACAACGTTGTAGGGGTTTGCACATCGAGCGGTGCATCAAAGACGTAAGCTTTCTGTGCAGCAGTGAGGACACTCCTCGGACTACGGACCCAGTCCGCATCATTGCTTACAATATCTTTCAACTTAGTCTTTCTCTAGGATCATATTAAACAGGGAGCTACAACGCAGTTATTGGTCTACAACATAATTTGCGAAGACAACTTAGACTATTGTTCATGACAATGAAGTTCATCTAATGAACTCCCACTCAGATAGACATCTCTCTAGTCATCTAAGTGATACATGATCCGAATCGACTAGGCCGTGTCCGATCATCACGTGAGATGGACTAGTCATCAACGGTGAACATCTTCATGTTGATCGTATCTTCTATACGACTCATGTTCGACCTTTCGGTCTTCCGTGTTCCGAGGCCATGTCTGTACATGCTAGGCTCGTCAAGTCAACCCTAAGTGTATTGCGTGTGTAAATCTGGCTTACACCCGTTGTATGCGAACGTTAGAACCTATCACACCCGATCATCACGTGGTGCTTCGGAACAACGAACCTTAGCAACGGTGCACATTTAGGGGAAACACAATTCTTGAAATTTTAGTGAGAGATCATCTTATTCACTACCGTCGTTCTAAGCAAATAAGATGAAAAACATGATAAACATCACAAGCAATCAAATAGTGACATGATATGGCCAATATCATTTTGCTCCTTTTGATCTTCATCTTCGGGGCTCCATGATCATCATTGTCACCGGCATGACACCATGATCTCCATCATCATGATCTCCATCATCGTGTCTTCATGAAGTCGTCTCGCCAAACATTACTTCTACTACTATGGCTAACGTTTAGCAATAAAGTAAAGTAATTACATGGCGTTATTCAGTGACACGCAGGTCATACAATAAATAAGACAACTCCTATGGCTCCTGCCGGTTGTCATTCTCATCGACATGCAAGTCGTGATTCCTATTACAAGAACATGATCAATCTCATACATCACACATATATCATTCATCACATCCTTTTGGCCATATCACATCACACGGCACATGCTGCAAGAACAAGTTAGACGTCCTCTAATTGTTGTTGCAAGTTTTTACGTGGCTGCTATAGGTTTCTAGCAAGAACGTTTCTTACCTACGCCAAAACCACAACGTGATATGCCAATTTCTATTTACCCTTCATAAGGACCCTTTTCATCGAATCCGATCCGACTAAAGTGGGAGAGACAGACACCCGCTAGCCACCTTATGCAACTAGTGCATGTCAGTCGGTGGAACCTGTCTCACGTAAGAGTACGTGTAAGGTCGGTCCGGGCCGCTTCATCCCACGATGCCGCTGAATCAAGATAAGACTAGTAACGGCAAGTAAATTGACATGATCTACGCCCACAACTACTTTGTGTTCTACTCGTGCAAGATACTACGCATAGACCTAGCTCATGATGCCACTGTTGGGGATCGTAGCAGAAAATCAAAATTTTTCCTACGTGTCACCAAGATCTATCTATGGAGTAATCTAGCAACGAGCATAAAGGAGAGTGAGTGCATCTACATACCCTTGTAGATTGCGAGCGGAAGCGTTCAAGAGAACGGGGATGATGGAGTCGTACTCGTCGTGATCCAAATCACCGATGATCCTAGCGCCGAACGGACAGCACCTCCGTGTTCAACACACGTACGGAGCGGGGACGTCTCCTCCTTCTTGATCCAGCAAGGGGGGAGGAGAGGTTGATGGAGATCCAGCAGCACGACGGCGTGGTGGTGGAAGTAGCGGGATTCCAGCAGGGCTTCGCCAAGCGCTGCGGGAGGAGGGAGATGTGTCACGGGAGGGAGAGGGAGGCGCCAGGGCTTGGGGTGCTGCTCCCATGCGCCTCCCCACTATATATAGGGGTGGAGGGGGCTGGTTTCTTGCCCTCCAAGTCCATTGGGGCGTTGGCAAAGGTGGGGGAAAGAAATCCCATCATTTCCTTTCCCCACCGATTGTTATCCCCCCTTTTTAGGGATCTTGATCTTATCCCTTCGGGATATGATCTTATTCCTTCTAAGGGGGGATCTTGGTGCGCCTTGACCAGGGGTGTGGGGCCTTGGCCCCACTACCCACGTTCATGTGGGTCCCCCCATGCAGGTGGGCCCCACTTCGGAACCTTCTAGAACCTTCCCGGTACAATACCAAAAAATCCCGAACATTTTCCGGTGGCCAAAATAGGACTTCCTATATATAAATCTTTACCTCCGGACCATTCCGGAACTCCTCGTGACGTCCGGGATCTCATCCGGGACTCCGAACAACTTTCGGGTTTCCGCATACTTATATCTCTACAACCCTAGCGTCACCGAACCTTAAGTGTGTAGACCCTACGGGTTCGGGAGACACGCAGACATGACCGAGACGACTCTCCGGTCAATAACCAACAGCGGGATCTGGATACCCATGTTGGCTCCCACATGTTCCACGATGATCTCATCGGATGAACCACGATGTCAAGGATTCAATCAATCCCGTATACGATTCCCTTTGTCTATCAGTATAGCACTTGCCCGAGATTCGATCGTCGGTATACCGATACCTTGCTCAATCTCGTTACCGGCAAGTCTCTTTACTCGTTCCGTAACACATCATCCCGTGATCAACTCCTTGATCACATATTGTGCACATTATGATGATGTCCTACCGAGTGGGCCCAGAGATACCTCTCCGTCATACGGAGTGACAAATCCCAGTCGCGATTCGTGCCAACCCAAAAGACACTTTCGGAGATACCTGTAGTGCACCTTTATAGCCACCCAGTTACGTTGTGACGTTTGGTACACCCAAAGCATTCCTACGGTATCCGGGAGTTGCACAATCTCATGGTCTAAGGAAAAGATACTTGACATATAGAAAAGCTTTAGCATACGAACTACACGATCTGTGCTAGGCTTAGGATTGGGTCTTGTCCATCACATCATTCTCCTAATGATGTGATCCCGTTATCAACGACATCCAATGTCCATGGTCAGGAAACCGTAACCATCTATTGATCAACGAGCTAGTCATCTAGAGGCTTACTAGGGACATGGTGTTTGTCTATGTATCCACACATGTATCTGAGTTTCCTATCAATACAATTCTAGCATGGATAATAAACAATTATCATGAACAAGGAAATATAATAATAACCAATTTATTATTGCCTCTAGGGCATATTTCCAACATTTGTTTATGTATTCCCAAATGTATTTAAGTTTCCGGTCAATACAAGTCTAGCATGAATAATAAACCTTTATCATGATTAAGGAAATATAATAATAATCACATTATTATTGCCTCTAGTGCATATTTCCATCAGTCTCCCACTTGCACTAGAGTCAATAATCTAGTTCACATCGCCATGTGATTAACACCCATAGTTCACATCGCCATGTGATTAATACCCAAAGAGTTTGTTAGATTCAATAATCTAGTTCACATCGTTATGTGATTAATACCCAAAGAGTTTACTAGAGTCAATAATCTTGTTCACACCTCCACGTGATTACCACTAAAAGAGTTCTTAGGTATGATCATATTTTGCTTGTGAGAGAGGTTTTTAGTCAACGGGTATGTAACGTTCAGATTCGTGTGTACTTTGCAAATTTCTATGTCTACAGTGCTCTGCATAGAGCTACTCGAGGTAATTTCTCCTACGTTCAATACGCATCTAGATTGATACTCGGAGTCATCTGGATTAGCTAAAAATTCCATGCCTGATCTATAACACTTCACAGACAGCTTGTTCAAAGAGCATCAAGAAAGTTTCTCGAATATCTTGTGTCGCCCCACGACCATGTCCTCATGATCAAATGGTGGTTCAAAGGTATGACGAAATCTCCTTAATATTCCGGTGATTTTGGTTCATTTAAAAAGAACAATATTTGCTTTTGCTCATAAGGCCGGGCTCAACTATAGTTCTTATTACCCAAATGAAAAAATGGCGCTGGATATTTTAACTTTACAAGCGAAACTCTCATGGACCGTTGGATTGAGGAATGAATCTTGGATCTGGAAAGATCAAACACGTCAGTGCAAGAATTCGTCCAGCAAAAAAAATATGATGTCGCGAACTCTCTTCGTTTCACCACCATGCGTCTCCTGTCCACACTTCTCTCACACCGTGTCGTTTACTCCAAAATCTCACCGCCTTCTCCACACATGGCGTCCTTTGCCCCCCCCCC
>LR738712.1:856758014-856798854 GCA_902687465.1 Secale cereale
CCCCCGAAGCTTCCCCGATGCCCCCCTTTGGCATATATTTAAAGCGTCCTCCGAACTCTTTTCGCGATCCCATCTCTGTTCCGCCGCCGCCGCCGCTTCCAAGATCGGGAGCACCAGGAGAACTCTTCCCGGCACCCTGCCGGAGGGGAGGATCATCACCGGGAGCTTCTCCACCACCATGGACGCCTCCCGGATGAGTCGTGAGTAGTCTCCCTTGGACCATGAGTCCATGACCAGTAGCAATGTGATATTCGCCTCCCGTTCTTGTGCTTCACTAATTATCCTCGTGAGCTGCCCTACATGATCGAGGCACATATGTAATCCTTATGCTGTTGCTATGTTGAGTTTGCTGGGATCCGATGGATTATGGGATTATGTTCAGATTGATCTTGAGTAATATATTTGATCTACCTCTTTTATATTTATGTTCATAAGTAATTCTTGCATGTTCTCCGTTGTTATTTATTGCTTTGGCCAAGTAATACGTAGTGACTCCAAGAGGGAACGTTATGCTCGATTGTGGGTTCATGCCCCTCGATGACTAGCTTGAGTGACAGAAACATGAGTCTAGGAGATGTGCTGTTGCCACAAGGGGGAAAACAACGGTGCTTGTGCCCGCGGGTGCAAGGATTGTTTACTTTACGCAAAGATCTTTTAATGCAGTTGTCTGTTGCATGGAGTTTACACTATGGGTGGGACTCGCAACTTAATACCAGCGAGATGTTCTGGATAGATATCTCAAGGTGGATGATTAGTAGTAGATATTGATGGATTTCGGTCTACTTACTTTGGCGTATCGCCCATGCTTTGAACCTCAACCTTTCTTGCAATGTAATCAGCATTGGTTTGCGTTCGTGGTCCTGTCAATTGTCCAGCTATAATTTATTTACCTCACATAGCTGTTTTATCGTCTTTTGGGAGAGAGACATCACTAGTGAACATCATGAGACGCCGGTCCATATTACCATCATTGATCACATCCGCTATTTACTTTTCTCTTTTATTTACTATTGCAAAACATTATCTATCACTACTATCATTTGCTTTTAACCCTTTGTGAACTACAAGGCCGGAGGGATTGACAACCTCTATGTACTCGTTGGGAGCAAAGTTATTTGTATCTGTGTGCAGGTCCACGTTGATTGCTAATCCGCGCCGTTAGCAGTTGACACCTACTTGTTGAACCTATGAGTCTCTGGGGATTCGATCCTTGGCATCTTTGCTAAGGGAAAACACTTCTACATACTGCATCTTACACCTTCCACTTGGGGTAACCAACGAGGCGTTCGAGGCCCATCAAGGAGTATTTTCTGGCGCCGTTGCGGGGGACTCCACTCTTCAGGATAGGGGAGTTGCACGCTATCTTTTACCTTTGCTTTTTAGTCTTGTTAGTTTACCTTTCAGTTTTCTTTATGTCTTTTCACCAGTTATGCTTATGGACAACCTTGCTATTGGATCGTTGCTTGCGGGAAGACGCCCCACACCTGTGGTGGTTGCTCCTCCCCCTACTGAAATTGTGCCCTATAAAATACCAGCTGGTATTATCAATTATGTTTTGGCTAATCGTTATGCAGGAGACAGACATCCCGGTGAACACTTGCTATCTCTGTCACAATTATGTTCATTATTTAAGCTTGCAGGTGTATCAAGGGAGTTTGTCATGAGGAAATTGTTCGCCGTATAACTTATAGATAAAGCTTCAGATTGGTATAAGCTTCTCGATAACTCGCACTTGCTTGATTGGCAAGAGCTTATGTCTCTCTTTTATAATAAGTTTTATCCTCTTCATGATGCTTATGTGGAGAGTAAGAGTACCTTTTTGCGTGTGGATCATGGTAACAATGCTTTATGTGATGCTTATATTGTTGAGTTCATCCATGATGCCACTGAAATTTATAATGAGAGAGGGAGACATGGTTCTAAATATCTTAATAATATCAAGTTCCCTCTCTTTATGTTGAAGGTTTTGAAGCTGCACTTGTTTTGTCTTCCTATGCTTATTGATTTATGCTTCAATAATTTATTTCTTTACAAGATTCCAATGCATAGGAAGAGGGGTAGACTTAAATATGATTTATATGTGCTTCTTGATGCTCTCTTTTGTTCTTCAACTCTTATTCCTACGAGAGCATCATTTTTGCATTATGCCTAGCTTAAAGGCATAAAAGAAAGCGCTTTTGGGAGGCAGCCCACATGAATAAATTTTTATATTTTACTTTTGTTGTGTCTTGATGTTGTTTACTACAGTAGCATCATCATTGTATCTTTGCTTTTCATATTTGTGCCAAGTATAGCCTCTGATTGCTAGAAAGTTCAAAAGTTGTGAGGTGCTGTTCAGGAAACAGATTCTGTCATTGGATAGAAAAATTCGTATAAAATCACCAGATCATCTTTTTGGTCTGAATTTTTTTCGACAGCGTTCTCTATATAATTGTCTTCCGTGCATCTGTTATGAGTTTTTTGATTTGAGTTGCAGAAGTGCCCCGAACAAATCAATTACTACCTGCTGTTCTGTTTTTCACAGATTCTGTCCTGTTTTGCCTTTCCTTCATTTTGCAAACCAAGAGCTTGCCTTTTCTTTGCAAAAACCTTTTGGCAATCTTGAGAAACAGTAGACCTTCAAGAATATCTTTATTTCCAGCAAGGTATAATTATTTTATTAGGGGTACTAACCTCGCTAATCAGATTATGATGAGTTATGTATGAAGGGAGTTTTCAAGTGTGCGAGGGAAGATGATAAAAAGATTCAGGAGTGTCAAGCGCTCAAGCTTGGGGATGCCCCCATGCACCCCCAAGAAATATTCAAGGAGACTCAAGCGTCTTATCTTGGGGATGCCCCCGTGCATCCCCTTCTCCATCAACATTATCAGTTCGTCTTTCGTTCCGCTATATTTTTATCACTTCATGTGTTATGTGCTATGCTTGGAGCGTCTTGCTTTTAGTTTTCTTTTTAGTTTTTCATAACGAGTCGGAACTCAGCTTTCTTTATGTGAGAGAGAAACACGCTCCACTTCTACCTAGAACATAACATAGAATTTTCATGTCTATCTTTGTTGTGTGTGTTCTTTGTCTTTTAATAGCTACTATCATGTTCAACTCTTAGTATTCATGCTTATCTTTTCAAAGAGCTTTTGTTTAGTTGGTTGCTTGAACTCTCTTTAATTATCATGCTTATCTTATTAAGAGAGTTTGCTTCCGTTGAATTGGTTAATATGTCTATGATAAAGATGCTACGTGCATAATGGTGCTTAGTAGTTCAGGTTTTCTTGTGGTTAGTCTCAAATAGCTGGGGGATTCCCAATGTGTTATTGGAGTACCAACTTGATTTGTTTGCCTATGATGTTGTATGGTTTAGTAATATCTTCCTTCGAGAATTTATTTTGATTGACTTGGCGTATGCTCACGCATATTTAAGACTGTAAAGAAAGTCTGTCAAGCCTTGATGATCTTTTATTTCTGAGTAGCGATATAACTACCATGCCTGATTCAATATTGCTTTGTCGCTCTGCATGATTATGACCGTCATTGCTCTCTTAGTTGGTCGCTCCCAGTCTTTTGCTAACCTCCACCTGTACTAAGCAAACTAACTTTGCAATACATAGCTCATGGGAAGTAGCTTAAAAACTATTGTGGTAAAGAATATGTTGCCTATGTATCTTATTTCTTATAAGTTGCTTGCTGAGCGGTAACCATGTTTCTGGGGACGCCATCAACTGTCACACTTTTGTTGAATATCATGTGAGTTGCTATGCATGTTCGTCTTGTCTGAAGTAAGGGTGATTTGCCATGGGTTGAATGAGTATGCATATTGTTAGAGAAGAACATTGGGCCGCCAACCAAAGCCATGTATCATGGTGGAAGTTTTAGCTTGGACGTTAATCCTCAATCTCTTATGAGAATATGCTTATGCATTAAAGAGGAGTCCATCATCTATTTTCTATGTTGTCCCGGTATGGATGTCCTCAAGTTGAGATCTATCAAAAACGAGAAATCAAATGCGATTTATCTCCTTGGACCTTTGTACAGGTGGCATAGAGGTACCCCTTTGTGACACTTGGTTGAAACATATGTAATGCAATGATAACCCATGGAAATCCGAGCTAATTAGGACAAGGTGCGAGCACTATTGGCATTCGATGCATGAGGCTTGCAACTTATAGGATGTCTTATGCATGACACATATAAAGTACTACTACCGTTGACAAAATTGCTTCCATGTTTTCAAAATAAAAAGCTCTAACATATAACCATTCTTTTACTTTTATGCTGAGTCTCCACCTTCTTTCTTCAAGCACCAACTACTGAGAGCATGATTGTCATTCTGAGTGTAATGTGCATTGTCCCAAAGTAGCATTGTCTTTTGCATGATTGTGATATTGTTTATTTTGAAATCATTGTATCTAGTCATCACTTAAATCTTGAAGGTGCCCCTGCATTTATGTTTTGCTTCACTAAAGGGGGCAAGCTAGATATCACTTTATCATATTTGCACATCATGATCATTGCAAATCTTTTTGATGGTTCAGTTTCATGTTGTAAAACTTTCAGTCATTTGTGATTTTCTCATGAGGCAACTTAATTACTATAGAATCATTATCTCAGTAAGCTTTTGTCATATGACTATGAATAAGTCCTATATGGTTAATAGCATGTCACCACAGAAATTATTCTTGTTATCATTTACCTACTCGAGGACGAGCAGGAATTAAGCTTGGGGATGTTGATACGTCCAAAACGTATCTATAATTTTCTGCTTGCTCCATGCCACTTTTGGTGATATTGCTATGATATTCATACACTTCCATACACTTTTGATCATATTTGGACTAACTTACTAATCCAGTGCACCCCAGTGCCAGTTTCTGTTTTCGGCTGTTTTTGTATTTCAGGTTTTCACGTTACGAGAACTGACAGGAAAAATCCAGAAAAATTATATAAAAAATCAGCGTTCCGGAAACTACCGTGTGTCCGAAGGGCAGCCGGGGGGGCACCAGGGCTCCAGGCGCCCTGGCGGCGCCCCCCCCTGGGCCGTGCCGGGGGGGCGCCTGGGCCCCCCGAAGCTTCCCCGATGCCCCCATTTGGCATATATTTAAAGCGTCCTCCGAAACCCTCAGAAGAGGAACTCTTTTCGCGATCCCATCTCTGTTCCGCCGCCGCCGCCGCTTCCAAGATCGGGAGCACCAGGAGAACTCTTCCCGGCAACCTGCCGGAGGGGAGGATCATCACCGGGAGCTTCTCCACCATCATGGACGCCTCCCGGATGAGTCGTGAGTAGTCTCCCTTGGACGATGAGTCCATGACCAGTAGCTATGTGATGTTCTCCTCCCGTTCTTGTGCTTCACTAATTAGTCCTCGTGAGCTGCCCTACATGATCGAGGCACATATGTAATCCTTATGTTGTTGCTATGTTGAGTTTGCTGGGATCCGATGGATTATGGGACTATGTTCAGATTGATCTTGAGTAATATATTTGATCTACCTCTTTTATATTTATGTTCATAAGTAATTCTTGCATGTTCTCCGTTGTTATTTATTGCTTTGGCCAAGTAATACGTAGTGACTCCAAGAGGAAACGTTATGCTCGATTGTGGGTTCATGCCCCTCGATGACTAGCTTGAGTGACAGAAACATGAGTCTAGGGGATGTGTTGTTGCCACAAGGGGGAAAACAACGGTGCTTGTGCCCGCGGGTGCAAGGATTGTTCACTTTACGCAAAGATCTTTTAATGCAGTTGTCTGTTGCATCAAGTTTACACTATGGGTGGGACTCGCAACTTAATACCAGCGAGATGTTCTGGATAGATATCTCAAGGTGGATGATTAGTAGTAGATATTGATGGATTTCGGTCTACTTACTTTGGCGTACCGCCCATGCTTTAAACCTCAACCTTTCTTGCAATGTAATCAGCATTGGTTTGCGTTCGTGGTCCTGTCAATTGCCCAACTGTAATTTGTTTACCTCACATAGCTGTTTTATCGTCTTTTGGGAGAGAGACATCACTAGTGAACATCATGAGACTCCGGTCCATATTACCATCATTGATCACATCCGCTATTTACTTTTCGCTTTTATTTACTATTGCAAAACATTATCTATCACTACTATCATTTGCTTTTAACCTTTGTAAACTACAAGGCCGGAGGGATTGACAACCTCTCTGTACTCGTTGGGAGCAAAGTTATTTGTATCTGTGTGCAGGTCCACGTTGATTGCTAATCCGCGCCGTTAGCAGTTGACACCTACTTGTTGAACTTAGGAGTCTTTGGGGATTCGATCCTTGGCATCGTTGCTAAGGGAAAACACTTCTACATACTGCATCTTACACCTTCCACTTGGGGTAACCAACGAGGGGTTCGAGGCCCATCAGCTGCGGCGTTGATGCCCGAGGCGCGGGCCATCGCGGCGGGGGCAGCCGGAATCCCGCCCTGCTGCACGACCACGTTACCCTGCCGCTTGCGGGCAGGCGTGGCGTTTGCTTGGGCGGCGGCGGCGGCGGGTCCGACATGGCCGGCGACGAGATCTCCCCAAGGGGAAGGGGCGTTCGCGACCTCGACGGTGACGGGGGACAACATGGGGTCGTCCATGGCGGCGAGGGACGGCCGGGGAGGAGCGGCCGGAGCTTTTGGAGGCGGGGCAATGGTGACGGAGGGTGCGGGGAGCGGGAAAGGGCGCGCGGAAATGTCCCTCCTGCCAAATCTCGCACCGGATGGGGGTTGAGCTCGGGTCGGCCTCCCAGCCCGTGAAGATAGAGGTTGGGGGAGAAGATTTGTCGCGCCCTGCAAAAATTTTGGCGGGCCGGTGCCGGATGCGGGGTCTGGTCGTGCATATTTTCTGGCCCCGACCCGTAATTTCACGGTTATTTTGCCGGCTGAGGCGTTTTGCGGGGTCTGCTAGAGTTGCTATAAATATTACCAACTGATGTTATCTATAAGTGATAAAAAAATGTTTCACACAACGATCTCCACGCCTTGGCCGGTCTATGTAGTAGGAATCTGTTATACTGTGCCCTGCGCGCTAAGAAAAGACACAGTGCATCTGTTTAGGCCCGCTGATGTCCGGACGGCCTGTCTTTTAAATTTCATTTTTCTTCCCCCTCTTTGTTTTTTGTACATTAATTATTTTGGGACCTCAAAATAGTTCCAAAAATTACAATAAAATTAGAATTTTTAAATAAAATGTTTAATATTTCATATATGTTTGTGCACTCAAAAAATGTTCGTAATTTTCAGAAAATGTACGCAATTTTGAAAACAAATGTTTGAGAAATCAAAAAATGTTCATGCTTTTTTGGAAATATGTAATTGAACAAAATTTCGCCCATTAAAAAATGTTCATGAATTGTAAAAATTCCAGAAAATTAAAAAATATTCGTGACCTACAAAATTGTTTATTAATTCATAACATGTTCGCTGATTCAAAAAAGATTCGTTAAATAAAAAACCTATTCATGAATTTCAAAAAACAAATCGCACCACAACAATTTTCATAACAAATGTTTGATTCTAGAAATGTAAGCCTATTCAAGAGAAATGTTAAAAAAATGTTCACATTTTCTAAAATGTTTGGTAACATTATAAATTGGTCATGAATTAAAAAAATGTTAATGATTCTAGAAAATGTTTGAAAGTCTGTAAAAATTCACTATTCAGACACATTCACGAGTTTTAAGAAATATGCATGTTTTTCAAAAATTGTTCATGATTTTCACGAGTCATGGCGGTTGTATGCCACAAGGGGACAAGTGAACCATCGCTTTTGCGCGCATGCAGCCCTCTATCATCCATCCCATTGCATTCCTCTCATGATAGTTTATCTCTGTGATGCAGCAAAATGTGGTTATGGCCATTCGAGGATATGATTTTTTCTACCGTTGCAACACATGACCGTTTTGCTAGTATCTATCTATTGATTGAATTGTTAATTCAAAACAAAATAGACGGTCCAGATTTAAATCATAGAAAATAATATGGATGTGGTTTAATCATGCATAAATGGAATGATCAATGGAGATTTATCAGAAGATCTTTTCAAATTCTAGTTATGACTCGATTCCAATTTATGCAGTGGGCGGCATATAAACAGTAGAAGAAAACAACTACTATGATTTTAATTTTACTGGTCATTCTGCATCAAGTTGTTTACCATATACTCCCTCCGTTTCACAATGTAGTGCATATAGATTTTTGTGAAAGTCAAACTTTACTAACTTTGACCAAGTGTATAGAGAAAATTGTCTACATCTATAATACCAAATATGTACATTCTGAAAATATAACTCACGATGTATCCAATGATATGCATTTGGTATTCTAGATGTACATGCTTTTCTCTATAAACATGATCAAGGTTTGTAATGTTTGACTTTTGTAAAAATCTATAGGCACTATATTATGGAACGGAGGGAGTATATACTAGGAGAATGCATGTGCATTGCTACGGGGAAAAGGCGGATGGCCATGCATTGCCATGAAATAATAGAAATATGCACATTTATCAAATTGCTATTTCAATTCAGAAATACGTGTTAATCGTGATGGCATCTGGTTTCATCAATTCAGCGGTCTGGTGTCTTCTAAACCAGAAAATCGCTCGCCACCAAAGAACGTATACAATAAATTATTAAATAGTATAAATATCACTCAATTCACACGTCCATGCATGTCACTATTACAGGGTACACAAAACCTGACAATTCCTTGTAATGAGCCTCTTAATTTCAGTAAAATTGCACAAAAAGAAAGATCCAACTTCCGAGAGTGTTCTTTATCAATAGCATGGCCATTCCATTCTTCATAGAAACAATCGGCCTAGAAAAAACACTGTAAATTGTTTAAGTTCATGTCCAATATTAGGCACAAATTGTTAACTGCGGCCATTGGTAAGTATATAGTGCAACAGATTTGTGGCGCACTTGACATCGGTTTGTACTAGCATCTCAAACAAACTGAGAAAACGTCCGCAGATAGGCACAAACGGAACCGATTGTCACAAAAATCAAGTAACTTTAAAAACCCAACTCGGAAAAAAAAGTACCGAGTGGTAATTGGCCGAATTTATAGCCCAACTAATGTTGTGTACTATCGAATTCGTCTTTTTTCTTGAACTATGTTATGAATCTGACTTCAAATTTGTAACACGGGTGTTCCATCTTGCAAATACGGTCTATCTCATCTAATTCATATATTTTATAGATTTTCTTTTAAAAATATATTTGAGAATGCCAACCATATTTATTAGATGTTTTCTCAAAATATTCAAGGATTGCAACAAAAGGAGCAAGTGCACAAGATATTCACCCTTTGGCTGGTCCCCCTCTAGCATTTTTTCCTTCTTGGTCTTAATCACACTACTTCACGTTCTGTGTTGGATCTTGTTGGTAACCCGATGGAACTTAAAAAAGCAGCAAAACCTTTTGGTAAGTACCTGGCCCACTCCTCCAACTACCATCTAAATTCAAAAGCTCTTCCACCCTAAAAATTAATAAAGTTAATTAGAAACACAGAAGAACCAATAAACCATCAAATGCAACCTTCAATAAAAAGCTAATTGTATATAAGAAAGGTTTCATTTATCTTGAATCAAGATTTTTTTACAATGTCATGAAGCTAGTGCCAACGCCCGATGAGCCTTTGGCCACTGCCTACACCGCGCTTGCGCACACCGCTCCGCTGCTGCTGCAAACACCGGCCACACTCTCCGCGCTAGCAGCCGAAACGATGGAACTCCATGTCATCATAAGACAATATACAGATGTTGCCTTAAGGCTAGTACGACACCCCATATTTGAGGATTGCACCCGGATGATTGCACTCAACACGTCGGCAGTTCAAACCAAGATTAATAATACAAATACAAAGAAAACAAAGATAAGCAGGAATAGGATGTTGATGGCCTGCTCAGCCTGGTCCCTCTATATAGGCAATAATTTATAGTTCAATTAGACCCAAAAAGTTCATCACCTTTGTAGAAAAATGATTTTTTTCGTTCCCATGGTATTTACCGCCAGCGACAATTTCCTATTGCGGTGACACCCCGACATGGCGTAAAATATAGGGTCTAGTATATTGTACATGTACACGTATTCGTATACGTATGTAACTGTATTGTGATCATCTATATATTGAGACGTGAGGCTGGATGTCAACCACCCACGCAAAACCCTAAACCCTGTGTTTAACTTGGTACCAGCCAGGTCGGGCCGCCGCCGCACGTCCCTCGCGCCGCCGCCCGATCCCATCTTCCGCGTCGCCGCCGCTGCTTGCTAGCTAGGTACGCGCATACGTAGGAATCCATCCAGCTGCTTGCTAGCTAGCTAGCTAGCTTGGCCCGCCCGCTTCCGCCGCACGGAGTCTCCGTCCACTGCCGCCGCCGCTGCTTCCTACGTGACGCCGCCGCGAGTTCCTCAGCCACGCCGCGTGACGTTCTCCTCCACACCGCTGCTGCAATGTCGTCATCCGCCGTGTCCGTGGCCCAAACCGCGGGTGCAATCGTCTCTTCCCCGCCGCCACGATCCCCGCCGCGCTCGTCGTCCCGTCGATCTCCGTCCGCCTCGGTCGCCACAACTTCATGCTCTGGGGGAGCATCACCAGCACCGTTCTTGCCGGTGCCAACCTCCATGGGCACCTCGATGGCTCCACGGAGGCACCGGCCAAAACACTCGTCGTCGGCACCGGCGGCGCTGCTACCACCGTCACCAACCCGGAGTAACACCAATGGTGGGTTCAAGATCAGCGCGTCAAGGGGCTTCTTCTCACCTCCATGGATGAGGATATTGTAGGAGATATGTCTTAGAGGCAATATTAAATGTTATTGATTATCTCCCTGTTCAAAATTAGGTTTATGTTTCATGCTATAACTGCTATGGTTCTCGAGTCTGCAAATAAAACGAGGCTCGGATGAAGACTGATATGCACGTGTGGAATAATAAACGATAAAATGTATTCCTAGTCTGGCCTCTAAGACAAGCTCAAGTGTTGCATGATGGTTCTGTTTTCCTGATCATGGACATGTATATGCCAGCAATTTTGAGGGCACAATGTTAGAGGAACATAAACCTAATTTTGTTATTTCTTATGTCAATATAGACTTTTATCTTGAATCTTTCAGATCTGAACATTCATACCACAATTAAGATAATTACATTGAAAAACTATATTGGTAAGCATTCCACATCAAAAATTATTTCTTTATCATTACCTACTCGAGGACAAGCAGGAATTAAGCTTGGGGATGCTTGATACGTCTCCAACGTATCTATAATTTTTTAATGTTTCATGCTATTATTTATGAAGTCTTGGATGTTTAATGGGCTTTATCATTCACTTTTATATCATTTTTGGGACTAACCTACTAACCCAAAGGCCCAGTCCAGATTGATGTTTTTTTTGCCTATTTTAGGGTTTTGCAAAAAAGGAATATCAAACGGAGTCCAAACGGAATGAAACATTCGCGAGAGATATTTTTGGAGAAAATCACGCACGCGGAGCTTCAGGACCAAGTCAGGGGACAGAGAGGTGGCCCTCGAGGGTGGGGGGCGCGCCCCTGCCTCGAGGCTTCCTCGTGTGGCCTCCGGTGCCCTCCTTCTTCCTATATAAGTCCACGTACCCCAGAAACTCCATACGCAGAGAGAAAACCCTAATTCCACCGCCGTAGCTTCTGTTCCCGTAGAGATCCCATCTTGGAGCCTGTTCCGGAGCTCCACCGGAGGGGGATCCACCACGGAGGCCTTCATCATCATCATCATCATCATCGCCCTCACCATGAGTTGTGAGTAGTTTACCACAGACCTTCGGGTCCATAGCTAGTATCTAGATGGCTTCTTCTCTCTCTCTGGATCTCAATACAAAGTTCTCCTCGGTCTTCGAGGAGATCTATTCGATGTACTCTCTTTTTGCGGTGTGTTTGTCGAGATCCGATGAATTGTGAGTTTATGATCAAGGTTATCTATGAAAGGTATTTGGTTCTTCTCTGAACTTTTTATGTGTGCTCATAATATCCTTGCAAGTCTCTTCAAATTATTGGTTTGGTTTGGCTTACTAGATCTATAGTTCTTGCAATGTGAGAAGTGCTTGGCTTTGGGTTTAATCTTGCGGTGTCCTTTCCCAGTGATAGTAGGGGCAACAAGGCACGTATTGTATTGTTGCCATCGAGGATAAAAAGATGGGGTTTATATCATATTGCTTGAGTTTATCCCTCTACATCATGTCATCTTGCTTAAGGCGTTACTCTGTTCGTATGAACTCAATACACTAGATGCATGCTGGATAGCGGTCGATGTGTGGAGTAATAGTAGTAGATGCAGAATCGTTTCGGTCTACTTGTCTCGGACGTGATGCCTATATACAATGATCATGCCTAGATAGTATCATAATTATTCGCTTTTCTATCAATTGCTCGACAGTAATTTGTTTACCCGCCGTAGAATATCGCTATCATGAGAGAAGCCACTAGAGAAAACTATGGCCCCCGGGTCTATTCTCAACATATCAATCTACATGTACTTTACTTTTATTTGCTGTTTTATTAAACCAAAAATACCAAAAATATAAACTACCATCTCTATCAGATCTCACTCTCGTAAGGGACCGTAAAGGGGTGGACAATCCCTTATCGTGTTGGCTGCGAAGTTCTTATTTGTTTGTGCAGGTGCGAGGGACTCGTGCGTGGTCTCCTACTGGATTGATACCTTGGTTCTCAAAAACTGAGGAAAATACTTACGCTACTGTGCTGCATCTCCCTTTCCTCTTCGAGGGAATACAACGCAAGCTCAAGAGTTAGCAAAAAGAATTTCTGGCGCGGTTGCTGGGGAGGCTTACGCAAAAGTCATACACCAAGTACCTATCACAAACCCTTATCCTTCGCATTACATTTTTTGCCTCTCGTTTACCTCTCCCCCACTTCACCCTTGCCGTTTTATTTGCCCTTGTTTTGCCATGTGTTTATCGTTCGCTTGCCTCTCGTTTGCTTGTGTGCTATGTGCCCTCAATTAGCTTGCATCTTCGCTTGCTAAAGTATGGATCCTCATCCACTTGCTAATCTCTTTAAGAGATTCAATTATGTTGAACCTATTGCTAGTGAGTTGACTGCACTAGATTATCTTTATGGGGTTTTGCTTAAAATTTGTGAATCTGAAAATTATGACGAAATATTGAAAGAAAAACATAAACTGATTCACGATAGCTCCTTGAGTAAAAAGCGTTTACCACCCGTGCACCGGCCCAAGCGTTGGCCGGTCGCACACACGTCGTCTGATGCGCTAAATCCGACGATTGCGTTTCCTCCGCAGCAGCACTCGTGTCCACGTGTTGATGGGGGTCCACACACCGCTTTCGACGCAACTCCCCTATCCCTTCGCTCGCACCGCCTCCTCCATTCTCCACCATTCGTTCTGCTTTTTCCCATCCACCTCCGCTTCTTGCCGCTGCACAGCGATGGCCAGCACGGAGATGCGAGATTTTGGTGGCGAAACACCAGCGACGGCACGGTGTAGATGCCACGGCGTGCGTTTTTGGTGGCCGGAGCTGAGCGGGGCTGCAGCCACGACAGTGCTGCAACTAGCGCTTGTCGCCATGGCCGCCTGCAGCTGATTTGCGCTCCTCTCCATGGCTGCCCCAGCAAGATTTTTCTACAACCATGTTTTTTTTCTGGAACCAACACATGTTTTTGCTACCACCCACTCACTCCAAAATCTGTTACCGTGGTGATTTTTGTTGGAACCGGCGAACAATTTTGCTACAACTGTTTTCGGTTTTTGTTACTACCGGTGTTTTGTGGATTTTTTGCTACATCCATCTCCATGACATCGCCTGTTTCTCCCAGTTGATTTTTTTCTACCACCATGCTCTGATTTTGCTGGAACCGAAGATAAATTTTGCTCCAATCGTATTTTTATTTTGCTGGAACCGAAGACAATTTTTCCTAGATCCACCCACAGCGGTGTTGGTCGACGGCGGCGATGTCCTTTTTTTTGCTGCAACCGTCTCCGATTTTGCTACTACCGGAGACGCCATTTGCTACTACCAGAGTCTTGCTGGAAGCATCAGGACATTTTGCTACCACCCCTAGTTTTTGTTTTGATTTTTGCTAAACTAGCCTAAAAATTGCTACCACCGTCTTTAGATTTTGCTGGAACCGCCATTTTTTTGCGTCGCCGACGGCGGTGAAGGCGGGTCGTGTTTTGCTTCGCCGGCGGCGAGCAGGGGCAGCGGTGGTCCAAACAAGGGCATCGCGGGCCAGTGTGCGGGATCCCGTGAGCAGTGGCGCCGTTCCCTTTTTTTCTTCTTTTTTCCCGTGGAGGAAGATGGCGAAAGGGGATGCGGGACAGATTTATGCGCTTTCAGATCGAACGGCCCTGGGTGGACCGGCCGAAACTTGCACCGGTGCGCCAGCGCAGAGTACTGCCCCTTAAAATATGTCTACATACATCCGCATGTTGTGGTCCATTTGAAATGTCTAAAAAGACAAATATTTGGGAACGAAGGGAGTAGGTGGTTAGTCCGTTGACATAACCAACCTAAGTTGACGCACTCATTTTACGCCCATATGTAACACGTATATATGATGAGACGACGGATCAGCCGTTGACGACCCTGCAGTTGAGCCTAATCTGGCCAGCGGTTCCGTGAGCGGCTTGATGTTCCCCATCTTGATCATCGCCGTCACGAAATCCGAGGCGAAGAGCGCCGGGTTAGCAACGTACTGGCGCACGAGCGTGTCCTGGGAGCCACCGTTGAAGAGCACCTGGTCAGAGTTGAGCAGGCCCCACTTGGCGACCAGGTTGCGGTAGTAGGCGTTGTCGAAGAGGAGCTGCGTCTGCACGTCGAACGATGCCAGGTTCTTGTTGCCGTTGGGGGCCTGGGCGGGGCACGTGCGCTTGCGAGAGTTCTGCAAAGCTCTGTATTAGACGGCGGTTGAGAGCGTTCAAGACTCCCTCGTCCGTACAATTGCGGTGAAATATGGGCACCGTATCGTCGTCGCAGCATTCCTTAATCTTGTTTTTAACAAGTAGGAATCTGGCCCAGAAGTGATGAACTGTTTCCTCGGGTCGCTGCCATATATACGTGAGGTAATATATGTCCGGTAGTTCGGACTTACTTGGAGAGTGTGCACTATGGTGGGTGGGTGTGGATAAATTTAAGTCCCGACCCAACGTAGTGTCCGGGTTTTGCACAACCTCCGATGTGGATGATCTGGGCCCGGCAGGGTCTGAATATTCCACGGGCCCAATGTCTGTCCCAAAGCTCGAAGGGCACAGAGCGCCATCTATCAGAGGTGTCTTCGGCTCGATGGGTTCGGAGATCCGAATAACGCCGGTCTCCGTTTTGAGAGGTGATGTATTTTCGGCTTGGTCCTCGATTTCCGCCACCAGGTGACTGGTCGGGGTGAAATTGATTTCCTGACCGGATTTAGGTCCGATCTGATCATCTGACGATGAAAATCCCAAGGTGGCGATGCGATCCAGTAGCTTGTTTAAAGACGAGGAATCCGCCGAGGTCGCGTCATCGGTAAGGTCGCACTACAAGAAATATGTCAACTTGTGACCACCACTATTGGTCACTGAATGGTCACAAATTTCCATTTGTGACCTTTTTGTGACCAAAAACATAAGGTCAAAAGCTAGCCGTCATAAACTGACTATAGCGACCTTCTCTGTGAGAAGGTCATAGACGTTTGTGACCAAAATATGCCTACTGTCGTGTTTTGGTCACAAGCAGCCTCCCCAGGCCACGTAGGCATCCAGCGTGGCAAGCTGATGTGGCACAAGATTCAGCCCGGTCCAATTTGTTGTTTTACATGGGCCGAGCCCAATAATTCAGCCTTTCAATATTTATTTTTTCTATTAATTCAGCCCATTTAATACAATATTTTTTCTAATAGTTTTGATTTGCTACATTGGGCTGACCCAACAATTGGGCCTTTCGTTTTTGGGCCATGGCCTTTTTGGCTCAACAGTTACATTTCTTTTTCTAGTTACATTTCTTTTTTAAGACAGATCCAATAGTCAGATGGGTTTGAGTGGGTCCCAATGGTCAGAGTCATGTTCTTCAAATTTTGATATTCTAGTAAATAAAAACAAATATTTAAATCAGAACTGACTGAAAACACAAGTAATACTTCAACAGATCAAAAAACCAAATTAGGCACATTACAATCAAACATAGTTCACACCACGTTTATAATCGAACATACTTCGCATCAGGTTTACAGCCACCGAGAACACAACTAAATATCAAAATATAACTATCTATCAATGTATAACTAGCTCTAATGAGCTAGAACTCAATGCTTCTTCACTTCTTGGAGCCCACGACGAAACACGAATGAAGTACAACATCTGCAAGTTATCAAACAATATGGTTAGGAGCTAAATAAAGACAAATCTAAAAGCACATTAACTTGTGCATAAATAAAGTAAAACAAGCAAAATGAGGCATAGAAATCAGTGGATACAAGTAGTAACTATCAGCAGCAAGTAAATAATACTCCAATCACAACAGGTTTACAATCCTATAAATGCGACATTTTTATCATTTAAGCATAGAAGGACAAAGTAAACAACATTTCGATGTTTGAAACAAAGAACCATAATTTTAAATTTTGAACAGCAAAAAAATTGTTCCAGTAGATCATATCCGGTTTAATTGAACCCCTTTGACACCAATATTATGCAACATCAAAGAAGTATACATACTGATCAGGTTTAATTAGCACATAGAAGCCAAATACTAGTAACTGATGTTTAGTACACAAAGACAAGATTTAGCTAAGTAGACAAGAAAATGGCTATCAGTGCATAAATAGCACATGATTTGTATACATAACTCCTGTGTTCAAGAACTTGATTAGAAAGCAGTACACTAAAGAAGGTAGCAAGCAAACATTTTACTTCTGAAGATAGGAAACCCAGAACAGCACCTTCACCATGACTGCAAGCTTGACCTGGGTATGCATACTGCAAAACAAAGGGCATTTGATTAGGCGAAGGAAAACAACAGTTTAAATTAGCTAATGTATATTCTGTAGCACATAATTCAACATCATGCAAATGCACTATAGACACTGAAAGAAGAAAACACTTACCCACATTGTTATATATAGTTCTGCTAGGGAATTTTAAACTTCACACGGGACAGAAAAGTTTTGCCATATTGGATGAAGATATGACCCAAACAAATTATTCATATAGGCGTTTGGCTATACCAAAAACTGCAGTTTCATACACAGTGGTATTGTTGTTACTGTGGTTCTCTTGGAGTATTAAAAAAGTTGACGGCATGCTAGGCATCAGTTTTAAAAAGCTCAATTTTAGATCATCAAAGACCGGGATCGGGCGGAAGGGCAAAGAGAGGGAGGTGGCTACCTACTCCACAGGGGAACTTGCTGGTGGTGATGTTGAGCAGCATCCTGACGGGGCCCTGGACTCAACTATGTCCTCATCGAGCTCGTTGGGCTCGGGGGTGAGGTCGCGCATGTCCTGGTCGTCCTCCTTGTCCTCCTCTTCATCGTCGATGTCCTCCTACTTGTCCTCCTCTTCAGCATGGAGCTCTTTCGATAGCGGTCGCAAACTAGGCACCCGCTCCTGTCAGGACCGGGCTAACAGAACGGTGATATGCCTTCCAGGGTCGGCCTATTACATGTATCAACAGAGAAGAATTAGCATTAACAAGATCAGGAGAGAAGAATTAGAAAAACTGGAGCCAAAATACCAAGAAGAGACCATTCAAAAAAATGACAGTTATTTAGACTAGAATGATGACACAAATTCAGCTAGTACCATGATTTTTGTCCTCCAGCTAGTTAAAATGAGATAGCAGCAGCAATTCAAATAATTTAGCAATTTGAAACAGCAACAACAATTTAAAATGCGACACTTTTTCATTTAAGCATAGAAGGACAAGGTCAACAGCATTTCAATGTTTGAAAAATGAACCAGAATTTCAATGTTTGAACAGCAAAAAAGTTGATACAGTAGATCATATGCGGTTTAAATCAGCCCCTAAGGAGAGACACGTTGACACATTCATTTGGCTGTAGAAATTGAACCTCATAAACATGCAAAGAAAATAAGGAGCCTAAGAATACCCTTCATAATATACTATCATATTGGAAGAATAACCTTCAGAACATATCAGAATATACTATCAATGTAGAGCAGAGTTGTGTAATAGCTAGCTAACCAGTGGAACTCATGTAGTATTGTTTCTGTTCATTCAGTTAACAATGGCACATTAATTTTAGGGTACAACCTTCAGTACCAAATGGCACAGTAATTTTAGGCTGGAGAATTGCAAGCCAAGAAGGGTTAGCACGGCTAAAACTTGTAGTGGTTTCAACATTACAAGATTGTACACTAGTAGTTGGTACTGATGATGTTTGACCGTATCAACACTACCCCTGCTGCTCAACATTACATATTTCCTACAGAGCAGGAAGTTGGGCATGTTATTACTGAAACATGGGGCATAAAGCAGAAATAGACACCATGATTGTTCTACACATAATGCAGATAATCAGCACACAGTATGGAGGAGGGTTTATCTCTACTTCAATCCAATATCTGAGATGAAGAGGGAGCAGGCATGCGGATGGGACCTGGAGGGCAGGGGCCGGTATGAGCGAGAGCAGCACCCAGGCCACCTCATGCATCGTTGGTCGGTCAATGGGGTGCCGCTTGGTACACAGCAGGGCCAGCTTGAACGCCTTCTGGACCAGCCCCATGAACCCATTATTTTGCCTTCCTGGTGTTCTTTTCTTTGCAGAAAGGTGCCAAACCAGCAAGATCTTGGACCAGGATGCACAGCCATGCCATCTTATGGTCCTCACATTCTTAGCCTTGTCTCTTGTGTATATATAGTTATAGGGAAATGCCTGTATGTTTTTATGCCTTTTTGCCATTCTTCTCTTCATTCTTTTTGGCCTCGCTGTGTGTATACTTGCCTCCCCCGGCAGCAAAGGCTGCAGACGGTAGGCATGTTCTTAGGAGACCAATTTGTTCAGGTCTAATGTAAATCGTTAACCTCTCTTTTAAGTCTTAACCTTTGCTTGTATTATATAGATTTGTAGTAGATTTATCTTGAAATGCAAGATGGGTTAGCATGTTGTGATTATTATCCCCTCACAGCTTGACAAGAATAGGAAAATCGATCCTGAGACGAGTTTATAAGGAACATTATTGATTTAGCAAGTGCAGAATACCATTACAATGCTCAATTCAACTAACAGAATCACCCTGAGACGAGTTTATACGAACAATTAGGAACACTAAGTGCAACACAGCAAGTCGATCTACCATATCTATCAGTTCCATCTAATTAGGCACCCCGAAACCCTACACGAAGTGCAGCTCGTTACCTTGAGCCACTGTGGGACGTTGCTGTGGTAGCAGGTGGCCAGGATCATGGCGTCGGCGGCCACTGTGGGATCTTGTCCAGCGCACCGATGTCCAGCACGGGCGTCCGGCCCTTGCTGTTCTTCAGCTCCAGTGGGCCTCTATGGGAGGGCCTCTGCAGGCCGAGCCTCGCCAGGTCACCGCCGACGAAGAGCCCCGCGAGGAGCACCAGTAGGCGGTCCACCGGCCGGAGTGGGAGGAAGCGGAGCAGGAAGATGGCGACGGAGAAGGTGGCGACGCTAAGCATCTCGCGCTGGGCACCGAGGCTGGCGGAGCAAGAAGGCCAGCACAGATCCGGGGCCTGCGTCCTTGGAGGCCGAGAAGGCAGAGGAGCGCCGGCATTCGTCGCCGACGCGCACGACCCGACCGGCGGCTGCAGGGTGCGGCGCCCTGTTCGCGGATCCGGCGGCATCCTGCGATGCAGATCCAGAGATTGGTTGTCGTGGACGCGGGCTAGGGTTTCGGGCGCGAGGAGAGGAAGCTGTGGAGGTTGGACGCGGAGACTGGGGGAGAAGGAGGGGGTGGAGGGCGCCGGCGGTGGCTGGGGGAGAGGAGGTTGCCGGCGAAAGTGGGATCGAGAGAGAGCGAGGAGGAAGTGGGATCTGGGGGTCGAGGGGAGGGGGAAAGAGTGGATCTGGGGGCTCGAGGGGAGGGTGGGTGGGTGAGTTAGGGTTTTTTTCTCGGAAGAAGCTCCACCGTTGGATGGGTGCGCCACGGATGGCTCAGATTGAGTCCAATTTGGTGATCCACGTGAAGGCGATTCCTCGCATCTCATTGGTCCATCCAATCCACTCTGATTTTTCTAAACATAACAAAGGCATAGTTTGTCAAAATGATCTTGTATTTTTGCATAAGTGTGCATATTGGAATGACAAACAATATTGCTAAATAGAGCTTTCATTTTCTTTGCACAGAAAATTCATTTTCCATTTTTCGAGTGTCCAAAATGAGTTTTTTTGTGAAGGACCTAGCAAATATTTGTTGCAAATCTGGACCAAATCATTTTTATAAAATACTAGGCCATATGTAATGCACAATTGACCAAATGGTTTGGTGTCAAAAGTTTTGATCCACCTCTCGTGAAAAAGACAAATTTCGGCCGATTCAGCTGGAAGCGGGTCAAATTTGAACTGCAGCTCCCTTGTAGTTTCCTATTTATTTTTTACAAAAATCATTTCTAGGTACATAAGTATCTCTTTAATCATAGAAACACAAAAAAATACCAAGATTCAACCACTAGTTAGGAACGGTCACTCCCGCCGTTTTGACTGCATTTTGAAAGGGGCATAAAAAATTTAAAAAAAAAATCAAAAAATTGGAAAACCTTCGCATTGTGTCATTATATATGACCAAGTTACCAGGAAAAATAATAAACTTGTAATACAACAATTCTTTTAAAAAAGTGTTCTCAGAAACGAGCTATCAAGCGTGAAGATTCACGGCTTTCAAGCCAAATGATCAATCTTATGGCCACATTCATGGCATAGTTTGTTCAAATGATCTCATATTGTGCACAAAGGTGCATATTGGAATGGCAAACAATGTTGCCTAAGGAAGTTTTCATTTTCTTTGGACGAAAAATTCATTTTCCATTTTTAGAGTGCCCAAAACGAGGTTTTTTTGTGAAGGACCTCCCAAATAATTGTTGCAAAATTTGACCAAATCATTTTTATAAAATAATAGGTCATATTTAATGCACAATTGACTAAATGGTTGGGTGTAAAAAGTTCTGATCTACCTCTCGTGAAAAAGACAAATTTCGGCCGATTCAGTTGGAAGTGGGTCAAATTTGAACTGTAGCTCCCTTGTAGTTTGCTCTTTATTTTTTACAAAAATCATTTCGAGGTACATAAGTATCTATTTAATCAGAGAAACACCAAAAAAATTCCAAGATTCAACCACTAGCTAGGAACGGTCATTCCCGCCGTTTTGACCGCATTTTGAAACGGGCATAAAAAATTCAAAAAAAAATCAAAAAATCGGAACACCTTCGCATTGTGTCATTATATATGACCAAGTTACCAGGAAAAATAATAAACTTGTAATACGGCAATTCTATTAAAAAAGTGTTCTCAGAAATGAGCTATCATGCGTGAAGATTCATGGCTTTCAAGCCAAATGATCAATCCTATGGCCACATTCATAGCATAGTTTGTTCAAATGATCTCATATTGTGCACAAGGGTGCATCTTGGAATGGCAAACAATGTTGATTAAGGAAGTTTTCATTTTCTTTGGACGAAAAAATCATTTTCCATTTTTCGAGTGCCCAAAAGGAGGTTTTTTTTGTGAAGGACCTCCCAAATAATTGTTGCAAAATTTGACCAAATCAATTTTATAAAATACTAGGACATATTTAATGCACAATTGACAAAATGGTTGGGTGTAAAAAGTTTTGATCCACCTCTCATGAAAAAGACAAATTTCCGCCGATTCAGGTGGAAGCAGGTCAAATTTGAACTGCGGCTGCCTCATAGTTTGCTATTTTTTAAAAAAAAAATCATTTCTAGGTACATAAGTACCTATTTAATCATAAATACATGGTTTGGTGGCGATACGTCGAGGTTTGGGCGGTGGTCGAGGGCCCCAACTCTAGAGCGCGTAAACTCGCATGCCCGCTGCGTGGTCACCGCGTGACTGTGGCGTTGCCATGTGTTCTGGGCGGCCTAGGCATGTCTAGTGGGTTGGCCACTCCCCAGGTAGGTGCTAGGAAGAAAATTACAACATAAGATTCTCACGAGGAGACCGATCGATGCTCAAACATGAATTAGCAGCCAAGTGTTTGATTAGTGGTACGGAAAATGCACATGGCTAATGGGCGTGAGTTTTGGTTG
This sequence comes from Secale cereale, assembly GCA_902687465.1. NCBI lineage: Eukaryota > Viridiplantae > Streptophyta > Magnoliopsida > Poales > Poaceae > Secale > Secale cereale. Next base: position 856,780,235 of record LR738712.1, read on the forward strand.
AGGATGATCAGTTACTAAGAAGACCGTCTTCACAAATTTTCAGCTCAAAAGGAGGAGTCTAGGTGGTACTTGCTTTACAAAGTACCACACTGGACATAAATACGAATGTTGAAGATGGGCTCAAAGCAATGAATGGATTGAGCTGGCATTTGGTGGAGGATAGTTATTTGGGCATAGGAAAGCACTGTAGAAAATGGATACCATTTGGACATGCCAAAGTGGTACTTCCTTCACAAAGTGTTTTTTTGAACAGAATAAGAAAATGAATATTTTTGAATTATTTTTGAACTAGGCAAGGAAGGTTTTTTACATATTTGACAAAGATATGACCCAAAGAATTTATGAGATTTTTTGGGGAATTTTGGGAATGACAGAAATATAGGTTGCTTCACAACCTAGGGCAAAAACTGCCACATGGACATGACACATAGGCAAAACTGATGAGGTGGCGCCTACTCGTAGCAACCCACCACAATTTTCAAGGTTATGACCATCTATATTGGTCATGAACAGCTAGAAATAAGGCAGCGAACCAGTGCTATCTGCTTTGTGACCATTTCGTGTAAGGAAATTATGACCTTTCTGACCAAAATGGTCGTTATAGTTTAGGGTTTGGAGCCCCCCCGAACAGCTTTTGACCAATTGGTCTGAAATGGTCATAGATCTATGACCAATTCTTCCAGGGTCACTAACAAAAGGTCATAAGTTGACATATTTCTTGTAGTGTCGGAGCAAATGTAGGAGTTGTGCTCGATGGCCGCGGGATGTGCAGCCGTCCTGGAGGCCACGCAGGCGCATACAGTGAACCCGCCGAGCTGGAGGATCTGGCCCATGGCCAGGTTGTTTTCGAGGGTGATCTCATCGTTTATAACGAGACAAGCCATCGATCGCTTTTCGCGAGCGCACAACGGAGCTATCAATGAAAGCACCATTTTCGGTGTCAAAACCGGCAGATCTCGAGTATGGGGGCCCAAACTGTATGTCTAAGGATCGATGGTAACAAGAGACGAGGGACACGATGTTTGCCCAGGTTCAGGCCCTCTCGATCGAGGTAATACCCTATTTCCTGCTTGATTGATCTTGATTAATATAGGTTACAAGGGTTGATCTACCTCGAGATCGTAATGACTAAACCCTAGGAGTCTAGCCTATGTGAAGACAATGATTCTGTTGTCTCTACGGACTAAACCCCTCGGCTTATATACACGTCGAAGGGGGCCTAGGGTTACAAAGGCGACTTGGGGAGGAAGGAATCGTTACATCCGGACATCTTTCTTGCCTTACTACATACATTGGACTCCTAGCCGAAAACGGGGGAGGGACTTCTGCTTCTATCTTCATGGCCCATCAATTCGGCCCAGCATCAATGACCCGGACACCTGAGAACCCCTAAATACATGACTCCCTCTCATGGCTCCGGTATCTCTGGCTTCTACGTCATATTTTCCAGAGCACTCACATAAAATGTCATGGGCCGCCCAACGTGACACAGGATGGAACCGACTTAAGGGTCCTCAGCCCGACCCACCAGGTTGGATTCCGACATGGCGAGGACCACCTAGGCCATGGCACCATCACCCTCATTTGGGGCGGATATCATTTCAGGGAGGCGACAATTGGCTAGGTACCCGTGGGAATTCTTGGGGCAATCTCTTCACCAAGGAGCGGTGTCGTTGGTGGAGGTTGCATTGGGGCTATCCTGAAGGGAGAAGACATCGTGTGGCCCCCCCAAAAAGAATCGAAGGTGGGTTATGTGGGAGAGGGCGGACAAAGGACAAAGAGAAATGCATGCAGGGTAGGAAATGTAACCATACATATCTATACTACTATTAAAAGAGCAAACATAAATTCCCCCAAAGCCACACAACAAACTGTACACGGGATTACCAGGATCTTTTGATCAAATTAACTTAAGCACATCCTACCATTCATATTGCATCTATAGTCTGTCACCCAGATCAACGTCTCAGATTAAATGTTCTGCCAAACAGATGCGGTAGTCTGCCAATCCTCGTACCGCTCCGCGTCCCCGATCCCCGCAACCCCGGCGGCAAATCCCAGATTTCCGGATTGACTCCCGAAATAATGCCAGGAAAATAGATCCGTAACAACTTGCGTGGCCTCACTTCCTTCCCCTCCTCATGTGTGCTTCCTTCACCATCGCCGCGAGTCAACCCGACTCTTGGACGTCGCTCGCGCTACTGCAAACCGCCGCCGACCTCCCCTACCGGTCAGCTGCGCTCAGCGACCTCCTCCTCCCTTCTCTCTCGATATCCTCACTGATATCTCTCCCTCTCTCCGTTCCGCGCTGCAGGACGCCATGGCCATTGAGCAAAGCTCCGTCGAACCTTCCCGACCAGATCGACGATGGCAGCGAGCGGATCTGCCCCCCTCCCCCAGCCGTCCGTTTCCGCCTTGGCTAGCCGCACTGCACATCTGTCCGATCTCCTAGCCAGCCCCACTGCCCTAGGTATGTGTTCCACAATGTTTCTCTGAAGGTAGAAGTTGTACACTGCTATGTCGTTTCAATCTTTGGGTACCTCTCTGATGAAGGTGATTTGCTTCTTCCAATCTGTTTGAGGAGCAAGCAGATGAAGCAAAGGCTCGACATGATACTCCATATTCCCAGTAAATATCATGGTTAATGTTTTTAATATTAGCATCTCATAATGCGATGTCCAATTTCTTACGACTAATCTTATTCATATATGGTAATTTACTGTAACGTACAGAACTTTATTCATATAACAAGACCACTTTGTAGTCTTTGCTTTCTGTTTCTTTGGAACAAATAATTCCACTACACCTGCAATCATTTGCTAGGTAATTTTCTGGACCAGTACACACCCAATTTTGGGGATTTATACTACGAGAGAGTTCTTATGTTACTAGAATTGTTGTATGGAATTTGGTTTTGTTGGGCTTTAGTTTTGATCTGAAAAATATAGGACATCACACATCAAATTGTTTAATCTTGTTCAACATGGTGAAGTGTTACATTAGGAGCCTATCTTGGCTAAATGGATAAGCTCGACATGGTCTTTTCGTAGCCGTTTTGCAGTCATGGTAGCAGCGTTGAATACCGGATGTTAGTACTATCTTCGTGTGTTTTTCCTGTTAATTGGTTGATACTTGATACTAGATGACTATCTATCCATTCAACATTGTGACTGGCCTTTTTTTCGTGATATGGAGAACCTGTTTGGTGAAGGTAATTGTCAAATCTGCTAGGAAAGCTTCAGCACCACCGCAAATGGTATGTCCAGATTATACATAGAACTGCAAAATTTATGAACAGATGTGTCGGCCGGGCACCGATAGAGCGACCAACTTGTCAGTTATCTGAACTATCCGAAGAGTAAACTTGAGTTGATCTTGGGCTGAAGCGCTAGAGGGTAACAACATAAATTTCATGAGCTATTCAGGACTTCAGGTCCGTACACATTCTTGCCCCTCGGGTGCTTTAGTGCAGTAATCTACCCGTCCATGGTGTGAATTTTCATCTTACTTAACATCTTGCTAACCAAATGTAGTGTGTTTTCTAAAAAAAAGCATGTGTAGTGTAAAGTAAGGACACTTCCTAGATTGACATGCTATCTGCAAGTTCCTAAACTAAACGAAGCTTTATATTGCTCCTCTGTCTACAACAAGCAGCCTATAACAACATATTGTTTTGTCTTTTTAGGAAAAGAGTGATGGGTGGAACTAGAGCTTAATCTGAATGTTTAGTGTATGTAGCGGTGGTAGTCTGGTAGATATGTAGATCAGCATATGGTTTTGCTGGAGAAGACACAAGGCTTGAAGGAAGAATGGGAGACAAGAGAGTGCCATTTCAATGGCCCTCATTTTAGCGCGTATTTTTTTTGGAAGACGCATTTCAGAGCTGGAAATACGATGGATCATCATCGCAGATCCCTGTTTAATAGTATAAATATCTAAAAACTTTGTTTTTAGTCCAAATTTGATGTAAAACCCTCGATTGATGTGTCTCTCACATCACTCATCCAAAAGAGTGATTTCTTCCCTAGAAAATATTAGAGAGCTTAGCCATTGTATAATGTTTGCGGTTTTAAAATATTTCCATGAAACTTTATTTCCCGTCTGTAATTCTGTTATTCCACCCTACAGATTGTTCTTATATGTTGCATAACATTAGCAGGAGTACAACAGAAGGGAAGTGGCAGAGAGGGAATGACAGAGGCAGGCCTAAGCATGTTCCTTATATTCTTCTATCTCCTATTCATTTCATGGCATGGAATTTGGATGAGAAAATAAAACAATAAATGGTGTGTGGAACATCAAAATCTGCATTTTGAAAAGGTTCCTGCAATTTAATTTTACAGCTCCTGCATTCATGAAAATTTATGTACATGGCACTCATTTAAGTTTTCTTCCAAACGTTGTGATTCTATCAAATTCATGAATTGGACAGTCTTTCAACACGACAATAAGCATATATGTATTCCTTTTCTCAATATATTTTAAATATGCTAATATTGTTGGATGATGTTGAATTTAATGGGTTCTATTCTATATGTTTTATTCAGATGTTGTATTTGCTGAGAATCTGTCAGTCGTGAGCTCAGTGATGTATGGTTTCAATGTGGGCAAACTGGAACAGAGAAAAACTTCACTATGGAAGGTGTTCCAGATAATATATGTGTTAGTTATACGGCTCTCTAAGAATGGTTCATGATTTTAGAGAAGAGAAGCTCATCTGTTCTAGAAAAACAATTGGTGTGAGTACCTTGGAAGTTGATATTGAAAAATTGGGGTCCTTCTTGATGACAACTATGAACAAACATAAAATAGGTACAACTCCTTCTCATTTATCCCGACCTTATAATAAGGTTGGACATAGAGCAAAGTGCTTATGATGTACAAGAGGTGTCTGGTAGAAACGGAAAGTTGGCTTTATACATTGGTTGATTTAATCAAGAAGTGTTACTGAACTAATTCGATTTGATTTAGCGTACTTGACATAGTAATGAGAATATATTAGCAATGGGATAATGATGTCTAGCAATGGGATAATGACATCCGAACTTCTGTTTTACTTACATCTTGGTTAGAGTCGCCATCACGAGTGGGCATTTGCTTACTGGTCAGAGCAGTAGAACCCACATATGGTTGGTTTACCATGCTGGAACTGAGCGCTTACCAAAAAATGAATTAGAAGGAGAGAGGTATAAGGAGGCAAAGTTCATCGACAAGTCACTGTCTGCACTGGGTGATGCTATTGCTTTCCTTACCTTCAAAGCGCCCACGTGCATGTTTTTCACCTTCTTTTTTGTTTTGTGATATCACTGAAACTGATTGCGTGCATGCAACAGTTCATTAGTGCCTATGTAATTGATTATCCATGACAAAAATAGCTCTTTGTAGTGTTCTCTATTGTTGAGGCTGTTGAAAACTCAATGCTTATAAAGAGTAAACTTTTTAATGTGACCATCAAAGGATTTATTTTCTAGATTGCAGTGGGTTTGCGAAAGTATCAAGGCAACCATTCAGAGATTGGCGACAATGAGGCACTAAGAAGAGTGCATCTGTGTCTTTGTCTAATCTTCGATTTGTCATATCTTGCTTGTTAAAATTCACATCTTCTACACTAACCGAATGACGTGATAAGCAAGTTGCACTGATTTTTCCAAGTGAATTCGGAACGGAGGGAGTGGTTTTGAGTTGTAATCAAGTTAGATAGCTTTTAATTCGCACAACTTCATTGTCTGATTATTGTAGCTTTATACATGACATTGTCTTTGTATCTTTCAGAGAATTAGAGGAGGCACAACCAACTAAGAATCACGTCAGGTGAAAGGTACAAGCTATTGTCACATGGATGTGCACATGGTGATTATCCTAGGGCATATGGTAGTTTTTTTGATAGAAGAATTAAAGGAGTAGCATTACCAGAGATATGTGACTAGACTTTTTGTGTACGCTCAATTACCCATTGTGTACTGAATTTTCTGCAATTGTTCAACACGTGAGTTGTGGTCAGATTTAAGAGAGGATTTAGTTTGTTTGGCTTGAATATGAGCGTCCTAATGGAAAAATTCCTTAGATATAACGTGCGTTGCACGTGCACATTTAATAGTGTTTTTATGATTCCCCAAATTTTAGCTTAAATACTCTATGTGCGACCTTTGTTTCTTCATACGAGGGCCCCACATGATTTGGCTCCGATTGCAAATCTGCTCTCTCATGCAGTATTTCGAAATTACTACGACCTCTGCTAAAATACAAGAAGGTTTTTAGGCTTGTTTAGCCTGAAAACAGGTCTTATATTTTATGACAGGGGAAGTAGTTCGTTAACATGGTATGGTTTGGGGGCAATAAGTTATTCGGTCTAGGCGTGCAATACAAGTCCACAAATAAGATGAGTGGTGCCAGTGTGTTGAATATATTTGTATAGGCAATATATCGCATGTATATGTAGGATCATTTCCTACCTAGTCCCGCCTCTAGTTTCCTTGTATAGCCGAGGCCGTGGACCACTCCTTGTATATATATACGTGCGTGTATGCACCCAAATCAATTGAGAGTTGCATTGCCAAACAATATGGTATCAGTTTCCTTTCCACGATCCTATTCCTAAAGCTTCCGCTCCTGCCGCCGCCGCGCCCCTAGGCCGCCGCCGCCGCACCACCGCCGCCGCGCCTCTAGTCGCGCCGCCGCCACACTCCTCCCTGCCGCCGCTGCCTCCATACAGCCGCCGCACCTCCTCCCCGCTGTCGCTGCTTTCTTTCAGCCGCCGCACCACCACCTCCCTTCATCGCCATGGCCTCACCAAGATCATCCGCCTCCGGCTCCAACCCATTCGCCGGCCCCGATCCCGTCATCATCCGCGACATCGACATCCACCGCCGCGTCCCCGTGTGCCTTGATCACTCCACCTCCGCCTACTATGCCTGGAAGACATACTTCAATCTAGTGTTCCGCGAGTATCATCTCCATGATCACGTCGACGGTTCCGTTGATTCCAGCCGCATGCATGATGATGCTGAGTGGATGACCATCGATGCTACACTCATTCGTTGGTTCTACCTCACCATCTCCCGCGATCTCTTCCACACGGTGGTCACCGACGGGGATGACGCCCTCGCCGTTTGGACCAAACTCAACGGGCTCTTCACCGACAACCAACTCCAACGCCGGGTTTTTCTTCAGCAAGAATTTTTTGGGTCTCATCAACTTGATTCGTCTATCGATGATTTTTGCATGCGTCTCAAGAAACTTGCAGATGAGCTCCGTGACCTTGGCGAGATCATCTCCGACGAACTCCTCCTCAGCACTCTCACCGCCGGGCTCAATGAGGAATTCGGCAACGCCGCTTCAAACCTCACCTTGATCCCGGAGCCGACTTTTCCGAAGGTCGTGGCTTATTTGCGGTTGGAAGAGCGTCGCATGAAGATGGCCAAAGCCAGGGCCACCCACACCGCCCTCCACGCTGGGACGTCCCGCGGCGGTCCGCCACCGCCGTCCTCCCAGGCGCCTCCGGCACCGCGGTTCCCTCCACCGGCGGCCACCTATGGCCAGTACCCGCACCCCGCGGCGGGCTTTCCCCAGCCACCGGCGCCCCAGCCTGCCCCCTCTGATCGCCGCCGTGGTGGGCGTCGCGGTCGGAAGGGCAACGGCCAGGGCGGTCCGCCCCGTCAGCAGCAGGCCGCCGCGCCCTGGGCCGCGGCCCAAAACCCATGGACGGGGCTGGTCCATGCGTACAGCATGCCTGTACCCCGCCCGCCCGCTCCTGGCCTTCTGGGCCCGCGCCCGGCCTCTCATCAGGCGATGTTCGCCGCTCCCCAGGCGCCGTACGCAGCGCTCCCGCCAGCGCCGTACGTCGCGCCCCCTTCGGCGCCCCATACCGCGGCGCCATACGCCGCCCAGCCTTCGGCGCCTCCTCTTCCGCCGGCTCCGTGGGATCCCGCACTGCTTGCGGCTCTGCACTCCGCCCCCTCGCCGGCCAACTATACGGGTGGCGGCGACTGGTATATGGACACCGGCGCCACCGCTCATATGGCTGCCAACCCTGGTACTCTTCATACCTCCTATCCAGTTGCCACTTCCAACCGTATTACTCTCGGTGATGGATCATCACTTCCCATTACGCATATAGGCCATGCTTATTTTCCATCTACATCCACACCGATATCTTTATCTAACATACTTGTGTCTCCCCATCTCATTAAAAATCTTGTTTCCGTTCGTTCTCTTACTCGTGACAATCCCGTTACCGTTGAATTTGACATGTGTGGTTTTTCTGTCAAGGATGCCCGTACCCGGATGGTGCTTCACCGATGTGATAGCCCCGACGAGCTCTACCCGGTCCACCCACCCTCCTCCACCAACACCTCTCCGGTCGCCCTCTCCGTCGGTGTGGACCTCTGGCACGCTCGGTTGGGCCATCCCAACGACACCACTCTCCGTCATATTCTTCGGAGTTTTTCCTTCACTTGTAATAAGACCGACGGTCACACTTGTCATGCATGTCGTCTAGGCAAACATACTCGTCTTCCTTTTGGCACATCATCCTCGGTTGCATCGTATCCGTTTGAACTACTTCATAGTGATGTGTGGACTTCTCCAGTTGCGAGTAATACAGGCTATATTTACTATCTCGTCATTTTGGATGATTTTTCGCACTATGTGTGGACCTTCCCGTTACGGCGGAAATCCGACGTTCTTTCCACTCTCACCGCATTTTATTCATATGTCATCACACAGTTTGGTCGCCCCATCCATGCCATCCAAACCGATAACGGGAAGGAATTCGATAACCTTGCGGTTCGCAATCTCCTCGCCACACATGGGACGATTTTTCGTCTCACTTGCCCCTATACCTCGCAACAAAACGGGCGGGCCGAACGGGTCCTACGCACTCTCAACGATTGCGTTCGCACCCTACTCTTCCATGCTAATGTGCCACCCCGTTTCTGGCCCGACGCCCTCGCCACCGCATCACTTCTTATCAACATTCGGCCATGTCGTGTTCGCGGCAACTTTGCACCGCACCACCTGCTTTTCGGGAGCCCACCATCTTACGACGATCTTCGCATCTTTGGGTGCCTCTGTTACCCTAGCATCGCCTCCTCCACCCCTCATAAGCTAGCTCCACGCTCTCTCGCATGCATCTTCTTGGGCTACCCTCCCAACACCAAGGGCTACCGATGCTACGACCCGATCTCCCATCGTGTTTTCACATCTAGACACGTTTACTTTGATGAAAGGGTTTTTCCGTTTCAGCAGGTGCCACCGTCTGACTCCTCGACGACTACACCACCGGCTCCTGGACCTTCGACATCGGGCTCTCTTGGTGTGCATGCGCGCCCTCGAGCCCACCTTGGGCCGCCTCCCGGCTTTGGCCCGCTGCCCCGCTCGACGGCTACGAGCTCGAGGCCCAACCCCGCGGCTTCGGTCGACGCTCCGGCGTCCCCGACGTCCGCCTCCGCAGCGACGGCTGCGTCGGCGCCTGCATCACCCTCCGCCGGCTCTCCCGCGCCGGCTTCTCCAGCGGCCTCAGCTGCAACGACCGCGCCGGCCTCTCCGGCGGCCTCGGCCGCGCCGACCACGCCGGCCTTCCCTACGCCCGGGTCGGCCTCCTCAGCTCCCGGGTCATCCGGGTCCGCGCCGGTCTCTTCGGCGCCCTCGGACAGTTCGGCCGCAGCGGGCTCTTCATCAGCCTCGCCCGTTGCCGCCCCGGACTCTCCACCTCACCGCATGGTGACTCGCGCCCGTACTGGAGCGCTCCGCCCGAGTCAGTGGTACTCCGCCGACGAGTACCTTCTCGCGGCCTCCACCTCGACACCCTCACCTCTCCCATCGTCGGCTCGAGCGGCTCTTCGTGACCCTCATTGGCTCGCCGCGATGCAGGAGGAGTTTGATGCGCTTCAGCGCAACCGCACCTGGCAGCTGGTGCCTCGGCCGCCGCATGCTAATGTGATCAGCGGCAAGTGGGTCTTTCGGCACAAGACTCGACCTGACGGGACCCTCGAGCGATACAAGGCTCGTTGGGTCGTTCGCGGTTTCCGCCAGCGTGCGGGTGTGGACTTCACCGACACTTTCGCCCCGGTTGTCAAACCGGGCACCATCCGCACCGTCCTGCAGCTGGCGGTCTCTCGCGCCTGGCCCGTCCACCAGATGGATGTCTCCAACGCGTTTCTTCATGGCCATCTTACCGAGCAGGTCTACTGCCAGCAGCCTATCGGCTTCGTCGACGCCACCCAGCCGGATCACGTGTGCCTGCTCTCGCGCTCGCTCTATGGGCTCAAGCAGGCCCCTCGTGCATGGTACCAGCGTATTGCCGCCTTCCTTCAGCAGCTTGGTTTCCAAGCTACTCGCTCGGATGCTTCTCTGTTCGTGTACCAGCACACCAGTGGGACGGCCTATCTGCTGCTCTACGTCGACGACATCATCCTGACCGCTTCCTCGGCTGAGCTTCTTCGCCAGCTTACAGCTCGCCTCGGCACCGAGTTTGCCATGAAGGACCTTGGTCCTTTACACTACTTCCTCGGGATCGAGGTGGTACGGCGTGCCGATGGGTTCTTTCTTCATCAGCAGCAGTACGCCCACGAGTTGCTCGAGCGCGCCGGCATGCTTAATTGCAAGCCTGCACCTACGCCTATCGACACGAAGGCCAAGGTCTCCGCTCTTGAGGGTACTCCGGCACCGGATGCCGCCTTCTACAGGTCCATCGTTGGTGCTCTTCAGTACTTGACGCTCACTCGGCCCGACTTGCAGTATGCCGTCCAGCAGGTGTGCCTCCATATGCACGCTCCGCGTGACTCTCACTGGTCCCTGGTGAAGAGGATCCTTCGTTACATCTGCGGCACCATGGCTCTGGGCCTCACGCTGACAGCGTCATCCTCCACCGACCTGGTGGCCTACTCAGACGCCGACTGGGCTGGCTGCCCCGACACTCGCCGCTCCACCTCCGGCTATTGCTTCTACCTCGGGCCCTCTCTCATATCGTGGTCGTCTAAACGACAACCCACGGTGTCCAGATCGAGCGCCGAGGCTGAGTATCGCGCTGTGGCCAATGCTGTGGCCGAGTGCTCCTGGTTGCGACAGCTTCTCCAGGAGTTGCATCTCGGTGTGGCCAAGGCCACCGTTGTCTACTGCGACAACGTTTCTGCAGTCTACCTCTCCGCCAACCCCGTTCATCATCGTCGCACGAAGCACATCGAGCTCGACATCCACTTCGTGCGTGAGCAGGTGGCTCTCGGACACATACGAGTCTTGCATGTTCCCACTGCTCAGCAATTCGCCGATGTTATGACCAAGGGTTTACCGACGAATCAGTTCGAGGAGTTTCGGTCCAGTCTATGCGTCACAGATGCCGTATCGACTGCGGGGGGGTGTTGAATATATTTGTATAGGCAATATATCGCATGTATATGTAGGATCATTTCCTACCTAGTCCCGCCTCTAGTTTCCTTGTATAGCCGAGGCCGTGGACCACTCCTTGTATATATATACGTGCGTGTATGCACCCAAATCAATTGAGAGTTGCATTGCCAAACAATACAGTGCGGCCCAGAAAAGGAAAGGTGTGGTGGGAGGCAAGGTGACTGTGCTGATGTGGTAGAAGAAAAATATTTTTTCTTTAGAATCATACACATTGTAGAAAAAAAAATTAAGTATCCTATGGGACGTGTATCTTTGGGTGTCGGGTGCCAATTCGCACACATTGAAATATAAATATTAAAAATTACAAATTAGTCAAAAAATCATAAAAGTTCTTGGAAACAAGAATAGTATAGTGTTATACTCATGTGAAAAGTTTTGTGAAGGAATGACTAGCTTCCATGGTGTTCTAGGTGAAATATAACAAAACCAGCACTATATACATGTTACAATTCACACTTTTGTAATAACAAATTTGTTTTGTTTTTGTCTCTGAATCCACGGATGTCACTCCTTCATGAAACTTTTTGCCTCTACGAGCGACTTGTATGGTACACACGCCGCGTATCGAAAGTCTCGGCGTGGACGATGCACTTTAAAGAAAAGACCATTTTGTCCTTTATTATAAAGGGGTATAGAGTAATCTCAGTCAAACCAAAGAGTGTGCCGATCCAACTTACAACAAGAGCAGAACTAAATTGCTACGGAAACAAACTTCATAGGAGTATTTGTTTTTTCTCTCCCTTCTCACTCCACTGTTATAAATGACAATGCGTGCTTGGTTTCCATTAGAGCACTGCATGCATGTGTCGGACAGACTTACAGGATGAAGCAGGTATCTTACAACACTGCAGCTGGAGGGTTACTCACGTATGACCCCAGGCATCATCTGAACCAAACGGCTCTTATTTTCATTTTTTTTCTAAATTATTATTTTAAAATTAGGCGCAATTGGACCCGAGACCCATTGGCTATTTCTGTTTTCCAAGAATATATTATTTTTATGCTATTTCTGCTATTAGTTGTATCTGATTCATAAAAGGGGCTTGCTTCGGTACACTCCTCTTAATCTCTATTATTGGGGAGTTTGTTTGGTCACCTTCACTCCGTTTAATCCCATTTTATCACAGACGTCTCCTCTCACCGGTTCGCCTTACCTCCTTGCAGTGGCGGAGCGTAGTGGGGACAATTAGGGGCCTTGGCCCCCCCTTCCTAGAAGAAATTCTGCCAAATAAGCCTATCCTTCAGCTAATCACTCTACTAATCCTCCGGCCTCTCTGATCACCTTAGTTTTTTCTATGTCATATACATGCATTTGGCCCCCCCTAATATTTGGTTCACGCTCCGCCACTGCCTCCTTGCACATTTTTTTCTTCTTTACAATATTTACCTTCCCTTACCCATACTTAAATCAAATTAAATTTTACCAAAATTTAGAATATGGTGCGTGTAAGGTGTATGTACAAAACGATATTGAACCACTAAAATATGTATCCCCCGTTGCAACGTTTGTGCAATTAGTTAGTAACCTTAAACCAAAGAGTCCACTCGAAGAAAAGAAAGATAAAAAAAAATTATCTCTTCACATTTGTTTTCTCTCACAGTTTTGTCGCAAATCTCACTCCAAACTTGCATAAAAAACCATTATAGCAGTGCATGCATACGTCGGAGAGACTTACATGATGAAGCATGGATCTTACAACCCTGGAGTTGGAGGGTTACTCAAGTATGAATCCCAGCCCCCAGGCATTATCTGAACCAAACGGCTCGTATTCCGCCATGCAACATGTATATATGATGAGACGACGGATCAGCCGTTGACGACCCTGCAGTTGCGCCTAATCTGGCCGGCGGTTCCTGTGAGCGGCTTGATGTTCCCCATCTTGATCATCGCCGTCACGAAATCGGAGGCGAAAAGCGCCGGGTTAGCGACGTACTGGCGCACGAGCGCGTCCTGGGAGCCGCCGTTGAAGAGCACCTGGTCGGAGTTGAGCAGGCCGCGCTTGGCGACCAGGTTGCGGTAGTAGGCGTTGTCGAAGAGGAGCTGCGTCTGCACGTCGAACGGTGCCAGGTTCTTGTTGCCGTTGGGGGCCTTGTCGGGGCAGGTGCGCTTGCGCAGCGTGGCGAATGCCGGGTCGATGTTGCTGCCATTGTAGATGTGCTCGCGGAAGTTGAGGCACTGGGAGAAGCCGATGGTGTGAGCCCCGGACAGCGCCGTGAGGTCCCGCGGGCTCAGCTGCTTCTTGTCGAACGCCTGGATGAGCAGGTCCAGGCTTAAGCTGGGCGCCGGGAGGTCGCTGTTCGCCTCATTCAGGCTGGCCGTCGTCGAGTCCCGCCGGCCGAGCGGCACCGCCCAACTGGGCCCGCCTAGCTGCAGGAACGGTCCAAGCGCTGTCAGCAACAAGAAAAGTGCAGTGTAACCACTGTCCATTGATTGGATTGTACGCACCAGGAAAGTGCCGTCCCGTGCTGCGAGGGCGGTGATGTCGGCGCAGGAGACGACGCCAGGGCAGAGGAGCTCCACGTTCTTCTTGATCTCGTCGATCACCTCGTAGCCCCGGACCGAATCCACGTTCGGAAAGGCTGTCTTCTCGCCCACGAAGCTACCCACGTCATCCAAGAGAATGGACCCGTCACAGCCCTACATATACATATAACATAATTCCACCATTAATCATGGCCTAATTAAGCATGTTCACTAGCACACATTACTACTCCCTCAGTAGTGATCCAAACGCTTTTATATTTTTTTACGGAGGAAGTACTATACTACTACTGCATAAGATCGTAAATCAATTGGACATAAATATCTTTTCCTAACAGCTCATCTAATTTAGTTACTTGAACAAAGCAGTCGTGGAAGTGGAGCCTGAGGAGGGAGGCGCCCATCCGGCGCTCGGCGAGAAGCGCCTTGATCATTGTGGCCCGCACGATGAGCTGCAGCGTCGGGCAGCTCTTGGAGTAGAACGACGGCGACAGCTGACCATACGCGGAAGAGGAGAGGAGGAAGAGGGCAAGCAAGCAATGCCAGGCCCTACAGCTGGAGCTGGAAGCCATGGCTCACAAATTTATCTAGCTACGTACTTTGGCTCTTCACTGTAAGGATTGCTAGCTCAGTGGCTTTGCATAACTGTGGCGGGCACGAGCCACCTATTTATAATACCACTCTTGTTTCAGTTTCATGAGATGCATGTAGAATGGTCAAAGTTAGGCCGCTAGGCTTGTGGAGAAGTATGACAGGTTCCACGTGGAGCAATGCATCTCTGCCTAGATGCCAAAAACTGATCTGTCTTTATTTATATATATGTTGCTCATCTCTCGCTAGCAAGTAGGAAATGTAATTCAAAGTATTTATATAAGAAATTATATTAAAAAATAGTGTGCGGTTGTCGATCTTTATGGATAAAGATCATATTCAACTAGAGAGGCGTTTTGGAGGCCGGGATCCATGGATGCCTTTATTTTTGAAAATTTCAAATTCAAACTTTTATGGTTCAATTTTTTTGAAAAAAATATGCGTGTATGTAAGGATGTAACCCACATGTGTGTAAAAATTCATGATAGAATAAAAATACCTTGAGTTGCGACCTTTACAAAAATGAGAAATTCATAGCCTGGGAGGATGAATAGTATCATGTGTTAAACAACCCCGGATTTCTCTTTTTTGCACAGCCCTAATTTCAATGTATTTTGAACTAATAATTTACACGCATGTGTGTTATGCCTTCATGTATATCTGTAGTTTTTTTTTTCATTTTTTTAATATAAAAGTACGAATTTTGATAAAGTTTCAAATTTGAATTTGGAGGCCTCACTGGACGCCGAGCTCCAAACGGGATTTCCGATATTCAACCAACTAATTCTATGTAAATTTGTGATAGGACATGGGAGCAGAGAAGGATGTAGGCCGTGATGTTTATATGTAATGAAGTCATGATGGCAACAATTCCGGTCAAACAAAGATAAAAGAATAGAAAATAGATAATTGAAGAATCACCAGAGAAGTGTTCCAAGTATATTCATAGTGGGAGGCAAGTGTCTTAATTTTGTTCACGGGATGAGAGACGAATTGATGTCGTCTTATGTCAGCTAAATTTAATAGTACATCTTCTATTGAATTGAGTTGAAATATTTGGAACTTCCCCGAAACTTCATTAAAACAAAGGGGAAAAGGGGGATCCATTTTAACAATCTCTCCTGATGGACAAAGTTGCTCCCCCCCCCCCCCCCCAACGCCGCCCTGTCGGGCGACAAGGGGGGCAAACCCTAGCCGCGCCACCGGGCTCACACCCCTCCCTTCCTCGTCGCCGCCTGAGGCAGCCGTCGGGCAAGCCAGGGGCACCAATGATCGTGGCAGCAGTGCCTCAGCTGCCCTGCCTCTGCGTGGGGAGTCCTGGATCTGGAGCGGCGGCTCCTCTGGTGAGGCACGACAAGCTCCAGCGAGTAACCATGCGGACGGTGGATTTGGCGTCTGGCTTCTGCTGTGGCCAGTGCACGCGATTTGGCGCCTCCCCTCCTCCCCTATTCGGCATGCGGGCCAGCCTGGTTGGGCCACGCATCCCTTGGTCGTCGGTTCTGTACAGGAGGCGCCGCTGATGGCGGAGATCTAGTTCGGGCGAAATCCCTGGCCGGCCGCGCCGACAACGATGCCAGAGGGCGTTGTTTCCCTCCTTGGAGGGTTGGTATGGACTGATCTCCTCACTTCCCCTTCCCCTAGGTCTCCCGGGCTAAAGCCCTAACTTTGTTGGGCGGCGGCGGCACTCACTGCACCGTTACCTTCTTGAAGGCGCCGCTTTGGGAACCTTGGGGTTGGGTGGCGCTTGTGGGTTGTGGGCGACGGCGGTGGTGTGGTCCTATCCTAGCAGGGATCTACGTCCATTGCTTGGAGATGGACTCGCGTAGGTGGAGGTCGTCGGTTGGCGTCGATGGCTGAGGACCTGCCAAGGTTGACACCTCAATCTGCTCTGAAGATGGACCAGTGGAAGATGGCGGCGACGACACATGTGAGTGCGTCAGACCCGGTATGTGGCTCGGTCGGGGCCTCTGGTTTTAGATGTTAGGCTTTGGTGAGAGGTTTGGGTATGTGGCCCAGTTTGCACCCCTTCATCTTATGGATAGGAGTAGCGGCAGATGTTGCCAAGATGGCGGATTCAGTCATATTGTTATTCTACTTTGCAAGGTCCTCGAGAATAATCAATAAAATGGCCGCATGCATCTCCTAGATGCAGAGGCCGGGGGTCATCCTCCTTTCCTAAATTTTTTTAACAATCTCTCCAACTATTCCAAACTTCTAATAGACTACCCGAACCTCACTGTAACACCTATGAAACTCTTAAAAAGGAGGCAAACACAAAACCCTATACAACTTATTTGAAACCAACTTACTAATTGAATCATCGATTGTGGGAAATAAAACCTTCATAGTACACCACCATGAACCTCGATTGAGACATACATAGATGAATGCAGTAAAAGTTGTTTCATTTATATGGTATCATATTTAGAATTTGAACCACCATGAACCATGATTGCGACTTCTTGGGTTAGAGTGATACTCCTTAGTGAGATCCCGGTTATACCACTGTGGTTGCCACATGACCGAGTCAACTACAACCCACTTTCTACATACCTAAGCGCCCCAAGGGCCTCATAAAGCTTGATTCATGGAAAGAGGGTACATATAGAGTACATGCTCGACATAAGATGTTGGATTGAAAAGGCATCGAGAACAATACACGTTCTGAATTATAGCTAAGAACTATGTTTCTTTCAACATATTAATTTGACAATAGACATACATGAATGGACCAAGTCCTGATTTAGTGTGTAACTAAATGCAAATAGATCTTTTTTTGAACAGACACCTTGGGGGCGGGGAGAGCTTTCCCACCTAATTTACGTGTGTAACCAAATGCGAATAGATATTTTTGGAACAACCAACGGCGGATAAGTCATGAATAATGATCCTAATAGTGAGTCCTGAAGTATGAGTTTCTCCATTGAAGGAACATGCATTCCTAGAATCCCAATTTTCTTCATAATAACAAGAATGCTGGTCCATAATAATGGTGGTTGTCACTCCTTTATTTTCCATTGGGGAAGAGTGCCAGTAGGGAGCAACTCCATATCAAATGTTCACTCGGTTACTGGTTCCTTCTAAATTAAGCATGGAGGCCTTAATGCTACTGGTTTCGTTCTATCTTTATATTTCAGTTTTTTTACTTGTTTGAAGACTGAAGCTCTTCTTGCAAATATCAACATGTCAGAATGCCAAATAAGAGTTTCTTGTGGTCGAAATCAAATGGTGACTTGTTTCTATTAATCTCAAAATCTCACAAACAAGCTTTAACAGTATGTTTGCATGTCATGTTTTCGGCCAAACAATATATGTGAATGGGCAGCTTTCAAATTGAGTTCCAAATTAGTAGACGTTGCGAAAGGGAGTGGGGGGTGCCATACACAAAAGGTAGTGACTCATAGGATGACAAGCAAATACAGCTCTTGCACAGTTTCGTAAATCCATGAACATGATCTATGTATGTGGACACATGATCGATTCATCTCGATCGGAAAAGAATCAATAGAAGGCGGTTATGAATGTTATATTGTTTATACTATTAGTATAGCATTGTTATTATTCATATTTTTAAAAAGGCAACTATAGAGAAATGTGACATGTATACATGCAAAAATATAGTTTGCTTTGTCCAGAAATGTAGTAGACTCCCTCTAAAAATTAATGTTGTCGACATTCAAAACGAAATTGACTACCATTCAAAATTATTTTATAGTGTCTTTACAAATTGAGTAGACCGGTAGAAAAATACAGTACACATTAAGTACTGAATGTTTTTTCCATGTTATTATAAAGCATAATATGCAATAGTCCACAAACTGTAGAACATAATCGATACTACATTATATACCTTTGGTGATCAGTCACCTGGCATAACAAAGCCGTAGGTGAAAGTCATAACCGATGGCCAGGTTTACGAAAAAAAACTTACCATTGATAGAAATATACTTTTTCCAGGTCACTCGGGATGTACCTCTTGTGATGAGCAATTATTTGTGCCCGTAACTGGTGGTACAACCAATCCGTTAACAGTCGAAACCCTAAGTAGCTAGCCGCCATTTTAGATTCTCTCTCTCCTCGCGTCTCCCTTGCTTTGCTGGAGCTCGGCACACCATGATCACCAACCCACCCCCCCCCCCCC
>LR738712.1:856807426-856821436 GCA_902687465.1 Secale cereale
CCCCCCCCCCCCCCCCCCTCCGCCATAGCTAGTAGCGCCGCCAGGAGAAACGAGTGCAACTGTTGGGTTCGTGTGGGGTGTAGCAGCACGGCGGTGGAGTAGCACAAGGAGTGTGCTAGCCCACCCGGGTTCGAGATTTGAGTGACCAGTGTTGTTTAGAGTATCTTCTATTGAAATATGCCTCCAAGGGCTAGTCCTAAATGGTCTTTTTTTAAAAGAATCTACTACTACAAAAAAGGCTACAATATAGTAGGATCACGCCTTGACAGGACAAGGCTAATCCGTCTGTAGTGACAATCACCGTTGACACCCTGCCAACGACCCGTCAACGGTGACGTATACATGAGTTGTGTGATTAATAACCACCGACGGGTCGTATGCAACCCCATCAACGGTGATTCCAGCTGCCACACTTGGGTGGCACATAACACATCGTTAGTTTTCATTCACCTCTGACGGATCTCAATGAACCATTGGCCTGCCAATAGTGAACCGCCGCCTTTTATAAGCGTGTATGGTTGTTGCTTGGCATTCTCTTTCATAGCCCCTCCTCCACATGGTCACCGATGCCTGCTCCCGCCTCCTCCCACCACCTCTGATCCGCCCACGTGAGCCTGGTGTCAGCAGATGAGCACATGTTGATTGTACAACCCTTCTAGTCATAGACGCATAGTCTAGTGTAGGCATGCATAGTAGTTGCTTGGCCTTGCCACCACTGATGGAACCCGTCATTTGTCGATGAAGAAGACAAAGGTCCAACAATTCATTCACCAGTTAGTCACCATGCACCAAAGGTTTACCAACAATTGATGGCTGAGATCTAATCAATTTAAGTTTTCACCAAAGATTTCTCGCTAAAAAAATCAATGCACCAAACGTTTACCTATGATGCAATCAGTTTCTCAACCCAATGATTTGAATTGAGTGATGAGAGTCGTGACTAGTTTTGTGAGTGTATGGTGTTTTTCTCACGCTTTTAGAAAGCTTCTTTGATATGCTCTATACTCATGCTTGCAACCACTAGTTGAAAACGGGCCTATTGTCCCGGTTCTTGAACCGGGACTAAAGGGTCGGTACTAATGCCCTAGCCCTTTAGTCCCGGTTCAAAGAAGAACCGGGACAGATGGGCCTCCACGTGGCCTGTGCGCGGAGCCCAGGCAGGAGGGCCTTTGGTCCCGGTTGGTGGCACCAACCGGGACCAATAGGCATCCATGCGTCAGTATTTCTGTGGATGAGGTTTTTGTTTTTTTTTTGAAAGGGGGGGTGGGGGTTTTGGGGGGTTAATTTAGGTGTTTCATATATTGTGTTAGCTAGCTAATTAATAGAGAGTAGTGTCCTCTCTTATGTCCGTACTTGGTCGACG
Organism: Secale cereale; assembly: GCA_902687465.1. Lineage (NCBI taxonomy): Eukaryota > Viridiplantae > Streptophyta > Magnoliopsida > Poales > Poaceae > Secale > Secale cereale. The sequence continues at coordinate 856,808,790 of LR738712.1, forward strand.
CTACGTACTATACATACGTATAGAGAGGACTAGACACGCTAGCTAGCTAGTAAGCAAACGAAGGAAACAGAAGATCGTCATCAACATATATGCATACAGAGAGAAGTGATATCGACCACCTCTTATTCGTCGAGAGATTGATCGAACAACAAGTTCTCGTATATCTATCCGACACTACCGGGTACATATATGCAATAATTATCTCTTACAAATATAATCTCATATCATACGGACGCATGGTCCACATAGTATTCTCCGTCTTCAGCGATCACGTGGTCAAGGAAGAATGCCGCCAAATTCTATTGAATTGCTCGCAGACGATCTGGTGGTAGGAGTTCATCCCGCATCCGAAAGATCTAATTTGAAGAAGGGGGTCAATACACACACACACACACACACACACACACACACACACATATATATATATATATATATATATATATATATATATATATATATATATATATATATATATATATATATATATATATATATATATATTTTTATATATATATATATATATATATATATATATATATATATGAATAAATGAAACTCAACACAAATGATGGTAATGAAATAAAATTGTGAATATTATTGCTTACGCACTTCAAATTGTTTGTCAGAGTAGCCCCGCTCACAGGTCGTGTGGCGGATGGACTCGCAAACGTAGTATTCACAGAAATCATTCCCTTGTTCCTGCCACAACCACTTTACAAGAAATAGAGGTCAATCAAACTGATAAGCAAGAATGCCAAACGGTATTGATGAAACTAGCGCTTGAATCAATAGGAGATGCGCGGAACATGCTACTATAGTACTTACTTTTTGGTGTCTAAATTCTAGCTGCTTCGGCAGTCCCGGAGCTTTTTTGGTGAATTTTCTCCAAACCCTGCCAGACAAAGAAAACAATTACTTCATATCAGAAATGAACAAAGTTGCTGATATGCATGGTGGATAATGATCGATTTAACTTACTTCTCGAGCATTTGAGTCATGTCCGCATACTCCTGGGGATCTTTCGAGTCTAGGACAGTTACTACTCCCTGCTCAAGCTTAATCTCTAGGAGAATATAGTGGAACCTGCGCACGCATGCATTAACTCATCAATTACATTACTATAACCTTGACTAATATATAAGAGAAACCGAATATGCACAAGACAGTAACACTCACTTGAAGTTGTAAGGAAAGAGTATTATATCTTTGTTTTCATTTATTACCAACGATCGTAGCAAGTTGGCCTCGGTATCTGCGGCATGAAATTTAACCTCAGTTGCATCTAAGAGATATGTGTTAATGAACCCAATATCACCGACTTGTCTTTTCTTCAATTCGATGATCTTCAATCTGCATAATATAGTGAGGATAATTATAAATACATGCAATGAAAGAGCTGAGCTATATAGAGAGACTTAATGACAGAAGTAGTACTACTTACAGACAGTAGCAGGTGACCGTTGCTTTATCGAGGACCAATTGATTGAAAAACTGAAAGAACTCCTCAAATGGAATAGGCAACAGTTCAATTCCAACGAGGTCATGCTCCTTTTTAACTCTCACATACAAAGTATCCCTCTCCCCAGACTCTCTGCAGATTTTCAAGTACCAATCATGCAATCTTCGCATCATCGTTGATAGAGATCTTTCATCTTTGACGAGAGGCTTCCCGTACTCGTATCTTTGTATCTGCACCTCCAAGAAATCATAATGTACATCGTCGGGCAGATAATCTCCAAGATTGCTATAACCGGGCACCAACCTCGGATCATTAGCGACGATGCCGCTAGACACCTTGAGCGGGGGGCACGATTGGTCCGCTTATTCGCCGAGCTGGGCAATTTGTTTCCCAACTCGTCCTTCTGCTAACCTTTGATCACTTCTAGTACTTCCCGACCGCTTCGCTTCGTGAAATGACTTTTCAATAATGCGGGCATAGTTGTCTTTCGGCGGAGACTTTGGTGGTTTCTTCAGGGCAGCCAGAGTGCGCTTTTCTTTCACCGGATCTATCTTCTCCTCTGGAGGTGGATGTCTCTGTGCTTTCAACCCTTGAAACCAGTCCTTCACTTCAGCTTTAGCGATCTTCGCGTTTTCCTCGTCGGACCTCTCGTATGGTAACTTTATCTAGAGGCATGAGAGAAGGACCGAATATGTATTGCCTCCCGCCTCTGGCAGTACTGCTAGACGCCGGCAGACTAGACGGAGCGGCTGTCTTCTTTCCTTGCTTACGCGGCGGAGGAGAAGGACTACGACACGCCGGAGCAGCCGGAGCGGCGGCGGGTCTCTTCCGCCCTTGCTGACAAGGCGGAGAAGGAGGAGGCTGGCTGCTCGGGCACGCCGGCGCAGGCGGAGAAGGAGGCGGAGTGCCGCCACGCGCCGGAGAAGGAGCCAGCCGAGTGCCCTGATCGTCACTCGCCGGAGGAGGAGGCGGTGGAAGAGGCGGAGTGCCCTGACTCGCCGGAGGAGGAGGAGGCGGAGGCGTCCAGTTCAGAAGGTTGATGAGGTCCTTCCGCCATAGGCATGGAGTCTTCAGAGAAGAACCCAGCCGAGTCTCCCCTTCACCGGTAGGGTGGTCAAGCTGGAGGTCCTCAAATCCCTCCCTTATTTCATCCACCATCACCCTAGCATATCCTTCTGGAATCGGTCGGCAGTGAAAAGTTGCGCCGGGTTCAGTAGGAAAAACAGAGCCAACAGCCGCCTTGACCTTCATATTAATCCATTGCGTCATAAGGTGGCAATTTTGAGACTCCGTGATAGCATCCACGGGATAGCTGGCAGGAGCCGTCAAGACATGCTCCGGCTGAAGCAGCTCGGTGGAAGCCACACTGATGGGCCACTAACCCCTCGTTGGTTACCCCAAGTGGAAGGTGTGAGATGCAGTGTTGTGGAAGTTTTTCCCTTAGCAAAGATGCCAAGGATCGAATCCCCAGAGACTCCTAGGTTCAACAAGTAGGTGTCAACTGCTAACGGCGCCAGATATTAGCAATCAACATGGACCTACACACAGATACAAATAACTTTGCTCCCAATGAGTACAGAGAGGTTGTCAATCCCTCCGGCCTTGTAGTTCACAAAGGATTAAACGCAAATGATAGTAGTGATAGATAATGTTTGCAATAGTAAGTAAAAGCAAAAAGTAAATAGCGGATGTGATCAATGATGGTAATATGGACCAGAGTCTCATGATGTTCACTAGTGATGTCTCTCTCCCAAAAGACGATAAAACAGCTATGTGAGGTAAACGAATTACAGCTGAGCAATTGACAGGACCACGAACGCAAACCAATGCTGACTACATTGCAAGAAAGGTTGAGGTTCAAAGCATGGGCGGTACGCCAAAGTAAGTAGACCGAAATCCATCAATATCTACTACTAATCATCCACCTTGAGATATCTATCCAGAACATCTCGCTGGTATTAAGTTGCGAGTCCCACCCATAGTGTAAACTCAAAGCAACAGACAACTGCATTAAAAGAACTTTGCATAAAGTAAACAATCCTTGCACCCGCGGGCACAAGCACCGTTGTTTTCCCCCTTGTGGCAACAGCACATCCCCTAGACTCATGTTTCTGTCACTCAAACTAGTCATCGAGGGGCATGAACCCACAATCGAGCATAACGTTCCCTCTTGGAGTCACTACGTATTACTTGGCCAAAGCAATAAATAACAACGGAGAACATGCAAGAATTACTTATAAACATAAATATAAAAGAGGTAGATCAAATATATTACTCAAGAACAATCTGAACATAATCTCATAATCCATCGGATCCCAGCAAACTCATCATAGCAACAGCATAAGGATTACATAGGTGCCTCGATCATGTAGGGCAGCTCACGAGAACTAATTAGTGAAGCACAAGAATGGGAACATCACATAGCTACTGGTCATGGACTCATGGTCCAAGGGAGACTACTCGCAACTCATCCGGGAGGCGTCCATGGTGGTGGAGAGGCTCCCGGTGGTGATCCTCCCCTCCGGCAGGGTGCCGGGAAGAGTTCTCCTGGTGCTCCCGATCTTGGAAGCGGCGGCGGCGGCGGAACATAGATGAGATCGCGAAAAAGAGTTCCCGTCCCGAGGGTTTCGAAGGACGCTCTAAATATATGCCAAAGGGGGGCACCAGACGGGGCTCGGGGGGCCCAGGCGCCCCCCCGGCGTGGCCCAGGGGGAGGCGCGCCGCCAGGGCGCCTGGGGCCCTGGTGCCCCCCCCCCCCGGCTGTACTTCGGGCGCAAGGTAGGTTCTGGAACGCTGATTTTTTTATATAATTTTTCTGGATTTTTTCCTGACAGTTCTCGTAATGTAAAAACCTGAAATACAAAAACAGCCGAAAACAGAAACTAGCACTGGGGTGCACTGGATTAGTAGGTTAGTCCAAATATGATCAAAAGTGTATGGAAGTGTATAAATATCATAGCAATATCACCCAAAAGTGGCATGGAGCAAGCAGAAATTATAGATACGTTTTGGACGTATCAACATCCCCAAGCTTAATTCCTGCTCGTCCTCGAGTAGGTAAATGATAACAAGAATAATTTCTGTGGTGACATGCTATTAACCATATAGGACTTTTTCATAGTCATATGACAAAAGCTTACTCAGACAATGAATCTGTAGTAATTAAGTTGCCTCATGAGAAAATCACAAATGACTGAAAGTTTTACAATATGAAACTGAAACATCAAAAAGATTTGCAATGAACATGATGTGCAAATATGATAAAGTGATATCTAGCTTGCCCCCTTTAGTGAAGCAAAACATAAATGCAGGGGCACCTTCAAGGTTTAAGTGATGACTAGATACAATGATTTCAAAATAAACGATATCACAATCGTTCAAAAGACAATGCTACTTTGGGACAATGCACATTACACTCAGAATGACAATCATGCTCTCAGTAGTTGGTGCTTTAAAAAGAAGGTGGAGACTCAAAAAGTAAAAGAATGGTTATGTGCTAGAGCTTTTTATTTTGAAAACATAGAAGCAATTTTGTCAACGGTAGTAGTACTTCATATGTGTCATGCATAAGACATCCTATAAGTTGCAAGCCTCATGCATCAAATACCAATAGTGCTCGCACCTTGTCCTAATTAGCTCGGATTTCCATGGATTGTCATTGCATTACATATGTTTCAACCAAGTGTCACAAAGGGGTACCTCTATGCCACCTGTACAAAGGTCCAAGGAGATAAATCGCATTTGATTTCTCGTTTTTGATAGATCTCAACTTGAGGACATCCATACCGGGACAACATAGAAAATAGATGATGGACTCCTCTTTAATGCATAAGCATATTCTCATAAGAGATTGAGGATTAATGTCCAAGCTAAAACTTCCACCATGATACATGGCTTTGGTTGGCGACCCAATGTTCTTCTCTAACAATATGCATACTCATTCAACCCATGGCAAATCACCCTTACTTCAGACAAGACGGACATGCATAGCAACTCACATGATATTCAACAAAAGTGTGACAGTTGATGGCGTCCCCAGAAACATGGTTACCGCTCAGCAAGCAACTTATAAGAAATAAGATACATAGGCAACATATTCTTTACCACAATAGTTTTTAAGCTACTTTCCCATGACCTATGTATTGCAAAGTTAGTCTGCTTAGTACAGGTGGAGGTTAGCAAAAGACTGGGAGCGACCAACTAAGAGAGCAATGACGGTCATAATCATGCAGAGCGACAAAGCAACATTGAATCAGGCATGGTAGTTATATCGCTACTCAGAAATAAAAGATCATCAAGGCTTGACAGACTTTCTTTACAGTCTTAAATATGCGTGAGCATACGCCAAGTCAATCAAAATAAATTCTCGAAGGAAGATATTACTAAACCATACCACATCATTGGCAAACAAATCAAGTTGGTACTCCAATAACACATTTGGAATCCCCCAGCTATTTGAGATTAACCATAAGAAAACCTGAATTACTAAGCGCCATTATGCACGTAGCATCTTTATCATAGACATATTAACCAATGCAACAGAAGCAAACTCTCTTAATAAGGTGAGCATGGTAGTTAAAGAGAGTTCAAGCAACGAACTAAACAAAAGCTCTTTGGAAAGATAAGCATGAATACTAAGAGCAGAGCATGATAGTAGCTATTAAAAGACAAAGAACACACACAGCAAAGATAGACATGAAAATTCTATGTTATGTTCTAGGTAGAAGTGGAGCGTGTTTCTCTCCCACATAAAGAAAGCTGAGTTCCGACTCGTTATGAAAAACTAAAAAGAAAACTAAAAGCAAGACGCTCCAAGCATAGCACATAACACATGAAGTGATAAAAATATAGCGGAACGAAAGACGAACTGATAATGTTGATGGAGAAGGGGATCCAAGCTTAGACGCTTGAGTCTCCTTGAATATTTCTTGGGGGTGCACGGAGGCATCCCCAAGCTTGAGCGCTTGACACTCCTGAATCTTTTTATCATCTTCCCTCGCACACTTGAAAACTCTCTTCATACATAACTCATCATAATCTGATTAGCGAGGTTAGTACCCTTAATAAAATAATTGTTCCTTGCTGTAAATAAAGATATTCTTGAAGTTCTACTGTTTCTCAAGATTGCCAAAAGGTTTTTGCAAAGAAAAAGCAAGCTCTTGGTTCGCAAAATGAAGGAAAGGCAAAACAGGACAGAATCTGTGAAAAACAGAACAGCAGGTAGTAAATGATTTGTTCGGGGCACTTCTGCAACTCAAATCAAAAAACTCAGAACAGATGCACGAAAGACAATTATATAGAGAACGCTGTCGAAAAAATTCAGACCAAAAAGATGATCTGGTGATTTTATACGAATTTTTCTATCCAAGGACAGAATCTGTTTCCTGGACAGCACCTCACAACTTTTGAACTTTCTAGCAATCAGAGGCTATACTTGGCACAAATATGAAAAGCAAAGATACAATGATGATGCTACTGTAGTAAACAACATCAAGACACAACAAAAGCAAAATATAAAAATTTATTCATGTGGGCTGCCTCCCAAAAGCGCTTTCTTTTATGCCTTTAAGCTAGGCATAATGCAAAGAGATCAAGTTTTATCAAGAGTAAAAGAATAGCTAGCCCGTACAACGGACTCAAAAGGTAACTTGATCTTCTTTCGAGGGAAGTGTTCCATCCCTTTCTTGAGAGGAAACTGAAATTTTATATTACCCTCTTTCATGTCAATGATAGCACCAACGGTGCGTAAAAAGGGACGTCTCAAAATAATTGGACATGAAGGATCACATTCAATATCCATAATAGTGAAATCAACGGGAACATAATTATCATTAACAACGATAAGAACATCGTCGATCCTCCCCAAAGGTTTCTTTATGGAAGAATCAACGAGACGAACACCAAAAGAACAAGAATCATAAGGTTTCAATTTAAGCATATCATATATTCTTTTGGGCATAACAGAGGTACTAGCTCCAACATCACATAATGCATAGCAAGAGAAGTCATTCAATTTAATTTTTATCATAGGATCCCAACCATCTTCTAGCTTTCTAGGTATGGAGGCTTCTACTCTAAGTTTCTCCTCCCTAGCTTTGATGAGAGCATTAGTGATATGCTCTGTGAAGGCAAGGTTAAGCGTGCTAGTGCGGGGGTCTATAGACATCTTGTGAAGGAAATCAATAACTTCAGTAAGAGTGCAATTATCAAAATCAAGGTCATTAGCATCAAGTAAAGTGGTAGTGGTGTCCTTAAGGTTCACTTGTTTGGTAGTTTCTATAGTCATAGCATCACCATTAATAGGTCCATTGGGACCAGGAGTACATTGGGTGCTAAGAGTTTGGATATCCTCAACAACTTGGATAGTAGCAACAGTGTGGTGGGTAGGAAGGCTCTTAATTCTATCTTCTTCCTCCCTTTCTCTAGCCCATCTTGCTTTAAGTTTAGCCATCATCCTAATGTTTTCATTAATTTGCACTTGAATAGCATTTATAGGAGTGACTTCCCTCTCCTCGAGAGGAGAAGTTTTAATTTTTTGCAATTTTACCTCATTGGCTAAATGGTCTACCTTAAAAGAAAGATCATCTAGTTTATGTAGTTTTTCTTCTACACTCTTATTAAAGGCTTTTTGGGTAGTGATGAAATCTTTAAGCATAGTCTCTAGTTCAGTAGTGGAGTTCTTGGTGATAGGATAAGCATTGTTGTTCCCATAAGAATTAGAGGGGAACGGTCTAGGATTGTTACCAAAGTTACTCCTATAAGCATTGTTGTTAAAATTGTTTCTAGAGATAAAGTTCACATCTACTTGTTCTTGAGCAATCAAAGAATTTAAAGGAACATCACGAGGATCAACAAAAGATTGCTTCGAAAGTAGAGACATGATCAAGTCAACTTTTTCATTAAGGGAGGAAATCTCCTCGACAGAGTTTACCTTCCTACCTGTTGGAGCGCGTTCGGTGTGCCATTGGGAATAGTTGGTCATCATCTCATCGAGAAGCTTTGTGGCAGCACCAAGTGTAGTTGACATAAAAGTTCCTCCCGCGGCCGAATCTAACAAGTTCCGCGAGGTAAAGTTCAAGCCTGCATAAAAAGTTTGGATAACCATCCAAGTAGTCAAACCGTGAGTAGGGCAGTTCTTGATAAGAGATTTCATACGTTCCCGGGCTTGGGCAACGTGTTCATTATCCATTTGTTTAAAATTCATTATGTTACTTCTAAGTTGGATAATTTTAGCAGGTGGATAGTATTTTCCGATAAAAGCATCTTTGCACTTGTCCCATGAATCTATGCTATTTCTAGGCAAAGACTGAAACCAAATTTTAGCTCCTCCTCTCAAGGAGAAAGGAAAAAGCTTAAGCTTAACAATATTACCATCTATTTCTTGGTACTTTTGCATATCACAAAGTTCAACAAAGTTGTTTAAGTGTAAAGCAGCATCATCTCCAGCACCGGAGAATTGATCTTTCATGACTAAGTTCAGTAAAGCAGGTTTAATTTCATACGAAGGTGCTGAAGTGGCAGGTGTAGTGATAGGTGTGCTGATAAAGTCATCGTTGTTGTGACTAGTGAAGTCACACAACTTGGTGTTCTCGGTGGAACCCATCGTAGCAAGCAAGCAAGATAACTATTTTTGTGATTTTCGATAAAAGGTACTAAAGCAAAAACTGAAAGGTAAACTAACAAGACTAAAAAGCAAAGGTAAAAGATAGCGTGCAACTCCCCTATCCTGAAGAGTGGAGTCCCCGGCAACGGCGCCAGAAAAACTCCTTGATGGGCCTCTAACCCCTCGTTGGATACCCCAAGTGGAAGGTGTGAGATGCAGTGTTGTGGAAGTTTTTCCCTTAGCAAAGATGCCAAGGATCGAATCCCCAGAGACTCCTAGGTTCAACAAGTAGGTGTCAACTGCTAACGGCGCCAGATATTAGCAATCAACGTGGACCTGCACACAGATACAAATAACTTTGCTCCCAACGAGTACAGAGAGGTTGTCAATCCCTCCGGCCTTGTAGTTCACAAAGGATTAAACGCAAATGATAGTAGTGATAGATAATGTTTGCAATAGTAAGTAAAAGCAAAATGTAAATAGCGGATGTGATCAATGATGGTAATATGGACCGGAGTCTCATGATGTTCACTAGTGATGTCTCTCTCCCAAAAGACGATAAAACAGCTATGTGAGGTAAACGAATTACAGCTGGGCAGTTGACAGGACCACGAACGCAAACCAATGCTGACTACATTGCAAGAAAGGTTGAGGTTCAAAGCATGGGCGGTACGCCAAAGTAAGTAGACCGAAATCCATCAATATCTACTACTAATCATCCACCTTGAGATATCTATCCAGAACATCTCGCTGGTATTAAGTTGCGAGTCCCACCCATAGTGTAAACTCAAAGCAACAGACAACTGCATTAAAAGAACTTTGCATAAAGTAAACAATCCTTGCACCCGCGGGCACAAGCACCGTTGTTTTCCCCCTTGTGGCAACAGCACATCCCCTAGACTCATGTTTCTGTCACTCAAACTAGTCATCGAGGGGCATGAACCCACAATCGAGCATAACGTTCCCTCTTGGAGTCACTACGTATTACTTGGCCAAAGCAATAAATAACAACGGAGAACATGCAAGAATTACTTATAAACATAAATATAAAAGAGGTAGATCAAATATATTACTCAAGAACAATCTGAACATAATCTCATAATCCATCGGATCCCAGCAAACTCATCATAGCAACAGCATAAGGATTACATAGGTGCCTCGATCATGTAGGGCAGCTCACGAGAACTAATTAGTGAAGCACAAGAACGGGAGGAGAACATCACATAGCTACTGGTCATGGACTCATGGTCCAAGGGAGACTACTCGCAACTCATCCGGGAGGCGTCCATGGTGGTGGAGAGGCTCCCGGTGGTGATCCTCCCCTCCGGCAGGGTGCCGGGAAGAGTTCTCCTGGTGCTCCCGATCTTGGAAGCGGCGGCGGCGGCGGAACAGAGATGAGATCGCGAAAAAGAGTTCCCGTCCCGAGGGTTTCGAAGGACGCTCTAAATATATGCCAAAGGGGGGCACCAGACGGGGCTCGGGGGGCCCAGGCGCCCCCCCGGCGCGGCCCAGGGGGAGGCGCGCCGCCAGGGCGCTTGGGGCCCTGGTGCCCCCCCCCCCCCGGCTGTACTTCGGGCGCAAGGTAGGTTCTGGAACGCTGATTTTTTTATATAATTTTTCTGGATTTTTTCCTGACAGTTCTCGTAATGTAAAAACCTGAAATACAAAAACAGCCGAAAACAGAAACTGGCACTGGGGTGCACTGGATTAGTAGGTTAGTCCAAATATGATCAAAAGTGTATGGAAGTGTATAAATATCATAGCAATATCACCCAAAAGTGGCATGGAGCAAGCAGAAATTAAAGATACGTTTTGGACGTATCACACGCTGCTTCTCCGCTGAGATGGCGAGGTAGCTTCGGTGGAAGCTTCGGCAGTTCTTTTGCTGCGATTTGTTTCTCGTTCCTCTATCGCTTGTACTCTAACGTACAGCGCCTGCAGTTCGGTCTGCTGCACTTTCTTCCTCCTCTCGTGGCATTTGTAACCGCCTACGTCCGGAAACCCAGCCCTCCACGGAACGGAGCCTGGCGTGCCTCGTGTCCCTCCAGGGTGCTCAGGATTCCCGAGGGCCATTGTGAGCTCGTCGTTCTCTCTGTCGGGAACGAACGTCCCTTGCTGCGCTGCTTTGATATAGTGCCGAAGCTTCTTGACTGGTATTTCCAATTGCTCGTCCGTCCAAATGCACTTCCCTGATACAGGGTCCAAGGTTCCGCCAGCCCCGAAGAACCAAGTCCGGCAATGGTCTGGCCAGTTCATTGTCTCTGGTTCGAACCCTTTATCAAGCAGATCATTCTCAGCCTTGGCCCACTTAGGCCGGGCTTTGAGGTAGCCACCTGACCCCGTGCGATGGTGATGCTTCTTCTTCGCAGCATTTTGCTTGTTTGTCGCCGACATCTTCTTACTCTTTTCCGATGTCTTGTAGGCCACAAATGTGGGCCAGTCATCTCTGATCTTCTCATATATGCCCTTGAATTCTGGTGTCTCTTTTTTGCCGACAAACCTATTTAGGTATTTCTTCCACCTCCTGAATAGGTCTGCCATCTTCGTAAGAGCAAAAGACTTGATTAATTGCTCTTTAACTGGCTTCGCCGGATCATCCTCTGGCGGTAGGGTGATATTTGACTTCAGCTCAGTCCAAAGATCATTTTTCTGCATATCAGTGACATAAGACACCTCAGGGTCTTCTATAGCCGGCTTTAACCATTGCTGGATGCTGATCGGGATCTTGTCCCTAACCAGAACCCCGCACTGAGCAAGAAATGTGTTCTTTGTCCGGATGGGTTCAATCGGTTGGACGTTGCGCGCGATTTCTATGATCTCAAACTTTTCATCCGAGCTCAACTTTTTCTTCGGGCGTCGTCTCCTTACCGAAGTTGTGCTCGATCCGGAGGGCTAGAAAAAAGAACAAAGACGAGAGTTAATTAATATGTGTACATACCAAAACAATGAATGCATCAATTAACTAGTCAGCACAGGCTTAACTAATATATATACCTGGCCGGACTCGGTTCGGTCACCAGAGCCGTCATCACGGTCTGCTTCTTGCATCGGCATTGGGTCACCGGAGCCGTCATCACGGTCTACTTCTTCAACCTGCATTGGGTCACCGGAGTCATCATAATCATAGCCTGCTTCTTCACCCTCTCTTTCTAGCAGATCATCGGTCTCGTTGAGAAACGACAAGATGGCATCACGTCCGTGTGCGATTATGTCCAGCAACAACGCTTCTTGTGCTTCGTCTCGGGGGGTGTCCATAGTTTCTACAAATATTTACAACATGGCAATTATTATTCAAACATGACAGATGGATATATTAGTGTCAAACGTAGAACTAGCTAGCTAATCACAGTAAGGAATCATATTAATTTGTGGCCTAGATGCTGCTTCTCTAGGGTTTCGGGTGGCCTCGACAACGCTTCAAGGGTTAGGAGTGGCCTCGAGAACGCTTCAAGGAGGGGGTAATATCGACAACGATGAGATACATACACGGGAAAATAATGTTACCGGGGAGGGGGTATATCAACGACGACAGACCCCCCCCCCCCACGTGTTAAGTTATCGGGAGGGGGTATATCGACCCCCCCT
>LR738712.1:856821646-856858893 GCA_902687465.1 Secale cereale
ATGGGAAAATAATATATATTATCGGGGAGGGGGTATATCGACCCCCTCCCCCACGTATTGAAGTTATCGAGAGAGGGTATATCGACCCACCCCCCACATGTTGAAGTTACCAGGAGTTTATATCGACACGACATACGTACGTACATGGGAAAATAATATTATCGGGGAGGGGGTATATCCACCCCCCTCGTGTTGAAGTTATCGGGAGGGGTATATCGCGACGACAGACCCGATAAAACATCAGAAAACGAAGAAGAAATAAAAAGAGGAGAAGAAGAAAGGAATAGCTAGAGGAGAAGATCGAAGAAAAAAAGAAAAAAAAAAGAGGAGAAGAAGAAAGGAATTAATAGAGGAGAAGAAGAAAAAATAGAATATATTCTATTTTCTCTTCTTCTTCACTATTCCTTCCTTCTTCTCCTCTTCTTTTTCTTCTTTTTTCTTCTTCTTATATTGATTTCTCCTCTTCTTCCTCTCCTCTTCTTCTTTCTTTCCTCTTCTTATTTTCTTCTTTCCTATCCTTCTTTTTCCTTCCTTCTTAATATCACTTAGCAAATTTTGCAACGATAGGGAGGGTGTGCTCTCGTGGTCTAAAATCCGTCTATGCACGATAGAAAATTCTGAAAAAATACATCTATGATCCCTCAACGTCCCCGCCTCTCTCATGAACAAAAAAAATCTGTGAATTAAAAAAACATCATGTTCTATGAACAAAAAAACATCATATTTCATCCACAATCGTGCATACATGAAATATGTGATCATCTATGAAAAAAATCATCATATTCTATAAAAAAAATTATTACATATATATATATATAAAAGAATATATATATATAGGGCGCCGGCGGCCGGACCAAGCTGAGGAGAGGACCGCGCGCGGGGTCGGCGGCGAGGATGGCGTCGGGGCAGGGGCACGGGCGACGGCGAGGGCGGGCCGGGGCGACGCGCGTCGGGGCAGGGGCGCGGGCGACGACGACGGGGGCGGGCCGGGGCGGCGCGCGTCGAGGCAGGGGCGCGGGCGACGGCGAGGGCACGGGCGACGGCGACGACGGGCACGGGCGAGGCGACGGCGACGGCGGGGGCGGCGTCGGCGTCGGGGCGGAGATGAGACTGAAATTTCCTAAGTGTGAACTTATATAGTAATGCCTTTAGTCCCGGTTTGTGCCACAAACCGGGACTAAAGGTGGGCATTAGTCCCGGTTGGTTCCACCAACCGGGACCAAAGGACTTTTTCAGCAGCCCAAAGGGCGGGAAGCGGCGGCCTTTGGTCCCGGTTGGTGGCACAAACCGGGACTAATGGTCATGGGCCAGGGGCGAGCCCTATTTTTTGTCTAGTTTTTTTGTTTTGTTTTCTGCATTATTTTTTTCTTTTGTTTTTTGCTTTACTTTTCAATTCTTTTTGCTTTTAGTTTTAGAAAAATTATAAACTTTCTATTAGTGCCATTAGTTTTCAAATTTGAAAACACTTTTTATTTTTATTTTGTTTTCTTTGTTGCTTTATTTATTTTATTTGTTTCTAATTATAACAAAATACTTATTGTTGCTATTTTAATATATTTTTTCCAGTTTTTTTGTTTTGTTTTCTGTATTATTTATTTTATTTTGTTTTTTGCTTTTTTTAATTATTTTTGCTTTCAAGTCAGCAAAATTATAAACTTTCTGTTAGTGCCATTAGTTTTAGAAAAATTCTAAACTTTCAGTTAGTGCCATTAGTTTTCAAATTTGAATAGTTAAAATTTGTGTGAATCACAAGTTTGTGGTTAACTTTACTAAAAAAATGAACATAGATGCACCTATAGAGAAAATTCGACCTAAATTCATAGTTTTCAAATGAACTCTGAACAAGTTGGCATAGCATGTGCATGTACAAAACGGACAATGGTATCATACTCGTCTATTACAAAGTTGGCATGGTATCATCATAATAGTTGCGGAAGAAAGTCTTCACTTTTTCTTCGCTTATGTCATTTGCTTATTGCGCCGTAACCATGGATAATGTTCATCGTTTATCAGGATGCTTGGGTCAGCCTTGACTTTGAAGGGAGGAATTTCATGAAACTTTTCATAATCTTCAGATATGTTTGTCTTGCCCTCCACTCCCAGGATGTCCCTTTTTCCTGAAAGAACTGTGTGGCGCTTTGGCTCATCGTATGATGTATTCGCTTCCTTATCTTTTCTTTTTCTCGGTCTGGTAGACATGTCCTTCACATAGATAACATGTGCCACATCATTGGCTAGGACGGACGGTTCGTCGGTATACCCAAGATTTTTCAGATCCACTGTTGTCATTCCGTACTGTGGGTCTACCTGTACCCCGCCTCCTGACAGATTGACCCAGTTGCACTTAAACAAAGGGACCTTAAAATCATGTCCGTAGTCAATTTCTCATATGTCCACTATGTAACCATAATAAGCGTCCTTTCCCCTCTCGGGTGTTGAATCAAAGCGGACACCGCTGTTTTGGTTGGTGCTCTTTTGATCTTGGTCAATCGTATAAAATGTATTCCCATTTATCTCGTATCCTTTGTAAATCAATACAGTCAAAGATGGTCCCCTGGACAACAAGTACAGCTCATCACAAACAGTGTTGTCACCTCTGAGACGTGTTTCCAACCAACTGCTGAAAGTCCTGATGTGTGCACATGTAATCCAGGCGTCGCACTGCTCCGGGTGTTTGGAGCGCAGACTGTTCTTGTGTTCATCGACATACGGGGTCACCAAGGTAGAGTTCTGTAGAACTGTGTAGTGTGCTTGAGACCAGGAATATCCGTCCCTGCATATTATTGAGTCCCTTCCAAGCATGCCTTTTCCAGTCAGTCTCCCCTCATACCGCGATTTAGGGAGACCTATCTTATTAAGGCCAGGAATGAAGTCAACACAAAACCTGATGACATCCTCTGTTTGATGGCCCATGGAGATGCTTCCTTCTGTCCTAGCGCGGTTATGGACATTTTTCTTTAGGACTCCCATGAACCTCTCAAAGGGGAACATATTGTGTAGAAATACGGGCCACATAATGACAATCTCGTCGACTAGATGAACTAGGACGTGCGTCATGATATTGAAGAAGGATGGTGGGAACACCAGCTCGAAACTGACAAGACATTGCGCCACATCACTCATTAGCATTGGTACGATTTCTGGATCGATCACCTTCTAAGAGATTGCATTGAGGAATGCACATAGCTTCACAATGGCTAATCAGACGTTTTCCGGTAGAAGCCCCCTCAATGCAACCGGAAGCAGTTGCGTCATAATCACCTGCCAGTCATGAGACTTTAGGTTCTGGAACTTTTTCTCTGGCATATTTATTATTCCCTTTATATTCGACGAGAAGCCAGTCGGGACCTTCATACTGAGCAGGCATTGAAAGAAGATTTCTTTCTCTTCTTTCGTAAGAGCGTAGCTGGCAGGACCTTCATACTACTTCGGAGGCATGCCATCTTTTTCGTGTAAACGTTGCAGGTCCTCCCATGCCTCAGGTGTATCTTTTGTCTTTCCATACACGCCCAAGAAACCTAGCAGGTTCACGCAAAGGTTCTTCGTCACGTGCATCACGTCGATTGAAGAGCGGACCTCTAGGTCTTTCCAGTAGGGTAGGTCCCAAAATATAGATTTTTTTTCTTCCACATGGGTGTGTCCCTCAGCGTCATTCGGAACAGCTAGTGCGCCGGGACCCTTTCCAAAGATTATGTGTAAATCATTAACCATATCAAGTACGTGATCACCGGTACGCATGGCGGGCTTCTTCCGGTGATCTGCCTCGCCTTTGAAATGCTTGCCTTTCTTTCGACATTGATGGTTGGTCGGAAGAAATCCACGATGGCCCAGGTACACATTATTCCTGCATTTGTCCAGGTATATACTTTCAGTGTCATCTAAACAGTGCGTGCATGCGTGGTATCCTTTGTTTGTCTGTCCTGAAAGGTTAATGAGAGCGGGCCAATCATTGATGGTCACGAACAACAACGCCTTTAGGTTAAATTCCTCCTGGCTGTGCTCATCCCACGCACGTACACTGTTTCCATTCCACAGCTGTGAAAGTTCTTCAACTAATGGCCTTAGGTACACATCAATGTTGTTGCCGGGTTGCTTAGGGCCTTGGATGATAACTGGCATCATAATGAACTTCTGCTTCATGCACATCCAAGGAGGAAGGTTATATATACATAGAGTCACGGGCCAGGTGTTGTGATTGCTGCTCTGCTCCCCGAAAGGATTAATGCCATCCGCGCTTAAAGCAAACCATACGTTCCTTGGGTCCTTTGCAAACTCCTCCCAGTACTTTCTCTCGATTTTTCTCCACCGTGACCCGTCGGCGGGTGCTCTCAACTTCCCGTCTTTCTTACGGTCCTCACTGTGCCATCGCATCAACTTGGCATGCTCTCCGTTTCTGAACAAACATTGCAACCGTGGTATTATAGGAGCATACCACATCACCTTCGCAGGAACCCTCGTCCTGGCGGGCTCACCGTCAACATCACCAGGGTCATCTCATCTGATCTTATACCACAATGCACCGCATACCGGGCATGCGTTCAGATCCTTGTATGCACCGCGGTAGAGGATGCAGTCATTAGGGCATGCATGTATCTTCTGCACCTCTAATCCTAGAGGGCATACGACCTTCTTTGTTGCGTATGTACTATCGGGAAATTCGTTATCCTTTGGAAGCTTCTTCTTCAATATTTTCAGTAGCTTCTCAAATCCTTTGTCAGCCACAGCATTCTCTGCCTTCCACTGCAGCAATTCCAGTACGGTACCGAGCTTTGTGTTGCCATCTTCGCAATTGGGGTACAACCCTTTTTTTGTGATCCTCTAACATGCGATCGAACTTCAGCTTCTCCTTTTGACTTTCGCATTGTGTCCTTGCATCGACAATGACCCGACGGAGATCATCATCATCGGGCACATCGTCTGGTTCCTCTTGATCTTCAGCAGCTTCACCCGTTGCAGCATCATTGGGCACATCGTCTGGTTCCTCTTGATCTTCACCAGCCCCCTCCCCCCATTGCAGCATCACCGTATTCAGGGGGCACATAGTTGTCATCATACTCTTCTTCTTCGCCGTCTTCCATCATAATCCCTATTTCTTCGTGCCTCGTCCAAACATTATAGTGTGGCATGAAACCCTTGTAAAGCAGGTGGGAGTGAAGGATTTTCCGGTTAGAGTAAGAAATCGTATTCCCACATTTAGTGCATGGACAACACATAAAACCATTCTGCTCGTTTGCCTCAGCCGCATCGAAAAACTCATGCACGCCCTTACTGTACTCGGAGGTGTGTCTGTCACCGTATATCCATTGCCGGTTCATCTGCGTGCATTATATATAATTAAGGTGTCAAAAACCATTACAGAACATCATAAATAGATAATCAAGTGACCAAATTAATAGAAGTTCATCATCACATTAAAACCAAAGTACATACATAGTTCTCGTCTAACAACATATAGCTCTCCAGAGCATCTAATTAATTTTCACCATACATTGAAACTATGTAAAACATTTCAATGCGAAAACAAATGCGATCATAATCGCAACCAAGGTAACAATTGATCCAACGGCATAATGATACCAAGCCTCGGTATGAATGGCATATTTTCTAATCTTTATAATCTTCAACCGCATTGCATCCATCTTGATCTTGTGATCATCGACGACATCCACAACATGCAACTCCAATATCATCTTCTCCTCCTCAATTTTTTTATTTTTTCCTTCAAGAAATTGTTTTCTTCTTCAACTAAATTTAACCTCTCGTCAATAGGGTCCATCTTCATCTTGTGATCATCGACGACTTCCGCAACATGCAACTCCAATTCCATCTTCCCCTACTCCGTTTTTTCCAATTTTTATTCAAGGAAATGTTTTCCTCTTCAACTAAATTTAACCTCTCCACAAGCGGGTCGGTTGGAATTTCCGGTTCAACTACCTCCTAGACATATAAAAACATCTATGCATGTCAGGTTGGTCGGCATAATTGTCATAAACACTAAAACAAATAGTTATAAATTAAAGATAATATACCACATCCGAATCGTAGACATGACGAGGGCCCACGTGGGCGGATATCAAAACCATCACACTATATAATAACAAGCAATAATAAACATAAGAAAATTAGACAAATATCTATCTAAAGCAATAATAACAAGCAATAATAAAAGTAAGAAAAGCATGGACATAACAAGAGGCTCACCACGGTGGTGCCGGTGACGAGATCGGCGGGGGCGATCGACGGCGGCGAAGACGGGGACGGGACGTGACGGACCGCTAAACCTAGACAAATCTCGGAAAAAATGGAGCTTGGAGTTCGAGCTTCGAGAGGAGAAAAGCTTAACTAGTGTGGCTCGGGCATTTCATCGAACAACTTATGTGCATAGGAGGTGAGCTAGCTAGAGCACCACAGCTCCTCCTGACGGTGGTGAAGACGGGGACGGGGCATGACGGACCGCTAAACCTAGACAAATATTGAAGAAAATGGAGCTTGGAGGTCGAGCTTGGAGAGGAGAAAGCTTAAGTAGTGTGGCTCGGGCATTCCATCGAACACGTTGTGTGCATAGAAGGTGAGCTAGAGCACCACCAAGCCCTCTCCCCCTCGGCCAGAAAAAACAGAGCAGTGTGCTCTGCTCTTACGCGAGGGGGTATATATAGGCACCTCATTGGTCCCGGTTGGTGACATGAACCGGGACCAATGGTGGTGGGCCAGGAGCAAGACCCATTGGTCCCGGTTCGTCCCACCAACCGGGACCAAAAGGTCCAGACGAACCGGGACCAATGGCCCACGTGGCCCGGCCGGCCCCCTGGACTCACGAACCGGGTCCAATGCCCCCCATTGGTCCCGGTTCTGGACTGAACCGGGACTAATGGGTTGACCCGGCCTGGACCTTTGCCCCGTTTTCTACTAGTGAACCAAAGCAATGTTGATGTTTTTCAATTAAAAAAACACGCATGAAATTTATATTAGGAATTGGAGCTATAGCTTTTAAAATCAACATTTCTTTTCAGAAAATCGGTAAGTGTTTATTCAAAGACTTGGCCTAATCACCAACAAGAACATAGGAAACTGGGAAAGCATATGCCAGTAGGTGGAGCTAGAAAATGAGACCTTAACTGAAGTAGCACCATGGGTTTACGCACATCACGGCTTACATCCTTCTCGGCTCCCATGTCCCATCGCCAATTCAATGTGTATTTATTTCTGATCATAACACTAATCTAATTAGATTAAGATGTCATTAAAAAGAAGTTCACGAAACAACCCCACGGAGCATGGGACATGGGAAGACATAATTTCAATTAACTGGGAATATGATCTTTATCCATAGAGATCGATGACCACACACCAACTTTTTTATATATTATTATTTATATAATCGAAATGCTATTTTGCCGATGACATTTGAACAAAGATGGATCAGTTTCTGGCACCTACCTAAAGATGGGTCGCTCTTAGTCAACCAGAGGAAGAAACCACGTGGAACTTTGATAAATAGCGGCCTTTGATAATTCTGCATGCATCTCATGCAACGGAAAGAACAGCAGTATTATAAATAGATGGCTCGTGCCCGCCACACGGCCACAGTATAAGCCAAGCCCCTGAGCTAGCAATCCTGCTTACAGTGAAGAACAATGGCTTCCAGCTCCAGCTGCCGGACATGGCATCGCTTGTTTGCCTTCTTCCTCCTCTCCTCGGTGGCCTATGGGCAGCTCTCGCCGTCGTTCTACGCAAAGAGCTGCCCGACGCTTGAGCTCATCGTGCGCGCCACCATGATCAAGGCTCTCCTCGCCGAGCGCCGAATGGGCGCGTCCCTCCTCAGGCTCCACTTCCATGACTGCTTTGTTCAAGTAACTAAACTAAACCCTAGAGCATGTGTAGTTATGTTGATTGATTTACAATCATATGAATTTCTTTTCACGGAGAAGGTCAGGATTAATGGTGGAATTTTGTTATATTCATATATAGGGTTGTGACGGGTCCATTCTCTTGGATGACGTTGGTAGCTTCGTGGGCGAGAAGACGGCCTTTCCGAACGTGAACTCGGTGCGGGGCTACGAGGTGATCGACGAGATTAAGAGGAACGTGGAGCAGTTCTGCCCTGGCGTCGTCTCCTGCGCCGACATCACCGCCCTCGCAGCACGGGACGGCATATTTCTGGTACGTACAAGGTACAATATCGTCGTACGTACACTGCACTTTTCTGCTTGCTGACAACGCTTGAATCGATCGGACGGTACGTTTACGTCGTTCCTGTAGCTAGGCGGGCCTACCTGGGCGGTGCCGCTCGGCCACCGGGACTCGACGACGGCCAGCCTGACTCAGGCGAACAGCGACCTCCCGGGGCCCAGCTTAAACCTGGACCAGCTCATCGCCGCGTTCGCCAAGAAGCAGCTGAGCCCGCGGGACCTCACGGCGCTCTCCGGGACGCACACCATCGGCTTCTCGCAGTGCCTCAACTTCCGTGACCACATCTACAACGGCACCAACATCGACCCGGCGTTCGCCACGCTGCGCAAGCGCGCCTGCCCCGCCCAGGCCCCTAATGGCGACACCAACCTGGCGCCGTTAGACGTGCAGACGCCGCTCGTCTTCGACAACGCCTACTATCGCAACCTGGTCGCCAAGCGCGGCCTGCTCAACTCCGACCAGGTGCTCTTCAACGGCGGCTCCCAGGATGCGCTGGTGCGCCAGTACGCCGCCAACCCGGCCCTCTTCGCCTCCGACCTGGTGACGGCCATGATCAAGATGGGGAGCCTCAGCCCGCCCTGGAACCCCCACCCAGATCAGGCGTAACTGCAGGGTCGTCAACAGCTGATCCAACATCCATCTGCCCGTCGTATGTACTTCCTCCGTTCGGAATTACTTGTCTATGTAGAACTAAAATACGTCTACATACATCCATCTCTGCGACAAGTAATTCCGAACGGAGGGAGTACGTGTTACAGTGTTAAGTACAAGTGCAACTAGCTTGTAAGTACGCATGCATGATGGCAGAATAAAACCATTTGGTTCAGATAGTAATGTGTACTTCATTCGTAAAGAAATATAAGAGTTTAGATCACTACAAAGGGATATGTACCTGACGCTGACTCGGGCCGAGAGGTGAGTAACCGGACCCTAAGAGCATCTCCAGCCGCGCCCCCAACAGGCCCTCCCCAGATGTTTTTGCCGCGCCGGCGCCGAAAAAACGGCCCAGTCGCGTCCCCAGAAGCCCGTTTTTCGCCGGCTTGGGCCAAAACTGGTGCCGGCGGACCCAGGCCGAACCCGGCGCCCTGGGGGGCGCTTGGGGAGCCGGCACAAGCGAACCTGGCGCCCGAGGAAGTACGCCATGCGCGCGCGCGGCGGCAACCGCGACCGGTATCGTGGCCCAGCCGAAGAAGAGGAAGCCGAGGGCGCCGCCATCCAAGCCGCCATCCAAGCCACCGGCTGCCTCCTCATCGGCGGACCACGCGAGCATGATGAATCCACCCATTAACCACGCCGAGTATGCGCCCTGGGGACAACAAGGCGTCGGTTCTCCGCAGCCATGGGGATCGCCGTCGCCCGGCTACGCCGACGGCGACGCGCATGGTATGTTCAACCCAAACGTGACCTTCCCCCATGGTCACCCGGCGACGCACACACCCTCACCCACCTTTGCCGGCGTGCAGTACCCTCCATACAACTACTCGCCGCCCGCCTACGGGACCACACCGACGCCCCCTTTCCGTCGTGGACCGCTGCCCTTCTCGCACCTCGGCGACACCGACGAGACAGGAGCCGACATGGACGACATCATCGCGACAGGTTCGACCGCGGCCGCCGCGTTTCCCGGGTTCGTCACCCAGGACGAGACGGTGGATCTCAGCGGCGACATGGAGGCCGAGCTCGGCTACGTCTACGGCGAGGACGTGCACGAGGCGCAGGAACGCGAGGAGGAGGAGGACGACGAGGAAGAGGAAGAGGAGGAGGAGGAGCCGACGCCTGATCCGACGAAGGGGCGCAAGAAGAAGAAGCGGGCGGCCTGGCCAGGCGAGCCGCGCATCAAATGGACGTCCAAGGAGAAGGAATGCCTCGCCGAAGCATGGAAAGTCGTCTGCCTCGACCCGACCACCGGCACGAACCCGAGCTTCGAGACGTACTGGGACCGCCTCAAGGCCGAGTTCGACGAGCGGAAGCTCGTCGACCCCTACTTCAAAGGCGTCTACATGCAGCGCGTCTCCAAGGCGATGGCGAACCATGGGGGGCGTATTCAGGGGGCGTGCAACAAATGGCATGGTATCGTCGAGGAGGTCGCGGCTCGCCCGAAGAGCGGCGCCAGCGTTGAGGATCAGGTATGCCACGCCGTTCGCCCGCCTCTCTTCGTCGTCTACGCCCGCCAACTGTTTGTTCCTCCGCGCAGTTGCTGCGCATGTTCGCCATGTATCGGCGTGACAACCTCGACGCCGACTTCAAGTACCTCCATGTTTACAAGCGCATTGATAAGTGCGAGAAGTGGGCAGAAGTCCGGCGCACCCTCGACAAGGCCAAGGAGACATACAAGCCGTACGCGACGACTCCGGGCGCGTCAGAGGGACGGCCGGACGGCCACAAAGGGGCCAAGAAGGGGAAACAAGCCGACGTGGCTACCGCGCGAGTGCAGGAGTCCATCGAGAATTGCCTCGCCGACGCACAGGCCCGGGCCGTCCTGCGTGAAGAGAAAACCGCGGCGCGGTGGTCGTCGTTGATGGCGAACATCGCCATCAAGCTCGACCTGCTCCGGACCAACGTCGCCGCGAAGAAGAGGAACACCGACATGGCTTTTCTGATGGGCGGGGCGGACATGCTCCAGAGCAACGACGAGCAGCTCAAGGCGTGGTACATGGCGGAGCGCGGCCTCATCCTGAACCAGCTGCAGACGACGCCAACTCCCGCGCCCACGGCCACACCGACGCCAAGCCCGAATGATGACGCCTCCACGTCGCCGCCCAGCAGTACCGAAGCCGCGCCGACACCGCCCAACACCGAAGCAGCTCCGACACCGCCGAGCCCGCGCACGCCGACTCCGCCAACGCCTGGAGCCGACCCTGCCGAATGATTCGTTGCGCACGCGAACTTACGGCGCTCTGTTTTTTGTAACGCCGGACAACATCCGATCGTCGGATTTGTGGCGTCTTTTGTGAGCGGGAACGATCAAGTTTAAATTACTCGCATCCTGGGACCGGCGCATGGGGGCGTGACTGGGAGCTAGATCGCCCCCAGGGGCCGAGCTAGCGCCGGTTCGCCCCCAGG
This sequence comes from Secale cereale, assembly GCA_902687465.1. Classification (NCBI taxonomy): domain Eukaryota; kingdom Viridiplantae; phylum Streptophyta; class Magnoliopsida; order Poales; family Poaceae; genus Secale; species Secale cereale. Next base: position 856,832,900 of record LR738712.1, read on the forward strand.
CCGTTCTTTTTAGGCGCCCTGGGGGGCGAACGGCTGGAGATGCTCTAAACCTCCAAGATTGTAAAATACCTCCTTCATCATGTAATCTCCCAAGTTGCCGATATGTGCGAACAGTACTATAATGGAAACAGGGTATATGGTCTTTTATGCAAGATCTAAGGGTTATGTACGGCCCGTAAAATATAGACAGCATGGGGTTGCAAAAACGTTCTTCTTCCGGTGAATGATTGTATGGGGCCGGTTGATGTATGGTGCACATCTAATTAAGGGGCGGTCCATGCATGTGGCTTCACCTTCATGATTGGTGTCCGTTAGCTCCCTTCAGCTCCGCAATCGCATCCTTGTGGTTCAAGCGGAGCCCTCCACGTTTTGAACTTTTGATAGCCCTTCTTTACTTGTTCCTGCTGGCGCCGACAGGACCCTGTTCATTGCCCTCTATGGCCACAAAGGCAGCTCTGGTCGGCGTTAGAAGGCTCTCCATGATGTGTGCCTGCCCGCATAGCAAGTGGGGACGCGTGTTTCTCTGTGAAGGTCGGAGTGTGTACCACAAGGGCTATATATATGCACATCATGGTTATATGTATATCTTGTCTAAATTTGCAATTTTGCTAGATCGATTTTGTGAGAGAAAGAAGAGCGAGGTGAGGCGGAGCTCCGAGGCCGAGCAGGGGGTGCCGTAGCAATGCGCGTGGCTGCAGGCGAGGCTGAGCCGGAGCCGTAGACGTCGTGGTGGCGAGTCAGAGAGGGTTGACCACCTGCGGGTGGATAGCTTTCAGAATAAGAACCGTTTGGTTCAGATAATATAATAACCTGCAGTTGTGTTATGATCTCACTATGGTTTGTCTCTATGGATCTCACATACAGCAATACAAGTTTCGATTACATGATTGAGCAGAAAGGAAAGGTATGCGGGGAAGGAAGTGTAGCCACCATGCCGTGTCGTGCCAATAGCTTGATCCAACTTGGATGTCCTCCCCTGGTCCTCTTTAAGTAGGTATGCAGTGTCCAGGGCCGTTCCTGAGGGGGGCGACGCCTTGGGCCCCCAACATCCAGCGGTCCCCTCCCGACGTACGCAGGCCAGCCCAGCTGCCCATGAACTTCTCGAGACTTGTGTACAGGCGAGGGCACAACCGATTGGTCGATAGTGCTGAGGTAGACACACGAGCGCACAGCCAAGATTGTACATGTATCTCTTCGTACTGCCCTCATAGTTGTACGTACGGAATGTAAAGGAAAACAGCGGAAAAGCAGCTCGTCTAATCTCCTCAGTCCTATTTTCCAAAGGCCCTAATCCGAGGTTCCCATCGCACACCGCCACACGAGGTATCCAGACCCCGCGTACTGAAGTTCATCGATCCGCTGCAAACATAGGAGTACACGACGCCGTCCGGCTTTCCTCAATCTACGACCCACTGCTGTGATCCACAATCAGCTTCTCCTCTTGTCTGCAGCCTGCCCATGCTTCCGCCGATCCTGCCAGTAAGAGGTTTGTTTTCTAATTTTCATCCCTTCGAATGAATGGATATGTACCAAGATGACTAGCATTCTAATGATTGAATCCTTATCTAGAACTTATGGCAAAGATTCCCCTCGCAAAATGAAAGTAATTAGGATGGTAGGAAGTCATGTCTACAAAGAAGGAAGAGAACATAATTTTGCTGTGCTTTCACGGTTACAAATAGTTGCATATTCAAGTCACCTAAAACCATTGAGAGAACTTAACTAGATCTGGTTATGGTATTTATTTATGAATTTGCCTTTATACCTTCAACCTTGTCTATTTTTGGTTCTAGACTATCTGACAAGTATGTTAGTGCCAAATATATAATTTCTACTATAACATTTATTTGTTGCAATTAGAGAACTTTTTGCATGCATTAAGCTAGTCCTACTCTGCTTCTAGCTTTGCCACGAAGTGTTATAGAATCACAGAGAGAAGATATTTACAGAATTTCAAGAGTAATATTGGTAATTCAGAAATAAATTAATGTTTGGGATTCACATCAAACCCCCTCAAAATAGATTCTGCATCGACAATTAGAAGAAAATTTGAATGTAACACGTATAAGTTATCTGATATAAATATTGATTTTGAATACATTTAAAAAATATATTGGTAATAGTAACTATTGATGTTATATTAAAGTGCCATCAGTTTTAGTTTCGCCCCGGGCCCTGAAAAATCTGAGGACCGGCCCTGGCAGTGTCGTGCCAATAGCTTGATCCAACTTGGATGCCTTCCCCTGAACAGTGGTCCTCTTTAAGTAGCTGATGACTACGCACGGGGCAGGGTCTTCAAGTCATTGAGCAAGTCAGGCCCCACATACTTGCGATTAGGCTGCACTATCCTGGTTGGCTTAGTGATGACGTGCTCTTGTCCCTAATTGGCCCCACTCAGGGGCGGACCCACGTTGGCCAGCCGGTGTCACAGGACACCCGGTAATTTTGTTGCATACCTTGTATACGCAACCTATGTGTCGCCATGACACCGGCAAAATTCCTGCATGGACACCGGTAAAATTCCTGGATGTGGAGCAATGAGGCAGTGACGGGGACGCACCCCAGGCCCATCTAATGGCCCGTGCGTCCAGGGACGTGCACTCTAACAGGGCATGCCCATTCTCTCTGAAAAAAAAGACGCATCGCATGCACTAGCTAGCTATGCCATCTGATCGATCATAGCGGCATAGCGCTACATGTGCGGGTGCGCCTACTTCTTGGCCGCCGCCTCCGGCAAACCGCAAACAGCAGACCCGCGCTTGTTAGTCACGGTGCCGCCTACTCGCGCACTAAGCATCTGATCAGCGTCGCGGTCTACTGACTCCTTCACCCACTGGTAGATCACAGAAGAACTGGAGAGATAAATTGATTATTTCTCCCAAGAGTATGTCTCTATTTTGTCTAGTTCTTGCTTTCTAAATTGTACGCATGGGGTTTATAATTTTAGGAGTGTTAAGTTGGGAATTGGAATACTGCGTCTTGTCAATTTATGGGAGCAACTCACATATGTTTGGGTTATTCCTTGATGGCTAGACACACAGCAACAAGGTTAAACTCCATAATCAGTTAATCACACAATTCAATCATTATGCTTTATTAGTCAATTTTATTCTAGCTCGTGGAAATATAAATGATTTAACATTGTACATTTGTTCTAACATGATGGAATTTTGTCGGATATGAGCTGCATATTATTGAATGTCACTTGTCGACTTTCACAAAGAAAAGACATGATTTGATATTAATGAAAAGAACAAGTGACCATGTATTTTTTTTTAACAAAAATAGAGTTTTATTTAATTGAATAAAAGTTACATTTTCTATGCGGAGGGATACAATATCATTCAGAGGCTCCTTAAACCAGTCATAAGCTGTAGAGAACCTAGCTACCCACCCAAGCTCATGAGCAACATTATTTGATTCCCTATTACAATGTTCAAAAGTAGTGATGGAAAGAGCCCATGTATTTGATGAGTGTGTGACTTTTATGTATAACATTGTTTGATATCCACATGTATGTAATGTACATGTGGACACCGGGTCATTTTTGTCCTGGGTCCGCCCCTGGCCCCACTAGCGGTAAGTCTTGCCACTTCAACATCGTCTTCGGTGGACTTGGCAGTTGGTTTCGCTGCCATGGCAGAGGTTTTCGTTATAGTGCGATCTGGGTCATTGACATCCCTTCCCTCTTGAGAGGCGGCTTGTCCCAAAGAGAATGATGAAGGGAATTGCTCGTTGATATCCATGACATCCTCCCACATGGCGTCTAGTATGGCAGGGTTAAACCAGTGAAATGAGACATGCACCTACCGACTTGTAGGTGCACCACCCCACCGACATCAAGAATTTCAATAGGGAGAAGTGGGTCATTAGTAACATTGGGAAGGTCTTTCAAAATAGGAGTGGGTCATCTGTTGACTTAATTTCTGTATGATTCAAAATAGTATTTCCAACATTGCGAGTTTATGCCAATGTGTCATTGTGAAACAAGCACCATGGTATTCAGGACAGCTGGAGTCAAATCCATTCTTTGAGGGTGACGAATTCATATGGATCTTCGAAGGTCATAAATACAAATCAGGGTCATACTTGAAGTCCTATTGTCCTACTTCTGCACATACCTTTGGAGAGTGGTTTTGATCTAGATTCACCGAGCCTGGGAAAAGTACCACTATATATTTGTGAAGGGAGGAGATAGCTCTGGCTATTTGTTGATGTATTTGTTTCTGGAAAGAAAATGCATCGACTCCGCGACATAATAAACCTATGTTTGTCAATCTACCTTGGCACACTATTTACATTATTATAGCTATATATATGTAAGCACATATACCTCCCTAGATTATGGTGGACTCGAAATAAAAAAGGTGACTCAAAAGTACTAACTCAATATGTCGCAACTTCCGTTATCAACATGCAACAAATTTCGTTGCAATACATGGGCAGGGTGCGGCGTGCCGTCGTGCGGGCATTGCTAGTAAGAACTAGTGGTAAAGATATCGAGTGCAAAGATTCGTAGGTGTACCTGAGTTCCGAAGAGTTGAGTTTTCCCTACCATTCCGACTCTCTCTGTACCAAACAGCTGGACAGTGGACACTTCGTAGCCTGTCGTCGTCTTCGTCACCAGAACGACACTCCAATGAGAAACGTATGCATCCGGCTGGCCGGACGAACTTTCGGCCAGCCGTGTCCGACTCGTCCGATCTGGCAAGATCGCACGCACGAGGAGGCGACTATCGCAAGAACAACCACTCGTTACATTCCCCAAGCGTTGACGCACCTCATCCATCTCTACATCCGCCGCATGCTCCGTCATGCCCAAACTCGACCTCATGCGTGCCTCCAGCCACCCCGCATTCTCCGATGTCCTGGCTCTCCAGCGCAATTTCTGGTTCCTGCCAACGCCTCCTCCATGGATTCTGCCATGAGCTGCCACAAGGCCGACTAGCCAAACGAGGCGGAGGAAGGACCACCGTCCCACGTGCTCCACGGCGGCGGTCGCACGGTGCAGTCACGATGGCCGGGAGCTACGGCGTTCGGCGACAAAGATATTAGGGAGGAAGAGGTGATTGGATCCAATGGTTGGACGAGGAGGGACCCGATCGATGTGTGGAGTGCAGCGGGGCCAAATTTGGGCCGGCAGACTGTGGCCTAGTGTTGGCCCAGTCCAATGAATATTTACACAAGAATCACTCACAAATCAATACTAGATTACTAGCTTGTTGTAAGAATCACTCCTCCATCTTCCTACCCTTTACCACGGTAGCCTCAATCACATACTCTCTCCGTTTGGAATTATTTGTCTAAGAGATGCATAGAAATGGATGTATCTAAAACTAAAATATGTCTAGGTACACCCTTTTCTTCGATATTATTTCTGGATGGAGGGAGTATGAGATACTTCACATGTACAAAGATGCAAACAGTATGGTGAAGTGCTAGAAGTATGGTCGACCAAGTTAGGTTCAGAACTGAAATAGGTATGTACTTGGGCAAATAAAAAAAAGAATGTACCGCAAAAGAATTCTGCTGCCGAGATCGCACTTAGTTCCTATAAAAGATAAGTTGATATTCTCAAAACTGGCAATACGCAGGGGTACGCACCTGTCAAGCCCTTCCCAGCAACCCGATTGCCTCGCCATCTGCAAATTAGTTGGATCCTGCACTAGGGAACCGTAAGTTGTAAGATTTAATCTTTAAAACTTACGATTTTGCATCTGAAACTTGTGGTTTTTTGGTCGCTTGTATTAAGTTCAAATGAAACTTAAGCTATTTTTTTTTGTAAAAAACTTGTGATTTTGTCGGTCGCCCGTACTAAGTTTCAGACGTTGAAGCTTAACAGAATCTTTAAAACTTATTAGAAGCCACGTCACAAGAAACATGAATATGAAAACATAATTCAGCTGGAAAACACAAAATTGCAAAGGAAAACCATCAGGGGAACAGACAGAGACCATCACTTAATCTGTATGGTATGTAAATATATAATTTAGAAATTAATAGATTTTCTTCTCTTTACACCTTACATCAACGCCGAGAGTGGTGAGCATGCTACTCCAACAGTAAAGATGAATAAATCCAAGTAATGGACAAACTGAATTAGAGTCCATAAAATAGAACATGATTAATGTTTTTCTTTTTCCTATCTCAAATGAAATTCTCAATTTCGATCTCAGCAAAAAGACGTAACCAATCAATACTGAAGACCTATTCTAATCGATTGTCTGTTTCAATTTATATGTTTATCCGTATTGCAGTAACTGTGGGTGGTACACTTGTACTATACTAACTAAACAAATATAATTTCAAGAGTACTTGACATCGAAGTAAATGAGATTGGAAGATGAGGCAGCATATGGGCAACGGCGATGTTCCCAACGAAGGTTCGAGCACCAGACGTACACAAGGACGTTAATTGAAGAAGAATATGTACTTGGTACCTTGTCCTTGTTACTCAAGAATTATGGACTATGCACATGTATATAGCGTTGGGATGGGATGACGCCAAACACATGGATATGCGCTCGAGCAATTCTAGACTCACGGGCAGATTTTTTACAGACTTCACAGAGTAACAAACGTGGAGGATTAAGATTGGATTTAGGAGGTGGGAAGGGGCCCACCCCCTGAAAATCAGGGGGTTCTAATTTGATTAGTTGGAGCAAGTCCATATTAGCCCCGTAAAGGCCAGTGAGTGTAGCATTTTTTTATGTGCTCTCCGGGGAGAAAAAAGATAGAAACACTAAAAATTTAATGTCAGATTATTACCTATGACAAATCTGATATTTTTCATGGCAATTTGTATTGGCGCAATGATGGCAAATCTAGTTTGCAAGCACGGCAATTTTCTGGCCAAAAATAAACTGAGACGGATTTGCTATGCTTGTCAACTGAACTTGTTATCCACGCTCCACGGTGAACATAATTCGTCCTGAAAAACATTCGTTTTATAGTGGAGTTAAAAAAGCTGACATGGTGTTCGTGATGCTGGGGCAAAACTTGGACCGGTCATCTTGTTGAACGATGGGAAGGTGAGGATTGAGCCCACATCCTTGGTGTTGCAGAAAGGCGCATCGCACACGCGTTGCTACTTCCGTCTAGCTAGTCAGGCAGATTGCACGGAGGACCCCAGTAGGAAATTAGTGTGCGCCACGGGGCGACTGCGGCACCGGCATACGGGAGTTCGCTGGCCGGGACGGGCCGCTGCCAGAGGGTGGCGGCCACAACGACTTCTAGGACGCGAGCCTTGTGGATGGATACAACCTGCCTGTCCTAGATGGCACCAACGCGCCCGGGCACATCTAGGAGCATCTCCAGCCGGGTTCCTTAAATGCCTCTTTACATCTTTAGCGAGCGAACCAGTCACCCGTCACAAAATTATGACCCAGTCGGTCTCCTTAAACCGACTCTGCTTGGTTAGCCTATATCTGAAGTAGCATAACAATTCATTCATGTGGGGTACGATTGAGAGCATCCCCGCCAAAGGAAGATGACCACCCCAGCAGGTTGGTCCACGAGCGATAGGTCCACCACCCATTTACCACATTAGTCATGCACCAAAGGTTTACCAAAAAGTGGATGCTAAGATATATTCAAATCAACTTTGCATCAAATGTTTACCTGTGATGCAAGTCATTTTCTCAACCCAAAGATTTGAATTGAGTGATGAGAGAGTGGCTAGTTTTGCGTGTGTCTGGTCTTCCTCTCCCGCTTTTGGAAGCTCCTTTTATATTCTATATACTTCAGATGTTGCCTAGACGGTGCCTTTAGTCTTACTGATGTATGACTTTATAAGGTCTTGTATGAATAATTAATAAAATGGCTGCATGCATCATCCAGATCCAGAGGCCGGGGGTCCTCCTCCATTTCTAAAAAAAAATGAAAAGCAATCTTCGAGTTTCAATTAAATTGGACATGCATGACTATTTATAGTATTAGAAATTGGAGCTAGTTTTTAAAATTAACATTCCTTCCAAAAAAGAACAACGCAGGCAGGGACGTAAAGCTTGTGTTGCAATTCTCTTATTCAATGACTGTTAATTGTACATGGGCTTACTCTCATCACGGCTTACATCCTTCTCCGTCCCCGTATCATTAAAAAAAAGTTCACGCCTACAGACCATTTGACATCGGAAGACATAATTTAATTTTTTTTTTGTGTGGAGTAGTTTGGATCGCCTACCACGTATATCACGTGACGACATAATTTCAATTAGCTTGCTCAATATGGTCATTATCCATAGAGATCGGCAACCAGCGCGCTAACAGTTTTATACTCCCTCCGTCCGAAAATAATTGTCATCAAAATGGACCAAAAAAGGATGTATCTAGAAATAAAATACATCTAGATACATCCCTTTTTATTTATTTTGATGATAAGTATTTCCGGACGAAGGGAGTATTATTTATATATACTCGAAATGCTATTTGCTAGTGACATTTGAGCAAAGATGGAACAGTTTTTTGGCACCTAATTAAGTAGAGATGCGTTGCTGTTAATTAGTCAACAAGAGAAGGAAACCACATAGAACTTGCCATACTTTTCCACAACCCCGTACCGGCCTAACTTTTGACCATTATAAATAGGTGGCTCCTGCTCGCCACAGTTATGCACAGCCATTGAGCTAGCAATCCTGCTTACACTGAAGAACACATTGAGCCAACCGTACGTAGCTAGACAAATTTGGGCCATGGCTTCCATCTCTAGCTGTAGGACACGGCCTTGCTTGCTTGCTCTCTTCCTCCTCTTCTCCGTGGCCTACGGGCAGCTCTCGCCGTCGTTCTATGCGAAGACCTGCCCAAAGCTGGAACTCATCGTGCGCTCCACAATGACCAAGGCAGTCCTCGCCGAGCGCCGAATGGGGGCGTCCCTCCTCAGGCTCTACTTCCATGACTGCTTTGTTCAAGTAACTAAACTAAACCCATAAGCAAACATATATAGTTATGTCGAGTTGTCGACTGATTTACAATCATATAGTATTAATTCTTCTTTCATGGAGAAGGTCAGGATTAATGGTGGAATTTTGTTATATGTATAGGGCTGTGACGGGTCCATTCTCTTGGATGATATGGGTAGCTTCGTGGGTGAGAAGACCGCCCTTCCTAACGGGAATACAGTGAGGGGCTATGAAGTGATCGACGAGATCAAGAAGAACGTGGAGCTGGCCTGCCCTGGCGTCGTCTCCTGCGCCGACATCACCGCCCTGGCAGCAAGGGACGGCGTGTTTCTGGTACGTACACTGCACTTTTCTGGTTAGTGACGAGTGACAACGTTTGGATTGATCCATCGGTGCACGTACGTCGTTCCTGAAGCTAGGCGGGCCCAGCTGGAAGGTGCCGCTTGGCCAGCAGGACTCGACGACGGCCAACCTGAATGAGGCGAACAGCGACCTCTCGGTGACCAGCTTAAGCCTCGACGGGCTCATCGGCTCGTTCGCCAAGAAGCTGCTCAGCCCGCGGGACCTGACGGCGCTCTTGGGCGCGCACACCATTGGATTCGCTCAGTGCGTCAACTTCCGCGACCACATCTACAACGGCACCGACATCCACCCGGCGTTTGCCATGCTGCGCAAGCGCTCCTGCCCCGCTCAGGCCCCTAACGGCGACGGCAACCTGGCGCCCTTAGACCTGCAGACGCCGCTCGTATTCGACAACACCTACTATCACAACCTGGTAGCCAAGCACGGCCTGCTGAGCGCCGACCAGTTGCTCTTTAACGGCGGCTCCCAGGATGCGCTGGTGCGCCAGTACGCCACCAACCCGAAGCTCTTCACCTCCGACTTCGTGACGGCAATTATCAAGATGGGGAGCCTCAGCCCGCCCAGCGGAACCCCCACACAAATCAGACGCAACTGCAGGGTCGTTAACAGCTAGCTGATCCATCATCTCATCATATATACACGTGTTATTACTGTGTTAATTGAAGGCGCAACGGTATATGTACGTACAAGTACGCATGATAACGTGATGGAAATGTACTGTAAAGTACAATGGTAATAACCAGCCAGGTAGCATGCATGCATGGCAGAATAAGAGCCGTTTAGAGGTGATCCTCCACCTCCAGGATTGTAAGATACTAAGATACCTTCATCATGTAATCTCCCAAGCTGCCCGCATATATGCAAACAATACTGGAGTATAATGGAAACAGGCTATATTATGATATTTTATGCAGCATCTAAGAGTTGTGTACGGGCCTTAAACTATTGAAATCGTGCGGGTTGGAGAAAACGTTCTTCCGGTGAGCGGTTGTACGTGGCCCTTAGACTATTGAAATCATGAGTTTTGTGTGTGGAGCCTGCTGATATGTGGTGCGCATCTAAGGGGAGGTCCATGCATGTGGGTTCACCTTCATGATGAGTGCTAGCTGTTCATCCCCTCTATCAATCTCCGGAAGCGCATCATGTGGTTTGACTACCCATAATGAGAAGTAACTTAGACTAGTAACATGCATATGTTACTAGTCAATGTTACTACCTCTATAGTGAGGAGTAACATATGTGTGATGTCATCCAACACTTCATTTATTAGGTTATAAACTCATCTTGTCTTCATATGTGATGTTATTCATAATATGAGTAACTAGCTATGTTATTCAATTCATCTCTCTCCTCATTAAATCATTACCACATAAGCGAAACTGCTGAGTTGGACGCTATGTTACTGCTATAGTTACTCTCACTATGGACAGTCTCAAGCAGAGCCCCCCTCGTTTTGGTGGCGGTTCTTCCTCTTGTGGACGAGTGGACCATTTACTTCCTCGTCTATGGCAACAAAGGGATGAACGGCCAGCATAGCAGGAACCCCATTTACTTCGTCGTCTACGCGGACCATTTACTTCGTCGTTTGTGATGCATGTCTGGACGCCGTAGTAAGACTACCCATAGTGGGAAGTGGTAATATCGCATATATCTAGACAAAATAGATGATGCAAGTAATTAATGTGGAAAAAGAAGCTTGTGGTAAATAATATGTTATCGTAACATCATATACCAAGACAAAATGAGTCTACAACATAATAAATAAAGTGAGGGCGCGTGTTTTGTCATGCAACACATCATAATATGCATGTTTCTTGTCTAAGTAACTCACCACTATGTAACCAGCCTAAACTGGGGGCTGTGTTTCCATCCGAAGGTGGAAGTGTGTGCCTCAAGGGCTATTTATATGTTGGTAATGGTTATATGTGCCTTGTATGAATTTGCAATTTGAATTTGGGTAGATCAAATTTTGTGTGAGAAATAAAAAGGAGGCGAGTCAGAGCTCCGAAGCTGCGTTGGGGGTGCCGCAACGAGGCTGATCCACAGATGATGTGTCTCACTGCAGCGTCTCATGTGCAGACGGGTCCGAGCGTTGACTGACGCGAGTGGTGGGCTTTTAGTATTGAGTTCCGCTTGGATTAGACAACACGGTCCCCTGTGGTGGACCGTGCGATAAGTGGTAGCAAGGCATGTTGTTGCAGCAAGAGGAGAGGTCTTGACGTTAGCCGAAAGTGGGCAATGGAATAGTAACAGTTGGAGGAGGAAGATGGAAGGAGAAAAAACATGGATAGTTCTGGGATAAACAAAAGTCTGACGAGTTTCCTATAGTTTGTCCCATATTAACAAAGCATATAGTGGTTGTTAAAATGTTAAATTGTCAACATTGAAACAAGCAGCAACATCAATATGTGCCTACAATTCCATGTTAATGAGGCACTTCGGTATTTTCAAGACCTCAAGGTTTGGGTGACAGGATACAGGTGTGCGCTAATTTGGCGCAGTGAAGAGATGGCACGCTGTATTCGCTTCAATGCCCTTTTTCATGCTTGTACCTTACTGTGTATGAGCTTTGATATTGTGACTTTCTAGAGCGTGTTTAGATTGCTGCTCTAAGGGACAACTCCAACGCTACCCATTAAAACGTGTCTAAATGATAGGATGGGGTAGTTTAGAATTTTTTTCCGATTCACACTCTGCATGAAACGTCCAAGGACCAGTCCGGACATCCGAATTTCCCTAAACCGGAAATAAATTAGTGGGAGGTTTGGAAGAGTCTGGTCACCCGTTGATCACCTCCATGATTGTAAGATATCTCCTTCATCATGTAATCTCCTAAGTTGCCGATATATGTTATTGGAAGGGATAGAGAGAGATTGGTGCGGAATATGATGGATTATATTATTAAGCCTCGAGGGCGAGTGTATATTGAGTACAAGAATTGGAGGGTAAGGTGCCTCTCCTAGAGATAAGGTACGAGACTGATTACAAATCCTAGACTACCAAATACATGAATCCCATATATATCTCAAACATCCCCCCGCAGTCGTAGCGGTAGCATTGCGAACAACATGAGCATCGCGGACGGTCAGACTGAAGAGAATAGCAGTCGACGGGCTGACATCTCCCCGAATTCGTAGCGGGAGCGTCCTGGACGGTGTCGCGACGCGGACGCGTTGACTGTAGAGGAAGCGCAGACAAGTTGCTCAAGCGGATGATAACGCTTTGTGCCGATGTCGATGTAGCCAAGAGCGTAGGGTGGTGCAGTCGTGGTCGAGGTAGCCGTGCGAAGAAGGTCGTGGTCAATGTCGAGTCGGGGTAGCCGGTGTCGAAGAAGTCACCGTGGAGCTGCGAGCGCAAGGGGGCGCCGAGTTAGTCATTGGCGCATTGGTGTCGAAGTAGTGGTGCGCTAGGGAGAAGACGATATTGACGAGGCCTCGCGCCGGGTTTGCCAAGCCCGGGGACACATCGTAGATGAAGGCAAGCGTCGATATTGCCAACACGGGGCATGCATAGACAGACGAAGACGAAGTTGACGAAGTGCCAACCAGGTTTGCCAGGCCCGGGGACACGTCGTGGATGAAGACACACATCGGTGTTGCCAGCACCGGGCATGCGTAGATGAGGGACCTCTCACGAGTTGTACGTCATGTCGAGGAGTCGGAGGGCGAGCAGAAAAGAAGACTCGACGAGGGTTGCGGCGCCAATTGGCGCGGGGCCGATGTTGCCAGCGATGGTCGGAGTAGATGAAGTGGTCAGGGAAGATGATGGCAACACTGGTGACGGGCTGGTGCTGAACGAAGACGAATGGGGTGGATGGGAGGCGGCTAAAGGGGTAGCGGTGGCGGCGGCCAAAGAAGAATGGCGGTAGCGGCTAGTTTAGGAGCGTGGCGGCGGTGCTCGAAGTAGGCGAAGAACCCGACAGCATGACGGAGACCGGCACGGACGGTGGGGTTTCCGCGCCGAGGAAGATGGCGCAGTGCATACCACGGGAGGTCAACGTGCGGTGACGGCGGAGTAGACCGCTGGCTGCATCGCTACGGCCCGAAGGGGCGACGCGCCGACGGCGGGCAGGTCGGGGCGACGGCAGGAAGACCTCGGGGCGGTGGCGGGACCGCAGATCGTGGCGCTCTGACCCGAAGGGGCGACACAGCGGCGGAGCGCGGGTCGGTGCAACCGCGCAGACGGCCTCGGGCGGCGGCGTGGATCACGTGCCATGGCCCGACGGGGCGACACAGCGGCGACGTGAGGGTCGGCGCAGCAATGGGAATGGCCTGGAGCGGACGCCTCGGGGTGGCGGTGGACCGCGGGCCGCGGCACTACGGCTCGAAGGGGCGACACAGCGGAGACGTAGATCGGTGCAGCCGCGGAGAGAACCACTGGGCGGCGACGCTGTTGCTCGACGGGGCAACACTACGGCCGCCCGATGCTCGATCAGTGGAGAGGCGAGCTGTACTCGGGACAATCTTCACAGGATTTTCGAAGGCGCGCACAACCGACGGGCTAGGTCGGTCGCACGGCGTAGATGAGGCGCATCGCGACGGCGGGTGGGTGATCAATCCAATTGTGCGCGAGGTCTGGGACACTGCTTGGTGGAGGTGGAGTCCAAGATGAAGCCGGCAATGACGGTGCAGCCCGCGAGTTTGACGCAGCCGACCGAAGGTAACCGGCAAGGCCGAGGCAGCCGCACCGACGCAGCCAGCAATGGGGCCGCATGGACACGGCGGACATGGTGGATGATGAAGAATCCCGGTCGGAGCAGGGCGGCGACGGCCGGCACAGGGCGACGGCAAGCCGACGCGCGGACGGCGTCTGGCCATGAAGGGCCGCCTCGGCACGCGTTGCTGCCGGGTCGGAGGAGAGGCCTGCCGATCGCGCCGGTGTCGGAGTAGTGGCGCGGTGGGTCGACCAGGGCGGGGGGCGACGCAAACCGGTCAAACTTAGATCGGATAAGCAAAAAAGAAAAACACCGATCAAGGTGACCGGCGGGAGAGAGAAAAAACTGGAGTAAGGGCTCGAAAAAAACACTCTCTAGGACAGCCTGTCAACACGACCGGCGGACGAACCCTAGGTACGGGTGGCGCGGCCCCCGACGGTAGTCATGGAGGTCGATCGCCCTGGGGGCGGCGCGCGGGAGCGAAAGTGACGACGGCTAGGGTTTATGATCGAGGTAAGGCTGATACCATGTTAGAAGAGATAGAGAGGGATTGGTGTGGAATATAATGTATTATATTACTGAGCCTCGACAGCGAGTACATATTGAGTACAAGACTTGAAGGACAGGACACCTCTTCTAGAGATAAAGTAGGAGACCGCTTAGAAATCCTAGACTACCACTAGTGCAGAACCGGGCAATAGCACCGGTTCGTAAGGCCCTTTAGTGTCGGTTCCATAACCGGCACTAAAGTGTGGGCACTAAAGGCCCCCCCCTTTAGTACCGGTTCAGCACGAACCGGTGCTAAAGGGCAACCACGTGGCACAAAAAAGCCCGCCTACTAGGCCAGAGCGGCCTGCATACGACTAGAAACCCAACCTGTTGTTGGGCCATGATGCAGGCCCGCAAAGGCCCAGTATGCCCACAGGACAGCACGGAACATGTAGGCCCAGTAGGCCTGCTTTGGAGAGGAGCTCGAGAGAGCTACTTCACGGGGGGTTATAAACCAGTGCGGACGCCCCTCGGCTAGCGAGGTGGGACTAAACTTGGCGCACCGCACCTATGCCAGCGTACCCCCTTTAGCACCGGTACGTGCCAAGAACCGGTACTAAAGGTGCTGGAGGGTCCCCAGACTGACAACATCCTGCCACCACTCTCATTAGTACCGGTTCGTGGGACGAACCGGTCCTAAAGGTTCGCCACGAACCGGTACTAATGAAAGCGGCCCGGCTAGCCGTTGGAACCGGCACTAATTCAAACCGGCACTAATGTGCTTCACGTTTGACCCTTTTTCTACTAGTGTACCAAATACATGTATCCTAATATATCTATAGCGTATGCAAACAGTACTATAATGGAAAAATGGTATATGGTCTTTTATTAACATCTAAGGGTTGTGTGCTGCCCCTGAGGGTTACAAAAACGTTCTTCAGACAAAAAAACATACTTTTCCCTTGTAAATATATACTTCAGAGATCAGATTGTCTTCTCTTTACACCTTACATCAACATCGTGAGCACTGTGCAGCTCCAACAGTACAGATGAATCTTTACCTAATAATAAAGAAAATAGGATTTCAGCCCGACCGTCAGATCATTTTTCAAAAAAGCCTCTATACTTTCTTGAAATCAACCCGCAGTCCAAACATAAGTCAGCCGAACCATTATTTTACCGTTTTACAAAAACGCCCCCGTATTTTCCTGAAATCAACCCACACTCCGGACTTAAGTCACCCGAACCGTTATTTTACATTTTTTCGAAAACACCCCTGACCTTTTAGGTAATTCATCCGCGGCTCATATTTAACTCAAACAAATGATTTTCTAAATCATCCATATCTTTTAGACCGTAACCCCGATTTAAACATGTTATATATGAAATTTAATTAGAAAAATATGTAGAATATGAATATGAGATTATTTTAATCTGTTATGTATTTCTAAATATTATTTTAGCAGATATTAAAGTCAAACAAATGGTTTTCTAAATTATCCGTATCTTTTAAACCGTAATTCCGATTTTAGCATGTTATATATGAATTTTTATTAGAAAAATATGTAGAATATGAATATGAGATTATATTAACTTGTTAAATTTTTCTAAATATTAGTATAGAATATATTATAGTCAAACAAGTTGTTTTCTAAATCATCCGTATCTTTTAAACCGTAACTCCGATTTTAACATGTTATATACGCAATTTGATTAGAAAAACGTGTGAAATCTGAATATGATGTTAATTTTACCTATTGGTTATTTTTAAATGCTTTTTGAAAAAGAAAATACGTGTTTTTTCAAAAGGTGAACTTGCATTTCAAATGTTTGTATTGTTCAAAAAAGAGTTCATGTATTGAAATATTGTGCATATTTTTTAAATGCCCTTCTAAAAAACGTGTTCATGTAATTCTAAAAGTGTGTGCATGTTAAATTCTTTTCTTTATAGTGTTCAGGAAAGGAAGGCACCGCGTCCTTCCGTCACGAAGTAACATGAGGCGGCCAACCATGCGGGAAGGGAGGCAAGGCACCAGGGCGGCGACACTGGCGTTGCTCCTTCGGCGAGATGAGCTGGCGGAGGGGTTGGAGCGCGCAGGCGCGCGAGCTCGGGCTCCTAGGTACGCACCTCACAGCGCCGAGGCTAGCAGGTACGCAACACATCTCTCAGCGCTGCCTCACATCATGATGAGTGGATAAACTTTAAAGTGGCAGCCGCTTGACAGTGTGATAGACAAATACAATGCGGCTGCTCGCTTGAACTACACATGAATGTACATGGCGTCAACTGGATTCCAACGAGTTGGCATATATTTTTAAATTCTTTTCTTTATCGTGGTTAGCTCTATAGCATCTACATGATTGTTTAATTTCGATCTTAAAATTATAATCTATAGCGCACGATCCCTTTTTTTTTTCGTACCCGCGGCGATTCGGATTGCAAATAAACACCCACTATAATCATATAGGAAAAAAAACATCGATAACTACACATGGATAACTCTGAAAACGTCGCAGGGGAAAACAAGAAATTTATCATGGCGAGTGTGAGAAAAAGCGAGAGAGAGAGGGAGAGGGAGGAGAGAGGGAGAGAGCGACGCCTTAAGATTAACCATATTCAAACATGTTTTGATTTTGTGTGAACACTGAGTCCACCACCGGCGAGGGTGTGAGGATAAGCGGCATCACAAATATGATGCCTCGCTAAAATAAAGGAGATGGACCTATTTGTGGTCTTGAGTGATGGTTGTTGGGTTAAGAGTGTGTGTTGTGCTTTTTCTCCCGTTGCAACGCACGAGCTCTTTTGCTAGTAATTCCAAATAATGAACAAACTGACTTAGAGTCCATAAAATAGAAAATAAGTGCGGCACACTTCCGTTAACTAAACAAAGATAATATTCAACAGTACTTGAGATCGAAGTAATTGAGATTGAAAGATTAGGCAGCATGTGAGCAACGGCGTTGTTCCGAATGGCGGTTCGAGCACCACACATTCACAAGGACTTTAATTTAAGGAGGATATGTACTTTGGTACCTTGTCCTTGTTACTCTAGATTTATGGACTATGCACATGTACATAGGGTGCTGCGTACGGATGGGATGACGGGACGAATCTTGCACTGGTCATCCTGTTGAACACTGGGAAAGCAAGAATTGTGCCCACATATTTGGTGCTGCAGCAAGGCGCATCGCACTCGGGTCGCTATCCGTCTGGCAAGTGAGGCTGGCTGCGTCGAGGACGCCACCCGGGAGTTAGACTACGCTGGCTGCAATGTGGTGAAGCCACAGACCCTAGTGGAGTACATGCTTGAGGGTGTTGCCTACTGCATGAAGCTTAACATGATATCAGTAGCTAAGGTCTTGAATTCCCGTGTCATACATGAGATATGATGTTAAAGTGTACATGTGGATTGATTAGCCTTTCCACTAGTTCATTTTTTTATTGTGTTAGCTAGTGCATGAAGCTTAACAGGGCACCGGCCACAATGTCTTCTATCACGTGAGCCTTGTGGATGGATACAACCTGGTAGTGCTAAATGGCACCCATGCACAGCACACCCGCACATCCAAGGGCAGTTAGATGGCACCAATGCACAGTACACACACATCTAAGGGTAGTAACAACATCTACAGCCGGGATTCTTAAACACCTTCTGCACGTCCTTGCGGACAGCCCCGATCAGTGATAGGCAGGGTTTTTCTTCTCGGCCCAGGAAAAACTTGTTACGGCCCAATTTTTTTGAATTTAAACCACGTAAACCATGTTAAATAAGCTTCATACAAGCCAAATGCCACAGCTAAGCACATGTCTTAGCGGTAGATAGCAGGACCTACTAACTTCACGTTGCACATTCGATTCCTGATTTTTGAAATAATAGGGTTTTGTGCTATTCAACGCTTATTTAAAGGGAAATGATTAGGATCACCCGACGTATAACAACGGGCGCGGCCACTGCAAGCGTGGCTGTTGGATCTGACTTTAATGAGATGGCTAGAAGCAAGACATTAAAGGAAAGATGGATTTATATCTATCAGCTAGCAGTAATGATCATCTACTCACGCGCACTGCCGCCCTGCTATACAAACGGCTTCAACGTCGTCCCCGTCGCCAAAAGTACTTGATGTCAAAACTAGGGAAACACTTGAAAATTGACGACGTAGTGCACTGGCTATCACATTGCATTGTTCTTTTGAGGTCAGATTTCTCATTCTCTACAGAAAGTAACCAAAAGTTTCTCCTTCCCTATAGGAAGTAATCTCATATATTTCTCTTTCTTTGCAGAAAGTAACCTCCATGTGGTAAGGTTTTGTTTGTTTTTCCTTGACGAAAAAATACAACAATTTGTTAATATCAATTTCTTAGTTAACATAGGTAACCCGTCTAAAACATGCCAAATTTGTGAATTTATTTCATGTGAACCGAACTACTGATGATTTTATTCCCTTTTTGCCAACTTGACATACGGCATCTTCGCAAATCATTTTTGGTAGCATCAATCGAATAGTTCTCCTAGATTTTTCAGCAATTCATCTCATCCAGTAGTTTGATAATTTTTTTGTAGACTGGAAACAATATTAATATTTATATTTACTATTCCAAAATAGTTAATTTGTGTAGAAGACTGATGAAAGTTGGATGTTCATGCAATGATGGTGTGAGATTATTAAGAGTGAGCACACGCACACGCATGCGTATGGGTGAGTTCTACTGGTGGTAGCTCCGTAAATAAAACAAGATCTCATCTTCCTGAGACTAACAAATGGGTAGACCTTAGGAAGAAGAGATGACATGACTTTTTAAAGTTTAGCATCCAACCCAAGCATCATAAAGATAAGCCTTACTATTCAAAGGAATGAACAAAAAACTGTTAATATTTTTTAGAGGAATTAAATGGTTTATCACAAAAAAAGAATTGACCAGTTAAAATCTGACCTAATAAAATTGAGCTAGATATTATTTTGAAAATGGGGTGGTGCTGAAATAGAGAGGTGCACATTGGTGAGGTCTCAAGCAATGCTTGCTAGGGATGTGTGATATTGTTTTTCTCCCGTTGCAACGCACGGGCATGTTTTGCTAGTAGAACAAAAGTGCAGCACACTTCTGTTAACTAAACAAAGATAATATTCAAGAGTACTTGAGATCGAAGTAATTGAGATTGGAAAATGAGGCAGCATGTGAGCAACGCCGATGTTCCGAACGGCGGTTAGAGCACCACACGTACACAAGGACTTTAATTGAAGAAGGATATGTACATGGTACCTTGTTACTTCTAGAATCATGGTATATAGCGTACCGCGCGTACGGGATGGGATGACGGCAAACCCATGGATGTGCTCTTTCGGGAGAGAAAAAAAGGAGCTGACATGGTGTTCGTGCATGTACTTCATTGATTCATTATGTCAATGATGACCAAGCTTAGGCTTTTGCCACTCTTTATTCCATAGTCCATCAAATTCTTACTAAAAAACTTGAAAACTTCACAACACAAAACTTAACAGAAAATTTTGTGAGCTCCGTTAGTATTAGAGCATCTCCAGCCGCGCCCCCAACAGGCCCCCCAGGCCACTTTTTCGGTGCCGGCGCTGAAAAAATGGCCTAGTCGCGCCCCCAGGACGCCGAAAATCGTCGGATTGGGCCGAAACTGGCGCCGGCGGACCCAACCCGAACCCGGGGCGCTGGGGGTCGCCTGGGGGCGCCGGACGGGGTGTTTTTGGCGCGAATGTGATGGGCCCGCCCTGTCAGCAACGCGCTGCTTCGTCGTCCTGATCGCCTCGGTTTCCGCGGGAATCAATGCCAAAGCTGCTACACTGCCGCGCCGTCGCGTGCATTGATGCCCCGCGCTGCCGAGATGTAGCACCAGTCAGCCTGCCCATTGATGCCGTGCAGCGAACCGTCGCGTCGCCCGGCGCCACGGGCGCCCGCTGATACGTCCAAAACGTATCTATAATTTATGCTTGCTCCATGCCTCTTTTGTGTGATATTGCTATGATATTTATGCACTTCCATACACTTTTGATCATATTTGGACTAACCTATTAACTCAGTGCACCCCAGTGCCAGTTTCTGTTTTCTGCTGTTTTTGTATTTCAGGTTTTCCCATTACGTAAACTCCCAGAAAAATTCCGGGAAAAATTAGCGTTCCGGGAGCTTCCATGCGGCCAAAGTAGGGCTGGAGGGGGGCCATCAGGGCTCCAGGCGCCCTGGGGGCGCGGCCCCCCTCCTGGCCGCGCCGGGGGGGCGCCTGGGCCCCCAGGCCTCCGCTGATGCCCCCCTTTGGCATATATTTACACCGCGTCCCGAAACCCTCGAGGACGGAACCCTTTTTCACGATCTCATCTCTGTTCCGCCGCCGCCGCGCTTCCAAGATCGGGAGCACCAGGAGAACTCTTTCCCCCGGGAGGCCCTTGCATTCTTTCACTTGTTTCCCATGACTTGTCGGTTGTCCTTTGGCACATTGGCTCTTTCATTTGTGACGACAACATCGTCCTCTTCATTGTCTAACCTAATTGATTGGTGGGAGCTTGAGATCGGCCACAAGTTGTGTCCACTTCCGCTAGCCATTCAATAAGATCCAACATTAGCTAAAGGAAACAACTTCTTCTTCACCTCGTGATACAAAATGTCCGCCGCTGCCGTCTAGCAAACAACATATGTATGAGCACGAGAATGCAAACACAGGAAGCATATGCAAATGATGACAAAATGAAGCAATTGAGCTTACGTGAGTTGCCACTCCCATCCCACTTTGTGGGCGTTTGGTCACTTATGAGTCGTATCCTACATACTTGTTCACTTCCCCTTGAATGATGCCCCACTGATGTTGGAGAGATGCCACATTGTGGGTGGTCATAATACGATGTGGCTCCACATACTCCTTTTATTCGGGATACTCCTTCAGAATCTTCTCCCAATACTTGTTCCCCTTTTCCTCGGTGCCGCATACTGGTTCCATTGTTGTGGCCAACCAAGTTTTGACCAACAAGATGTCCTCAAATCTTGAGAATGTCATACCTCTTGCCTTTGTCGCCTTGCTCTTCTTCTTCTTACAGCTCGGATTGGGATCATATGTTGTCCCAACTTCAAATGCGGTGGTGCCCTCCAATTCATACTCCATTTCGGTCGGATCTTCATTGTCATTGATCATGTTCGACATGAACGCCTCCCAGATAATCATGGTTTGCAAGGATTCATCATATGTGAAATCAACTTGTGGTTTATGCAAAACTTCGATCAGACACGAGCAAACAAAACGTACTAATTCTTGTTCTGTCATTTTGTTGAACATACTGAGGGTAGCCCGGGTGCCGCCGGTGCACGTCCTCATCCTGGCCCGAACGAGCCGCGGCGAGTCACATACGTCGACCGCCGGCATCTGTGTGGGCGAAAAGCTCTCTGGAATGGCCCAACTGGCCGTCGAATCCTCATTTGTCCCAAAGCGGTTGGACGGCGTAATCCGCGTTGGTGCTCGGATGGAAGGGGTGTGGGGTTCCAAGCACGGTGGGGGACACAGCTGCTCAACCATATCTGAACCTCCCTGCGATGACATCGCCACCACTGCCTCCCTCTGGCGCTGCCGGCATCTCCGCATCTTACAGAGAATGGAATTTATTCAACTAGCTCAGCGTACTACTTCCAATTCGAAGGTATGCCCTACTTCGCCTGTTGCATCTAGAAGAGTTGGGCACGTGTTAAGTGCAAAATCTTCCATTGGATGACGTTACATAGCACGATTCTTACTGCAGACAAATTGATGTTGAGAGGCTGGGAGAACAAATTTTTTTGCCCCTTTGCATGCGAAACCTTGAAACGGCCAGACACATCCTTGCAGATTGCTCTTGGTCCATGTAAATCTGGGAGAAGTTCTCCACCTTTTCCAACCTCCTTTCATTAGTCCTACAAACTGGTGCTTGAATGCTACTTTCGTGGAATGGTTTGCTCAACTCAGCGAGAGGTCTGGGGGGCAATCTGCTAACGGAGTCAAGGCACTTGCGATGCTTTTGTTGTTGGGAAATATGGTAGAGCACAATAGAAGAATTTTCCATCATAAGGAACTCCCCGTGGCAATGTTAATTGTTAGAATTAAAGACGAGACGACATCCTGGAAGCTAGTCGGCTGCCCAATTCCATTTGACCCAGGTTGATTCACATAGGCAACCCATGGGCAGTTGAGAGGGCTATGAGAAAAGCTGGGATCATGATGTAATTTTCTTTTTCTTCTGTTTTTGGTCTGTGACCATGTTTGTACCTAGTTGTCGGCCCCTTCATTTTTTAATGGAATCATGGCAGTTCTCGTGATGTCTTTCAAAAAAAAAAAAAAAGCGTATGAGACTGTTGCTTGGCATCCTCCTTCGTAGCACATCCTCCCCTCTATCACGGATGCCCGCTCCTCGCCGCCTCCGGTGGGGCCGATGAGAGCCTTGTGTCAGCACATGAGAACATGTTGAATGTACTACCCTCGTGGGTCATGGACGCATAGTCTAATGTAGCCATGCATAGTGGTCGGTTGGCGCCACCGCTACCAATGGAACCCTCCATTTTCGATGAAGTAGATAAAGGCCCAACAATTCATTCAAATGGAGAAAGTCTGCGAGCATCCCCACTAGAGGAAAATGACCATCCCAGCAGGTCGGTTCATGGCAATGCGTCTACCGCCCATTCACCACATTAGTCTCCATGTACCAAAGGTTTACCAACAAGTGGATGCTAAGATCTAATCAATTCAAGTTATTTTGCAGCAAATATTTCTCACCAAAAAAAAAAATGCACCAAAATGTTTACATCTGATGCAAGTGATTTTCTCAACCCAATTATTTGAAGCTGTTTTGCAGGTGTCTAGTGTTTCTCTCCCGCTTTTTGAAGCTGCGTTGATATTCTTTATGCTTCTACTTGCATCCAAAGCAATCTTTGAGTTTGGATTGAAAAACCTACCTGACTAGTAGTATCAGGGATTGGAGCAAGCTTTTAAAATTAACACTTCTTTCAAATCATAACAAGGCAGGCAGGGAGGTAAACTTGTGTTGCAATTTCATTTATCCAATGACTGTTAAGGGTTTACTCACATCACGGCTTACGTCCTTCTCCACCCATCGGTATTATTTATTTATTTATTTATGATCATAACATTAATCTTATCAGATTAAGATGTCGTTAAAAAGAAGTTCACGAAAACAACCCCACGGAGCATGGGACATGGGAAGTCATAATTCCAATTTGCTCACCATAGAGATCGGCAACCAGCGCACTAACAGTTTTATATTATTTATATATACTCGAAATGCTATTTTCTAGTGACATTTGAGTAAAGATGGAACAGTTTTTGGCACCTAATTAAGTAGAGATGCGTTGCTGTTAATTAGTCAACCAGAGAAAGAAACCACGTGGAACTTGTCATACTTTTCCACAACTCCGTGTTCTTTGACAATTCTACATCCATCTCATGCAACCGAAAGAACAATACTATTATAAATAGATGGCTCCTGCCCGCCACAGTTATGCAGAGCCACTGAGCTAGCAATCCTGCTTACAGTGAAGAACACACTAAGCCTAGATAAACTTGAGCCATGGCTTACAGCTCTAGCTGTAGGGCATGGCATTGCTTGCTTGCCCTCTTCCGCGTCTCCTCTTCCGCATTTGGTCAGCTGTCGCCGGTGTTCTACGCGAAGACCTGCCCGACGCTGGAACTCATCGTGCGCTCCACAGTGACCAAGGCAGTCCTCGTCGAGCGCCGAATGGGGGCGTCCATCCTTAGGCTCCACTTCCATGACTGCTTTGTTCAAGTAATTATTACACTAAACCCTTTTTTTCGACAAAGAGTGGATTTTATTAGCTCAAAAAAGAGCATCAAAAGGATACAAACTCAAAGAGCACACACCCGGCCTCTGCATAGCTAGGATGCACACAGCCAACACAAACACACACACACACAAATAGTTATGTCGATTGATTTACAAGCATATACGGCGAAGGTCAGGTCAGGGTTAATGATGAAATTTTGTTACATGTATAGGGCTGTGACGGGTCCATTCTCTTGGATGACAAGGCTAGCTTCGTGGGCGAGAAGACCGCCCTTCCCAACGTGAATTCGGTGCGGGGCTTCGAGGTGATCGACGAGATCAAGAAGAATGTGGAGCTGGTCTGCCCTGGCGTCGTCTCCTGCGCCGACATCATCGCCCTCGCAGCACGGGACGGCACGGTTATGGTACGTACATACAATCAATGATAGGGTACGTGCACTGTAGTTCTCTGGTAATTGACAATGCTTCGATCGATCGGTATGCGTACGTTGTTCCTCCAGCTAGGAGGGCCTAGCTGGCCCGTGCCGCTGGGCCAGCGGGACTCGACGACGGCCAACCTGAATGAGGCGAACAGTGACATCCCGACGCCTAACTTAAACCTGGACGAGCTCATCAAGGCGTTCAAAAAGAAGCTGCTGAGCCGACGGGACATGACGGCGCTGTCCGGCGCGCACACCATCGGCTTCTCGCAGTGCCTCAACTTCCGCGACCACATCTACAACGACACCAATATCGACCCAGCGTTCGCCACGCTGCGCCAGCGCACCTGCCCCGCCATGGCCCCGCCCGGCGACACCAACCTGGCGCCGTTCGACGTGCAGACACCGCTTGTCTTCGATAACGCCTACTACGGCAACCTGGTCGCCAGGCGCGGCCTGCTGCACTCTGACCAGGAGCTCTTCAACGGCGCCTCCCAGGACGCGCTGGTGCGCCAGTACGTCACTAACCCGGCGCTCTTCGCGTCTGACTTCGTGACGGCGATCATCAAGATGTCAAACCTCAGCCCACCCCTTGGAACCCCCACCCAGATCAGGCGCAACTGCAGGGTTGTTAACAGCTGATCAGCATCCATCCATCCCAAGTTATAGCTTCAGAAATGATATTATATTATGAGATGGAGGGAGTATGTGTTGAAATGTTAAGTGCCTGCGCAACCGTATGAGTATGTAAGTATGCATGCACGCAGAATAAGAGCCGTTTGGTTCAAATAATAATATATGTGACAGTACTATAATGGAAACAAGATATATGGTCTTTTATGCAACATCTAAGAATTGTGTAAGCTCCTAAACGATTGACATCGTGCGGGATGTAAACCTTTTTCATTCGGTGAGCGGTTGTACGTGGTCCATAGAGATTTATACGGAGCCGGTTCGTGTGTGGTGCACATCTAAACGCAAATGTAATAGTAAGCTGAATTAAGCAGACTACAAGAGTTAAATTATTATATCTGTGCTTAGTTGAAGAAAAGAGAAGAGGAGAAGAGAGAATCGAAGTGTCGGCGGTGATTAAGTGTCAGCTATAGCATGATCTCCAAGACAATTTGTGGAGTTATATGGTGGGCCACTTATTAATAAATAATACATATTCATAATTTACTATTATACCTACTGGCTATTTGGTTGGCTATACGTGAGTGATAACTTCTTATAGCCGATTGTTCGCTATATTATTAACTTTGCTCTTAGAAAAGGTCCATGCATGTGGACCTCCCGCACTATTGGAGTTTACCGGCCCGATTGACCTCTCGAATCCGACCTCATGATTCAGGCGGAGTCCCCCCCCCCCCCCCCCCC
>LR738712.1:856858974-856886863 GCA_902687465.1 Secale cereale
CCCCCCCCCTCCCCATTTTGGTGGCACTTCTTCCTGCTGTCTGCAACTAGACCGGGTTCATCGTTGTCTATGGAGATGAAGGCAACGGTGACCGGCATTGGAAGACGATGCGTGTCTGCCACGTAGCAAAGGGGGGATGTGTATTCTCTTTCATGTTTCTCTACCAAGGTCGAAGTGTGTGCCATATGGGATATGCTTCTGTCTCTGACATAAATTTGGATATCTCGTGGAAATTTTGGTTACCGCCAACGAGAAATCGACTTTTCAATCAAAACAATTAAAATTTTAAATTTGAATGAACTATGGTTAGATTAAAAATCATTAAAAATATATTTGGTAACCATCCGATATGTTACCGTTACCACGGTAACTCCGTGCGCTATGAGATGTTTGTTTCACTTGGAATCCAAAACCTTTGTAACGGAAGCATTTTTTTCAATTACATTTTTGAGACGTTATCAACTATGGGCCCACATCTCTGCCAGAAAATAGCATTCCTTACTTGCTAGCGAGGCGGGCTCGTAGCTAAAAGATTTTTTTTAATTTGTAACAAATTAGTTTTCTAGGACAATTTGTCCATGAATGGACAGTTTAATTCTAGTATGTGGATAACACTAATGTTCTAAATGGGGTTAGTGATAATATTGGCTTAATGTGTATTTGATTATTGTTACTTTACTATATGTGTATGATCTTTTAGTAAGTATAATGCCCAATATGGAAACTGCAAGCATGGCACAACCAAAGCAGAGTTTACGGGCACCCAGGAGGAAAACATGTAGCCAAACACATAACGAGGAGTCTGGAGGGGGGATTGTTGTAGGAACACACGTTGAATGTATTAGTCTTTTGAGGTGTATCAACACTGATCGATGTCATCGTGCCGATACGTCCGGTTGAACCTGTCATGATTATCGAAGAAGTGGATCAAGTATGCCCGGGCTGGTCATAGTGTGAGTAACTTAGTTAGTAACATAACACACCTCAAGAAAAGTTTGCATGTGTTGTAGTTAATGAAGAGAGAGGAATTTGGGGTAATGTAATATGGTATCGTAACATAATGCAACTCAAAGCAAAAAGAGTCTACAATCTAATAAATGCAATCATTATTGATACACTAGTAGAAATACGACTTTTAGTATCGGTTCGTAACGACCTTTAGTACCGGTTCTGGAACCGGTACTAAAGTGTAGGGACTAAGGGTCCCCCGCCTTTAGTCCCGGTTCAACACGAACCAGGACCAAAGGCCCAACACGTGGCACGAGGTGCGTCGTGGTCTGGGGGAATTTTTTTTTGATTTTTTTTTTGAAATAAAGCAAAAGCAGCCCGCCTACTGGGCCGGCACGGCCTGCATACGACTAGAAACCCAACCTCTAGTTGGGCCAGGATGCAGGTCCATACGACCCAGTAGGCCCCACAGGGCAGAAGGCTTGCAATAGGCCCACAAAGGATTGCTTAGAGAGGAGCTCGACACGGTAGCCGCGGCGGGGCTTATAAACCGGTGCGAGCTCCTCTCAACTAGCGAGGTGGGACTAAACATTGTGCGCTGCGGGTGGCAGCGCGCCACCTTTAGTACCGGTTGGTGGCTCCAACCGGTACTAAGGGGGGGGGGGTCTTTAGTACCGGTTGGAGCCACCAACCCGTACTAAAGGTCATCACCCCTTTAGTATCGGTTGGAGCTCCCAACCGGTACTATAGGTCACAAATGAACCGGAACTAATGCATAGCCGTTCGAACCGGGACTAATGATGCCAATAGTGCCGGTTCATTTACAAATCGAGATTAATGTGTCTCACGTAAAGTAGTTTTTCTACTAGTGATACTACTTCTATATTACTTTGCCCTATAAAGATAGTAACATAGACTAATGTCATATGTACTAGTATAAGTTACTCCTCATTATGACCAGCTTTAGGCTAGTCATAGTGGGGAGTAACATACACTAGGGTCATGCATACGACACTAGTCTATGTTACTACCTTCATAGTGGGGAGTAAAATAGAGGTAGTGTCATAGGTGGTTATATTAATTAGCTTGTAGACTTGTCTTGCCTTGGGAACTGTTTTGTGATGGTAATATATATGCGGTAGGAGCCTTTCCTAGTGTCTTCATAGTCAACAAAACATATTATGTTATAGTAAACACTTCTCTCCTCATTAACTGCATGCCTCATAGGCAAACTTATCTTGGGTGAGCTATGTTACTAGCTAAGTTACTCCCACTATGACCATGCAAGTAAGGAGGACCAACTCGATCAGATTGACTTGCCAGTGCTTGGTTCACTGCCTGGTTGCCTCGCCAACGTGGATGGATTTTGTCGCCTGTTCCATGCCTATGTGTCACGTCAAACGGATTGAGCATGGCCCAACGCTTTTCTTAGGAATTAACTAGTTTAATGAAAGGGTTAATATCTGCTTATGTTGGTTTCATTATTGGCAACCGCCTCCTTGTAATCGCCTTTGTACTAGTTATATATACCCGAAATTTATCAGTGAAAGGAATCATTACATCATTAGCTAGTTCTGTTACTCAATATACCTAAAGGTTATATGAAGAGCAATATCATAAAGCACATTGCTTGGAACTTATCGTCGCAAATTATAGAAAAGTGAGTAAACAATTTACAAATAAAATATTGTGAAAACTTAGCAGATTTTTCACAATATCATTACCAAAATTTCATAACCATATCCATGGAACTGGTATAATATAATCTTAGAATTTGCAAAATCAGGGGAGTAAACTCCCAAATTATAACATGTTAACAATCATCATATTGCATGTACTGTACTCTTTTTTTCTTCATGATTTTTCCCCTAATGTTTCTCATAAACAAGACAATATAAACACAAGATCCATATATGCCATATCATTTTCTCTTTATATTTCTTCTACTAGGTTTTAAAGGAGTTTCCCATGACATATCAGATTGCATTCTTGACCTATTATGAGTTTTCTTTCGAAGTTTCTCATAACAGTTTTTAATGATGCAATATTTTTTAAGATCGTATGCGTACTTTCAAGTTTTGCCACATCGTTGTTTTTACTATAAAGTATATAAACCATATTTACTGTTCTCTAAACTCACCAACGAGTTATCTTCTTCTTCAAAGGTTTTTCTCATATGAATTAACAAGAGACGATAATCATTATATGTTTTATCATTTTCTCCATATTTTTTCACTGTGTTTAAAGGATTTTTAATAACATATCAATTACTATTCTCCTCATATTTTTTCCCAGTGTTTGGGGAGCACTATTTCTCAAAATGAAGATGATGAACATTCTGAAAGGCAAACACATATAAGACGAGTATTTATCAAGATGATTTATATTCACAAAGACAAGCATTGATTAGATGGAGTGTTAGGAATTAATTGATTAGTTTAATTAAAGGGTTAATAACTGTTTACGTTTGTTCCACTATTGGCAACTACTTCTTTTTAATCGCCTTTGTACCAGGGTATATATACACTCCGACCTCATGATTCAGGCGGAGTCCCCCCCTCCCCATTTTGGTGGCACTTCTTCCTGCTGTCTGCAACTAGACCGGGTTCATCGTTGTCTATGGAGATGAAGGCAACGGTGGCCGGCATTGGAAGACGATGCGTGTCTGCCACGTAACAAAGGGGGGATGTGTATTCTCTTTCATGTTTCTCTACCAAGGTCGAAGTGTGTGCCATATGGGATATGCTTCTGTCTCTGACATAAATTTGGTTATCTCGTGGAAATTTTGGTTACCGCCAACGAGAAATCAACTTTTCAATCAAAACAATTAAAATTTTAAATTTGAATGAACTATGGTTAGATTAAAAATCATTAAAAATATATTTGGTAACCATCTGATATGTTACCGTTACTACGGTAACTCCGTGCGCTATGAGATGTTTGTTTCACTTGGAATCCAAAACCTTTGTAACGGAAGCATTTTTTTCCAATTACATTTTTGAGACGTTATAAACTATGTTCCCACATCTCTGCCAGAAAATAGCATTCCTTACTTGCTAGCGAGGTGGGCTCGTAGCTAAAAGATTTTTTTTAATTTGTAACAAATTAGTTTTCTAGGACAATTTGTCCATGAATGGACAGTTTAATTCTAGTATGTGGATAACACTAATGTTCTAAATGGGGTTAGTGATAATATTGGCTTAATGTGTATTTGATTATTGTTACTTTACTATATGTGTATGATCTTTTAGTAAGTATAATGCCCAATATGTAAACTGCAAGCATGGCACAGCCAAAGCAGAGTTTACGGGCACCCAGGAGGAAAACATGTAGCCAAACACATAACGAGGAGTCTGGAGGGGGGATTGTTGTAGGAACACACGTTGAATGTATTAGTCTATTGAGGTGTATCAACACTGATCGATGTCATCGTGCCGATACGTCCGGTTGAACCTGTCATGATTATCGAAGAAGTGGATCAAGTATGCTCGGGCTGGTCATAGTGTGAGTAACTTTGTTAGTAACATAACACACCTCAAGAAAAGTTTGCATGTGTTGTAGTTAATGAAGAGAGAGGAATTTGGGGTAATGTAATATGGTATCGTAACATAATGCAACTCAAAGCAAAAAGAGTCTACAATCTAATAAATGCAATCATTATTGATACACTAGTAGAAATACGACTTTTAGTATCGGTTCGTAACGACCTTTACTACCGGTTCTGGAACCGGTACTAAAGTGTGGGGACTAAGGGTCCCCCGCCTTTAGTCCCGGTACAACACGAACCAGGACCAAAGGCCCAACACGTGGCACGAGGTGCGTCGTGGTCTGGGGGAATTTTTTTTTATATTTTTTTTTGAAATAAAGCAAAAACAGCCCGCCTACTGGGCCGGCACGGCCAACATACGACTAGAAACCCAACCTCTAGTTGGGCCAGGATGCAGGCCCATACGACCCAGTAGGCCCCACAGGGCAGAAGGCTTGCAATAGGCCCACAAAGGATTGCTTAGAGAGGAGCTCGACACGGTAGCCGCGGCGGGGCTTATAAACCGGTGCGAGCTCCTCTCAACTAGCGAGGTGGGACTAAACATTGTGCGCTGCGGGTGGCAGCGCACCACCTTTAGTACCGGTTGGTGGCTCCAACCGGTACTAAGGGGGGGGGGGGGTCTTTAGTACCGGTTGGAGCCACCAACCCGTACTAAAGGTCATCACCCCTTTAGTATCGATTGGAGCCCCCAACCGGTACTATAGGTCACAAATGAACCGGAACTAATGCATAGCCGTTTGAACCAGGACTAATGATGCCAACAGTGCCGGTTCATTTACAAATCGAGACTAATGTGTCTCACGTAAAGTAGTTTTTCTACTAGTGATACTACTTCTATATTACTTTGCCCTATAAAGATAGTAACATAGACTAATGTCATATGTACTAGTATAAGTTACTCCTCATTATGACCAGCTTTAGGCTAGTCATAGTGGGGAGTAACATACATTAGTGTCATGCATACGACACTAGTCTATGTTACTACCTTCATAGTGGGGAGTAAAATAGAGGTAGTGTCATAGGTGGTTATATTAATTAGCTTGTAGACTTGTCTTGCCTCGGGAACTGTTTTGTGATGGTAATATATATGCGGTAGGAGCCTTTCCTACTGTCTTCATAGTCAAAAAAACATATTATGTTATAGTAAACACTTCTCTCCTCATTAACTGCATGCCTCATAGGCAAACTTATCTTGGGTGAGCTATGTTACTAGCTAAGTTACTCCCACTATGACCATGCAAGTAAGGAGGACCATCGATCAGATTGACTTGCCAGTGCTTGGTTCACTGCCTGGTTGCCTCGCCAACGTGGATGGATTTTGTCGCCTGTTCCATGCCTATGTGTCACGTCAAACGGATTGAGCATGGCCCAACGCTTTTCTTAGGAATTAACTAGTTTAATGAAAGGGTTAATATCTGCTTATGTTGGTTTCATTATTGGCAACCGCCTCCTTGTAATCGCCTTTGTACTAGTTATATATACCCGAAATTTATCAGTGAAAGGAATCATTACATCATTAGCTAGTTCTGTTACTCAATATACCTAAAGGTTATATGAAGAGCAATATCATAAAGCACATTGCTTGGAAATTACTTATCGTCGCAAATTATAGAAAAGTGAGTAAACAATTTACAAATAAAATATTGTGAAAACTTAGCAGATTTTTCACAATATCATTACCAAAATTTCATAACCATATCCATGGAACTGGTATAATATAATCTTAGAATTTGCAAAATCAGGGGAGTAAACTCCCAAATTATAACATGTTAACAATCATCATATTGCATGTACTGTACTCTTTTTTTCTTCATGATTTTTCCCCTAATGTTTCTCATAAACAAGACAATATAAACACAAGATCCATATATGCCATATCATTTTCTCTTTATATTTCTTCTACTAGGTTTTAAAGGAGTTTCCCATGACATATCAGATTGCATTCTTGACCTATTATGAGTTTTCTTTCGAAGTTTCTCATAACAGTTTTTAATGATGCAATATTTTTTAAGATCGTATGCGTACTTTCAAGTTTTGCCACATCGTTGTTTTTACTATAAAGTATATAAACCATATTTACTGTTCTCTAAACTCACCAACGAGTTATCTTCTTCTTCAAAGGTTTTTCTCATATGAATTAACAAGAGACGATAATCATTATATGTTTTATCATTTTCTCCATATTTTTTCACTGTGTTTAAAGGATTTTTAATAACATATCAATTACTATTCTCCTCATATTTTTTCCCAGTGTTTGGGGAGCACTATTTCTCAAAATGAAGATGATGAACATTCTGGAAGGCAAACACATATAAGACGAGTCTTTATCAAGATGATTTATATTCACAAAGACAAGCATTGATTAGATGGAGTGTTAGGAATTAATTGATTAGTTTAATTAAAGGGTTAATAATTGTTTACGTTTGTTCCACTATTGGCAACTACTTCTTTTTAATCGCCTTTGTACCAGGGTATATATACCCGGAATTCGTCAATGAAAGCAATCATTCCATATTTTACTTCTCTCTCTCCCTCCCTCTCTCTCTCTGTCTCTCTACAGGTTTCTTTCTTGGCTGCACGACACTAGAGATGTATTTTTTTTCTATTGTGACCCAACCGCCGTGAGTGAGTTACAAAAGGCTATAATTTATTTAGAGTAAACTATTTTAATTTTTAAGAACTATTATGATCTTTTCAGCAAATGATCTTAACTATTATAGTTTATATTACAATTACCAACTACAGAATGTTTTGTCTTATTATTATTATTATTATTATTATTATTATTATTATTATTATTATTATTATTATATCACTCGTGAAAATCTAATTTCACTAAATAGTATAGCATATATCACAAGTAGTTTGATGTAGTCAATTCTTTTAGACACATTTCCTTTGTATTAATCAAATTATTCTACATCAAAGAAGAATACAATCGCAAGTCATCAAGGATTTATATGTGCCACTTAGATTAATCAAAGCTCGGTATTACCGAGTTTTGGTTGTTTGCGGAGTGCTTTTTGTAGGACACCTGGCAAAGACGTTGTTTACCGAGTGTACACGTATTATTTATTTGTTTTTGTAGTAGTTCACATTGAATTATTACATGTTGGTCATTTTCTCCTTAATTTTCATTAACTTTAGGTATCGATGTGCCCTGTGTTATTCCACTACTTGATAGGAAGTGGGAATTCGACCATGCTTGATCGAGTTCAATATTTTCCATACTCTCTTGTCATACTTGTTTTTTTTATAAATCAACAACCACTTTACTTCCTCTTATTTATATCCTCCCTGACAGATACATCCCATCGCTAGCCGTCTCTATGGTAAACTCCATTTGTTGTCATCTATCACACAATTCTTCTTTCAATAGTTAGATTCCATTTTCTTTCAATCCTAATTGCCTCAACCCTGACTCATACGGTGTGGGTTGAGTAGATGGATGTGAGGCCAATAAATTTCTCTCATTTTCTTACATTTATGTGGTTTCCCACTCACAACAATTTATTATTATTTTTTATTGTACATCATGCTCGGTCACACCAATAACACATGCTTGGTCCACATATTCTTCTTAACAATGACATGCATGTATGGTACGTGATGCTTATACATGTATATACTCTCCGATTCTTTCATGTCTAGCACTTCTTTGTCACTTTAAGCTATTGTAAAACTTATCACTCATGACTAATTCTATTCTTTACAATTGTGTACCGCTAATTCTAGATGACTATTTTCTTGCCAAGACTTCTTAGGAACTGTCATACATGTGTTGTACGAAGTCCTTATATGTATATAATTTACGTATTATCCATAGTGTGCTTCTTTTCCGACTTATAAACCACTATGAATGTTGTGTATGATGTCCTTTTTTCGTGAGAGTCAGACTGAAAATGTGTTTTGGAGCCCAAGCTCTAGCGATCCCTTTTTTTTGTAAAATTTCAAAAATACAGTTTTTAACGGTTATTGTTTTTGAAAGCCATTTCATATGTATATACATATAGATGCATTTGAATTACTAGTCGTTAACCCGTGCATCCGCATGGGCTAGCAATTAAAAAAACATGAATTGTAAAATAAAGCTAATATTATTCATTACTAAGTGAGATGTTATATAAATAAATATTAAGAAAATATATTTTTCTTAATTGATCAATTTTTCATGGCTAAATAAATGAATCATGGTGGTGAGCACTGAAAATCATAGTTTCTTGAATTGGAACAGACTGATGCACGACATACTGGAATGTGCTCGGAGGTCTACATCGTACCGCCAAATATTGACAACGACCAAAATTGTACTATTAATGAAGGCATTGTACAATTGAGTCAACAATATTTTTTCTCTAAATTTTTTGGCAACAGTCTTAAACAGAAAAATATACATATGCGCACTCCTCAGTACATTTTTGTTTTTTCAGTATTTTGGAACATATAGCCAATAGATATACTAAACACCAATGAACCAAACTTATTTAATTGCCGGTTAGATAATTGTAATCTTATGCCTTTATCGTCTGAAATATCTATATATTTAGAACCTCTAATAATTTTGTCGACAGTTGGGTATCATGGAAGAATGTAGACGCAACCATATTACGACGGACAATCTATCGCTCGAAACATGTCGAGGCTACATCTAAATAGTGCAACTGCATTGGTTTAATTCATATGAGAAGTATTTTGGCACCTTACACTATAAGATCAACCTAACAAAATTCCTACCCACCTTTTACAGAGAAAAAAGGAAAGCTACCTAGTATGAAGGAATAAATCATGTTATTTATGAATTCCGATTGAACTATATGTTTTTTTTGTGGAACAGATACCTTATAATTTGCAACTGGAATAAGTGTAGCTTAAATGCAATTAGTAATTAGTGATGTGCACTTGCTTAGTAGCATCTATTATAGTATGGAATGCTACATATCATGCATGATAAAACACAATAAAAGGTGTTTGATTGTGGATAAATTATCCAAGGACAATGGGTTGACCGATAATAAGAAAAAAAAATACATCGTCAGAATTTACAGAAAAAGAAGTGGACTTTTTTGAATAATAAAGCTAGCTAAATATTAGGCTCATGATAGATGTATCCCAAGTTGGCTGCAACTTTAAGAAAATTGGTCAAATACGATGTTTTCGTTCATCTCTGTTATTTGAGGGAACGTGGAAAATAGAGATACCGTACACACTGACCCAATATGAAAGTGCAAATCAAATGTCAAAATGAGGACACCTAAATTTTGCTAACTACGTACAGATAATGAAATGAGAAAATGTACCATCATCTAATGCACGAACGAAAAAAGATAACACCATTAATAGTTTAGCATTAATAATTTATATCTCCTCATAGTTAATCCAAAAAATACAGATAGAGATATAACGAACCTTAGTATGCCTCTAAATGTAGGGACTACATATGAGATGAAGATTAGCTGAAAAGGACCGGTCAAACAACATCTAATAGAAGAAAGTAATCCAAATCTAGAAACATGTTATTTAAAGAGAGAGAAGTGAATGTTGAAACATGAACTTTATTCTTTTAATTTTGCACGAACGGACAAACTGCTGGTCGCTTCTTCTGATTAATTCATTTCTAATTAATATTGTAGAATGAAAAATAGGCAACTACTATTGTTGTCCTATCATATAAAAATATCAAAGAAAACCGTCTCCAAACCTAATAACTAATGAGATCTTTGTATTTCTAAAAAATAGTTTTACTGTGCAAGCAATGATACCAGTTCATAATTTCTGCTCATCGCCTTACCTCATTGATACATGAAGAAATAACGCTATTTTCGAAGTGGCCAACATATAGTTAGACACCATCAATACCTTGATCAAAAAACTACATTTCTGTAATATTAACATGGTTCTTGAAAAAAAGCTTGTGCAAATAGAAACTTCAGAAACTGACTATGATTATTAGAATTCATATATTTTTCGTTACCATGCTGGAAGAGATTATGTTCCAGTAACTAAGGAAGCGACGCTACCTGATCTTCGAATCTTTTGGAGCACCTTTTGCTTGATCCATTATTCAGAAAAACCATAGTATGAAGGGAATGCAGATATCAACACCTGAATAGTGCTATTGTTCTTGCTAATATGGTACAAATAGAAGGGAAATAGGAAGCTACAAATACTATTTTTCAGGGTGAATGATATCACTACATGTGTGTCTAAGCATAACATCTCTGATGAGATATATATTTGGATATCCAAAGAAGTAACACGTACACCATGCAAACGTTGAGATATATCTGTAGAAGTTGCTTTCATCTTCTTGCATCAACCATGATCGATCAAGCTCAGAGATCTATCTCCTCGTCCTCCTCAGATATATGACCAATGTTAGACACCATTACCACCATAAGTCCGTCGCCAGATGCTGCGAGCTAGAGGAAGCCATGTACTGAAATGAAAACCGCAGCTTCCTTGTCCCTTAATGTCTTCCATGAAAAATACTACAATCACTGGAGTTTTTATGAATTAAGAGAATACTACCTCATTATGATCTGTTGTGTATAATTAAGAACTTGTTGGTAAAAAAAGAGCTTGGGATGAGGAAAGGCTGAAGTAAACAACTGTGCGTGAGTTGATAGATAGTTGTACATACCTTGATGGATAGATTAGATGGCAATTATTTATTGTTGATCACGCCAAGGATCAGGTTCAGGGCCACGGGCGCTATGTATTTGACTGTAGCCTTGAAAAGCAGACCTCCAAAGGTGATCAATGCTCTCTGCAGCGTGCTGCATGTGCACCGCTAAGTTCAGTTACCGCCAACAACGGCGTGGACAGATGGTGGTGAAAGGAGATCAGTACTTAATCCAGTTATCCTCTAGGGTTTGCTTTGAGACATAGTTGATCCAGCGGAGGTGGGATATACGATCCAGATAAAACAGAATAGGGTGGACGCTGGGTCACTGGCTGCCAAGGGTTTGGTGGTTGACTGTACATAAAAGACTTAGTTCCACATTAGTAACAAATATACTATGTACCGAAGAAGATTACATGGAAAGTTCAAAAAAGATACGTACAGTACATCATAGTGCTTAATGTTGTACTATAGCTTTATATGCTTCAATAAATTCCCGCAAAAAAATATGCTTCAATAAATTACTGAGGAGAACTCTTCAAGTCTTGGAAAAGAACAATTCATCGAACACTTTGAATGCATTGCCAAATAGAAAGACCTATAGATTGGATTCAGACTGGCAGAGGAAGGGTCCTGAGGAAAAAAAACTACTGTACGTTCTTGGCTGGACTTAGTATCGCATCACCAGGTCGATCTTGCCATCGTAGAAATCGGCTGGACATCCCCAAGTCCGGCCACGTGCAAGACGTGTGTGTGGTGCTGGTGCATGTCTCACCATGTAGCTGGGCCGATGCTTGCACCCAACATATCATCTTCCTCTGCGCCTCCCTGGTTCGGCCCTGACCAGACGACCGCATCTCCTTCCTCTTCCTAAAAGTGGAAGATTTCACGATGGTGAGAAGACAAAACAAAGCGGCCTCACATCTATCAAATGGCGGCCGTGCATCTCGCAAAGGGTGACCGTGGGCTGCCGTGAGTAATTCATGGCGGCGAGAAGCAAACTCATCAAGAGAAAGAAGATGCAGCAGCCACGCGATGGAGAAGCAACGATTTGGGAGAGGCGGCCATGGTTTTCTTGTGGAAGATATGCATGGTCATCGTTTATATGAGGCTATCTTGGATCTGCTTTATGAGGCGGGATAGATCACCAGGGAATTCGGAAGATCGAGGGAGGTCGTGCTCTGCCCGAGAGTTCCAGCCAAACACGCTTGACCTAACATGATCACACGGTTGACCTTGTAAAATATTAGATGTTTTTTTCTAGATCAAACACAGAGGCCTATATGGTGTGTCAAGCCATAAAAGAGTTACATGGGTTAATCCGGACCGTAATAACTCGGTCCCACCGAGATTAACGGCTCCTATTTTCTAATTAACGTGGTAATTTCTTGAGAGTCTCTAATTAGTATAGGTATAGATGTGTATATTACCACATTCTTTCCAATTTTTTGGACACTTTTCAATATAGTTTTTGGATCTTTTAAATTTTGAGTTCATTTCAGCCAGCCAGCTCCATATATATGCTTGACTCATCCCGCATTTCTCCTGCAATAAATTTTATTTTCTAAATCCAGAATTTGTAAGATGGTAATATGTGGAAAAAATTGAAATGAACATAAAAGATAAAAACCAAGCTCATTAGAGTTGAGGGAGGTCACGGCACTGCATTCTGTCTACCGTGCAACAATGATTGCCAGCCACCAGCCATGCAATGAGGACTCAAACGAAAAAATAATGAACTTGCAACTAAAGTGCAAAGGAGAGTAGAGTGAATTCAATATAGAATTGTTCAGACATACATGTTCAATCCGTTTGGCTATGGACCAAAAAAAAGTTAAAAATAAGCTTACCTAATCGCTAAGAAGTAGACCATTAATTAATGACAGATGATGCCGGTGATAATTTAATCATTTGCAATTTAGTAAGTATGCCTACACGGCTACACATCTATAGGAAACAGATTGCATTAGAATTGTTTGATGTGAACGTGTGTGAACTGGATTTCTCTGAATTACGTGACGTTTGACTTGGGAGGAATTACTTATTTGAATTTCCTTTTAACGGATCTATTGTTAACTATTTGGATGTCACGTGTCAAACTTTTAGTACACACCAATTTTGGTATGTAATGTTATATCCTTAAATCCTAACCGTTAAGATCTAAAACTAATGGTCGCGACAATTTAATCTATGTGGATAAACGTGATGTCATGTTTGTCTTCCATCTTAATTATGTATGTAAGCCATGCGGTGCACGTGAGTATAAGTCTCCTGTTGGAATGCACGGGAACATTTCCAAATTTAGCCTAAACTTTTTTAGTTATTCATAATTATTATTTATTGTTTCAAAATATGATTTAAACCATAGCAGTTTCTTTACAATTAGCAACTATGTAATGATGATATCAGTTTTATTATAATATTTTAACATAGGTTGTGAAAAATGTGATTTCACTAAATTTTAAAAAGTATATACTATAGGCAGCTTGACGTAATCTTTTATTTTCAAGGCACTACCTCTTATTCTATTTTTTTCAAATTATTCTAGGTCAAAGAAGAACTAGATCAAAAGTCTCCACAGGCTTATCGTGTGCCACTTAGATGAATTACACATATATGTTGTTGTTTGTCGCTACTTTTTGTTCCCTTAAATATCATGACCGAGACATATAAAGTTGATAGAGGTTTCTAGATTGCAAGCTTGCCTATTTTCTGTGCAAGTAGAAAAAAGATAACAATCCTCACACCGAATAGAGAAGTATAGAATATGGAAATATATGTGAGTCGTTCTCTAGCACTTCTACTCTGATGGTTTACTGGTTCTTCCATGGCCAAATGTGTCTCTTGTGTTGTGTTGTGTTCAAGAATTAACTGACGTCCATCCATACTTTGCACTTGATCTTGAATTAACATAATATAACGTGTCTGCATTTTTCTCTTCATTTGATATGCAGTCTATATAATGCTTGCTTTATACTTGATAGAACTTTGCCAATTTTGAAATAGGTATGTAATATGCATGGCCATCTATGCATTATGTTTTTTCTTGGTTTGATACACATCTAGATAACAATACTAAAAAATAATCTCAACCCAAAAGTTGATAGTGATATACACCTCATGGATAAGTTGTGCTAAGCCAAGCACAAAGAACGTACAAAAACAAGATAAATATGTAGCAGTAGTACATGCAAGCCCCATCATGTAAAAGAGATAATCGTATATGAGAAGAACTGACCCTGGCATAGATAGTTATGTTTCTTATGGTGTAACCAACCCATCCAATCTCAAGCCTGGACTTGATACGGGTGCTCGCATATTTTCCAGATTTTTGGGGGGCCTTCTGGCACTATTATTTCAATTGTTTTGTATGCCCGTCAACTATGAGGGGCTTATGATGACTTCGTCAATCTCAAGATCTACCGGTTTAGTCTCTCAAAGGTGCTCATAGAGGTAGAATTTTTTTATATGTTGTGAGTGTCTGCGTTTCATTAAAAAAAGGTAATCTTCTACAACTGGTATGGTAGTTCGTTTTGCATATGTTGATATGTACACATCATATACCAATTAATATTCAACAAGTCTGTTATGGCATATTTCTCCCTTAGTGTTTTTGTTGATTGATGACAATGTTTTTTGTGGACTAATCGTGTGCACTGAGCATTTCAGATAATCTATCTTATGGTACAAGATGATTTTAACCCCTCTGGATATTGATGAAGATGGTGTTTTCTTGCTTTTCTCTTTCGGTGGACTTGAGTTGTAGGAACACCGTACTATTAAGAGGGGGTCCGCTTCAGAAAAGTTTGGGTGGAAATAAACACGTACACTATATCTTTGCACCCTCGTTCTTTCCCGGCAATTGAGCTTGTCCATCCGTTGTGTTTGAACCTTGTCAGAGCAGGCTAAACAATAGTACCGCTCCGGCGGTACTGCCGATGTACAGTGCGGCTCCTACTTCCGCCTAATTTTTGGTTTTGTAAGCGAGTGGTAGGAGAATGGCAGTTCGCCACGGTATGCGGTACTACGGTGCTAACTGCCTCTCTACTACCGTGGGTTTACTAGTCACCCACAAGCTAAGCGGAAGTACGTACCGCTGCTAGCCACGATAGCACCGCTCCAGCGGAACTACCGATGGCTAGTATTGCGGGAAGTACCACTTAATTTTCGGGTCTAGACTGTTATGTTTCCTAGGCGCGGTACTACGGTGCTAACTTCCTATCTACTACTGTGGGTTTACTAGGCATCCACAAGCTAAGAGGAAGTACCGCTGCTAGCCACGATAGTACCGCTCCAGCGGAATTATCGCTGGCTAGTACCACGGGGAGTACTGCTTATTTTTCGCTTCTGGACTGTTCAGTTTCATGGTGGAAGTAGAGCGGCAGCTCAAGGCGGTAGTACCACCTCCGGTGGTTCAAGCGCCCTGCCCTCCTCTACTACCGCGGGTATCTACTGCAATTCAATTCCAAGCGGTAGTACCGCTAAAGGGCGCGGTATTATCGCTTTGGCGGCACTACCGTCCCCCTGACTTGCTCAGGTTGAACTACGCAGCCAGTACTTCTATGCCAGCGAAAGTACCGCTCACCAGAGGGGTACTACCGCTTATGCACGGGCTGTGGGAGCATAATGATTGGATCCTTTCTCCCACTATATAAAGGAGTCATTTTTCTTCTAGTTGACTACCTCTTCCTCCCCTAAGCTCCATTGTTGAACTCAAGCTCATTCTTGCCCGATCTCTCTCCCAGGCCAATCAAACTTGTTGATTCTTTAGGGATTGCTCGAGAAGGCGTAGATCTACACTTCCACCAAGAGAAATTTGATTCCCCCCACTAATCATTTGCGGATCTTGTTACTCTTGGGTGTTTGATCACCCTAGACGGTTGAGGTCACCATGGAGCCACATTCCATTGTGGTGAAGCTTGGTGGTGTTGTTGGGAGCCTCCAATTCGGTTGTGGAGAGAGCCCCAACCTTGTTTGTAAAGGTCTGGTTGCCTCCTTCAAGGGTACCACTAGGGGAATTACAACATCTCCAATTGTGTGAGGGCGTGAGGAGAATACGGTGGCCCTATAGTGGCTTCTTGGGAGCATTGTGCCTCCACACCGCTCCAATGTAGATGTACTTCCTCTCAAAG
The DNA here is from genome assembly GCA_902687465.1 of Secale cereale. Lineage (NCBI taxonomy): Eukaryota > Viridiplantae > Streptophyta > Magnoliopsida > Poales > Poaceae > Secale > Secale cereale. The sequence goes on from LR738712.1 coordinate 856,875,224, forward strand.
GGAAGTAACTTCGGTAACACATCCTCGTCTTCATCGTCTCCACTTATGGTCGTCTCTTACCTTTACTTTGTTGAAGCTTTTGTGTTGTATCCTTGCTTTCTTGTGTTGTTCTTGTTGTTAGCATCATATAGGTTGCTCACTTAGTTGCATATCTGGACAACCTATTCGTTGCTAACAAAAATTTGCTAAGAAAAGTTTAAAATTGGTTGTTGCCTATTCACCCCCCTCTAGTCAACCATATCGATCATTTCATAGTGTCAATCCAAGCACCCATCATTTTGGTCGTACGTACAAATAATTCGATTTGCATTTGTTCAATTCTATCCTATTAGGTGCATCTATGGTTGTCGATCCTACCCAAAGGTTCAGACCGGATCATGATTCATGTTAGTGCGTAATACGTACATTTTTTTATTTACTACTCCCTCCATCCCATAATAAATGACTCAACTTTACGGAAATCCTTTTCTGAGCCCAGGCTCACTTGCACCCGCGCTGAAGAAATCAATCAAAACAAATACTAGAATATTTTAAAAAATTCCAGATTTTTATGGTAGATAATTAGATGTGTGAGATCCGCTCTAATTTTCAAGTCATTTGGACATCTGAGCAGCACTCGGCGAAAAGAAGACAACTTCAGGGTCTGTACAGAAGTTTATTGTTCGTGTACTATACTGACCCGTTTTGTCTTTTAGCTGAGAGATATTCAATTGTCCAAATTATCTGAAAAATGAAGCGGACCTCACGCAACTAATTACCTGTCATAGAGAAAAAATTGATTTGTTTGAATTTTTCTAATATTTGTTTTGATATTTTTCTGTAACTAGGTGCAGATGAGCCTGGGCACCAAATCGTTGCACTCCTCAAAGAGAACAAGTACGTAAGTAAACGTGCATAATTAAGGCGAGGCGGGAAGAACTAGAGGACACGGTCTCCAGCTGGAAACGAGAGCTATTCTGCGGGCCACTAGCTGAGAAACAGACAAGCCTGCTGCACATTCAGTCTCTAATCTCTGACCGGCCGGCCGGTGTGTGCTACGAGCCAAAACCCTAGTCGACGGGGTGATGGAGAACGGGAGCAACAATACAACACAGTTGGGAGTAGGACACATTTGTAGCATCGATCTGGCCATAGCACTTGGACAGCATCATATACGGTTATCAGCGCACAAAAGAAAAAAAAATAACAAGAAGAAGAAGAACCATCATATAAGGTCGGAGATTGTCCATCCAAACTACATGCATGCACGCTTGTTTCGGATCGGCTACGCCTGGAAGTCTCAAGAGGTTTGTGCGCAATTTGCATAGTACTCCCTCCGTAAACTAATATAAGAGTGTTTAGGTCACTATTTTAGTAATCTAAACGCTCTTATATTAGTTTACAGAGGGAGTACATGCATACATGCATGTCGGCAACGGATCCGTATGTCCAACCTGGAACGTCGGCAAAAGTCTACTAATTACAATTAGCACGAATTTTAAAGTAAACATGTTTAGCACGTTTTCAGCCGTGCGGACGTGTCCGCCTGCATCACTATGTCAAAGTCGAACTCAGCGTTGTAATTCGGGGGTGCTCGTATCCCATAAACTAACCGAAAAAGTACAAGCTGTAAATCCAGTGTGGTGTGCAAAAGGTTTTGATAGAAAACAATGCTCCCAAGAGTTGGTCCACGTCGAAATTCGGTTTTACCGTAGTACTATTTGTTTTGGCATATCTTCGAATCAATGCTCTTCAAATAGGCTTTCAACCCGCTATATAGGTAAAACAAACATCCATACAACCACCTCAACAGTACCCAAGCAACAACGACGGATGGGGCGACCGCGCAATCATGCCCAAAGAAAGCACAAAAGAAATATGAAAAAAAAGCCACCTAGTGGCAGCAGGCTCAACGGTCCTGCGAGCAAATGAGGCGGCGCGTGGTAGCCTAGGAGCACGTCCAACATAAGCCCTTGGAGGTCACGGCCCCAATGTCTACATAATTGGTGCCAGTGCTGCAAAAAAGCAAGGACATTGAACAACAAGTCAGAGGCACGTGGAGGGAAGACCCTCTCAACCACCATTTTGTTACATGTCATCCATAGCGTCCAAGTCATAGCCGCAAACACAAGCTAGAATAGGCGGTGTTGCCGCTCGATCTGGTTGGCTTTGATTTCAAGGAACCCCGAGAGATCCAGGGCCTCTCAATCAGGCCCCAGGGCTTCACGAATGAAACTCTAGAGAGCTCGAGCTGCCATGCACGAGAACAAGATATGGGACCCGGTCTCCTAGACCTCACAGAGGGGAATAGGCCATCACCCGGCCCGTGGCTCTTAAGCACCTCCGTTCCATAGGGAAGTCGGTCCCTCAGTAATTGCCACATAAAAATCTTGATTTTGGGCAACGGGGGGCCTTCCAAAGAGGACCCGTCCAAGAGATGGTGGGTGAATGACACAAGGACCGGTATGCCTAGCCCATAGAGAAAATACTCGAAGGTGAAACTTACCAAGCTACGGAATCCGGGTAGTCTGGGAGCACCGGCGGGAAGACAGCCCGCAACCTAGCCCACTCTCTGGTCTCCGCCTGCCCAAATGTACGTCAGAACAAGATGTTCCATATCCATTCTGAGTGGCCACGGAGACCAGCAACATCGGATTAGCGCATATAGAAAACAGGTTGTGGAAACCCAAATGAAAGCGCAGATAGCAAACAGGTTGGGAAACCCAAATGAAACGGGTCTCCCCCAACCAATGGGTCAAGCCAAAATAAAGTTCCTTCTCCATTACGTACAGAGAATGACACTCCAATGTGGAACTCACTTGATCTGTTGGATGTACTTCTAGATTTGGGAACCCTCCGAATGCGAGCATGCCAGAAGGGGATCGCCCCGAAGATACTTAGGATGAATAAGCTAAAGTCACAAGCCCCCCTCCCCTAGCATGATCTGTCAGATTCAACGCAGCATGATGGCCATGTTCATGCGACGAGATGCTAGGATGCCTAGCTGAGCAAGGTCCTTGGGCCTACAAATATTGGCCCACCTGACAATATGGCATTTATAACGGTCGTCTGTTGCCTGCCAGAAGAATATGACTAGATCCTTAACAAACAAGACATGTACCCCTTCCGGCAAGATAAACAACCTCATCATGTACATGGGGAGACTAGAAAGGTTATAGCCTATTAGCCTCTGAGTTCATGTGATTATACATTATAAATTCAAAGGTTCTAGCATATAAAAGAAATAAATTGGAGAGTATGTGATTCTTTGGCAAAGAAAAAATACCCCCCCCCCCGCCTCTCCAATTTTGATTGTTAAAGAAAACAAATATCTTAGTAGATCAACTATAGTGATCAGCATGCATCATGCAAATGGATTTGAATAAGCAATCAATGGAACGACACATCTTCACTTGTCTGAAAGCCAGGTGCAACATGAAGAACAAGTGAGTAGCATGCCATGTCTTTTTTCTGTCATTTGCACTTCGACCCAGTAGACACAATTGTTCCTATGAAGTGGTATGCCAAGAACTTTAACCCTACAAATTAGATACTCCCTCCATCTACTAATATAAGGCCACTTCAGTTTTTGTGTCAAATTTTGACTTATAATTTTGGTCAACAAAATATGGGGAACATTCCATAACATATATTATTGAGAAGTTCTTTGAAATGTGCATCAAATGGCAATTTTTTTTGACATATAGCTCGTATTTTTTTGATAAAATTGGTGGTCAAAGTTAGACATAAAATATATGAAGCGTCCTTGTATTAGTAGATGGAGAGAGTATATCTAATCATGACTATTAAGACATTACGGGACTACACCTAAAGGCACTCCACTCCACTTAACTAATGTCCTTACATTAGTTGGAAAACCAGCCAGAGAGAGAGCAACATATTTATGCTATCCCCACTATCTTCCTCCAAACATTAGAACATATATATACAAATATCACGGCAAAGATATAGGTGATTAAGTAATACAAATTTGTTTCTTGCTAAGGAGCATCCCTATACGTCTCATCAATTAAGGTTCATGGTTCCAATTTGATTTCAGAAAAAATGGAACAAATTTTACTGATTTCGTCTTTATATATCTCAACCATCGTTGATGGTGGTGTTCTATGAAGGTTTTTTTTTCACAATATACCGATGGTTCAATACAAAGTTGGTTCCAGATAAGTTTGCATTAGTTTTTTTTTGTTTTCCTCCTTGAAGACTGATAACCCACAAGTGTAGGGGATCGTAACAGTTTTCGGGGGTGAAGTATTCAACCCAAATTTATTGATTCGACACAAGGGGAGCCAAAGAATACTCTTAAGTATTAGCAGCTGAGTTGTCAATTCAACCACACCTGAAACTTAGTATCTGCAGCAAGATAGTTTGGTAGCAAAGTAATATGATAGTAGCAGTAACGGTAACAAAGGTAACGATAGTGTTTTTGTAGTTTTTGTAATAGTAGCAACGGAAAAGTAAATAAGCAACAAGAAATATGTGAAAAGCTCGTAGGCATTGGATCGGTGATGGGAAATTATGTCGGTTGCAATTCGTCATGAAGAAGTTATAACCTAGGGTGACACAGAACTAGCTCCAGTTCATTAATGTAATGTAGGCATGTATTCCGAATATAGTCATACATGCTTATGGAAAATAACTTGCATGACATCTGTTGTCCTACCCTCCCGTGGCAGCGGGGTCCTATTGGAAACTAAGGGATATTAAGGCCTCCTTTTAATAGAGTACCGGACCAAAGCATTAACACATAGTGAATACATGAACTCCTCAAACTAAGGTCATCACCGGGAGTGGTCCCGATTATTGTCACTTCGGGGTTGTCGGATCAGAACACATAGTAGGTGACTATAGACTTGCAAGATAGGATCAAGAACACACATATATTCATGAAAATATAATAGGTTCAGATCTGAAATCATGGCACTCGGGCCGTAGTAACAAGCATTAAGCATAGCAAAGTCATAGCAACATAAATCTCAGAACATAGTGGATACTAGGGATCAAACCCTAACAAAACTAACTCGATTACATGATAGATCCCATCTAACCCATCACCGTCCAGCAAGCCTACGATGAAATTACTCATGCACGGCGGTGAGCATCATGGAATTGGTGATGGAGGAAGGTTGATGATGTCGATGGCGACGATCTCCACTCTCCGGAGCCCTGAACAGACTCCAGATCAGCCCTCCCGAGAGAGATTGGGGCTTGGCGGCGGCTCCGTATCGTAAAACGCGATAATTCTTCCTCTCTGATTTTTTTTCTCCCCGAAAGTGAATATATGGGATCCGGAGATACGTCGATGGAGCACCAGGGGGCCCACGAGGCAGGGGGCGCGCCCTAGGGGAGGGGGAGCGCCCCCCACCCTCGTGGAAAGGGTGTGGGCCCCCTGGTCTGGATCTTTTCGCAGGTATTTTTTATATTTTCCAAAATAATTCTCCGTGAATTTTCAGGTCATTCTGAGAACTTTTTATTTCTGCACAAAAACAACACCATGACAATTCTGCTGAAAACAGCGTCAGTCCGGGTTAGTTCCATTCAAATCATGCAAGTTAGAGTCCAAAACAAGGGCAAAAGGGTTTGGAAAAGTAGATACGTTGGAGACGTATCAACTCCCCCAAGTAAGGATGGCAATTTTATCCATGGACATGGATATCCATGGATATCCGACCCGAATGGATAGGGTTTGGATATGCTTTTGTGTCCATGGGCAGCGCCCAAACCCGACCCGATTACTCGTGGGTAGGGCATGGATATAATCTTGTACCCATGGGTATATCCAAACCCGACATGATAGTATGACTTAATGGCAAAAACCTACTATCCCTACCCCACAGTCACATGTCCCACTGCAATTTTACACTTTGTTATCCAAAACATGCAAAAGAAATTACACAATCCTCGTCATAATGTTTATTAGTTGACATTCAATCCCTACTGTAACATATCCCAATGCCCTTCCCTTATTTTTATCTCCTTGTTAAATGACTCGTCATTCTCATTTGTTAGAAAAATACTAAATGATCTTATGTTGTTAGTGAACGTTGATTTACCATAAGTGAAGCCTAGCCTGCCACGAAATGAAGAATGGAAAATCTTATGTTAACATTGTGTTATGTCTTATTTATATGTCTAGATAGGACCCAATGGATATCCAGTGGGTATGGATATCCATCGGGTTTGGACATGGACATAATTTCTCACCCATGGATTTTTTCATGGGCGGGCAAAGACTGTCTTCATGGATATGGATATGGATTTGATATTGTTCAACCCGATCCAAACCCAACCCATTGCCATCCTTACCCCCAAGCATAAACCTTTGCTTGTCCTCAAGCAATTCATTTGATAAACTGAAAGTGATAAAGAAAAACTTTGACAAACTATGTTTGCTCTTGTTGTTGTAAATATATAAGCCAGCATTCAGGTTTTCAGCAAGATCATGAACTACCCACATTCACAATAACTTTCAGGTCTCAAGTCTACTCACATCAATGGCATAATCAACTAGCGAGCAATAATAATAAACCTCGAATGACAACACTTTCTCAAAACAATCATGATATGATATAACAAGATGGTATCTCACTAGCCCTTTCTGAGACCGCAAAACATAAATGCAGAGCACCTTTAAGGATCAAGGACTGACTAGACATTGTAATTCATGGTAAAAGAGATCCAGTCATGATCATACTCAATGCAAATTAATAGTAATACATGCAAATGATAGAGGTGCTCTCATACTGGTGCTCTTTTATAAGAGGATGATGAATCTGCATAAAAGTAAATAGATAGGCCCTTCGCAGAGGGAAGCAGGGATTTGTAGGGGTGCTAGAGCTCGATTTTAAATAGAGATGAATAACATTTTGAGCGGTATACTTTCATTGTCAACATATCAACCAAGAATCTCGATATCTCCCATGCTACGCACATTATAGGCGGTTCCCAAATAGAATGGTAAAGTTTATACTCCCCGAACCACCAACAAGCACACTCCACGCCTAGCCCGAAACAACGGGTACCGTCCAAACCAGCAACAGCCTTGGGGGAGTTTTGTTTAATTATTATGATTTTGAGCATGGGACTGGGCATCCCGATTACCAGCCATTTTCTCATGAATGATGAGCGGAGTCCACTCATCGTGAGAATAACCCACCTAGCATGGAAGATATATACATCCCTAGTTGATACATGAGCTGTTCGAGCATACAAAACAGAATTTCATTTGAAGGTTTAGAGTTTGGCACATACAAATTTACTTGGAACGGCAGGTAAATACCGCATATAGGAAGGTATAGTGGACTCATATGGAATAACTTAGGGGTTTATGGAAGTGGATGCACAAGCAGTATTCCCGCTTAGTACAGGTGAAGGCTAGAAAGAGACTGGTAAGCGACCAGCTAGAGAGCAACAACGGTCATGAACATGCATTAAAATTAATCAACAATGAATGCAAGCATGAGTAGGATATAAATCATCATTAACATAAATATCGTGGAGGCTATGTTGATTTGTTTCAACTATATGCGTGAACATGTGCCAAGTCAGATCACTTAAATCGTTCAAAGGAGGATACCATCCCATCATACCACATCACAACCATTTTAATATCATGTTGGCACGCAAGATAGACCATTATAAACTCTCAGCTAATTAAGCATGGCATGAGCATCTATGATCTCTAATTGTCATTGCAAGCATGTTTCATTCATAACAAGCCGAATCAGGAACGATGAACTATCATATTTACAAAAACAAGAGAGGTCGAGTTCATACCAGCTTTTCTCATCTCAATTAGTTCATCATATATCATCTTTATTTCCTTTCACTAGCACGACCGAATGGTGTGGATAATAACAATAGTGTGCGTGCATTGGACTAAGCTGGAATCTGCGAGCATTTATTACAAGAGAGAAGACAAGGTAATATGGCTCAAGGTTAAATCAACAATAAAGCATATGAGAGCCACTAAGCATTTTAATCATGGTCTTCTACTCTTAACCCCCAAATAAAATAAAATAAACTATTTACACGGGAAAGCTCCCAACAAGCAAAAGAAGAACGGGAAATCTTTTTGGGTTTTCTTTTAATTGCTATTACAAGCAGGACAAGTAAACTAGCTAGAAGCTACAACTAATATTTTTTTGTTTTTCTTAAGGTTTTTTCTAGCACACAAGAAAAAGACTAAGAAAAAGAAATGAAACTAAACATGGATGGTACAGTGAAAGAGTGTGAGCACCGATAACCAGAATAAGTGTGAACATGAATGTAAAATCGGTGAGAAACACGTACTCCCCCAAGCTTAGGCTTTTGGCCTAAGTTGGTCTATGGCCAGTATTGGCCTGACGGATATCCAAAGTCGTAGTTGGGATTGTACTGAGATGCAGCAGCTACTGCCCGCTGAGCTGCAGCTCGAAGGCGGGCTGCTTCCGTCATATTATGATACGCATTTGCCTCCTCCATGGTTATAGTGTATCTCCCTTTTGCCTGAAAGTCAAACAAGGTAGGGGCAGGAAGAACAATAGGGATGGCATGATGCCTGTTAAAGATTAGTCGATATTTGAGGGATTGATCATCCCTCCCTATAAACCGGTGACGAGTCATAGCATGGCAATCCAAATAAGCAGGAGGTAAAGGTTCATCATTCTCGTGCACAGGCACACCAAGACGGCGGGTTATGCGAGTGGCATAAATCCCACCAAATAAATATCCGTGCATACCATTATGGTGTAGCCTACGTGCAACAATGGCTCCCAAGTAATATTGTCTATCACCTAGTACAACACTCTTGAGAACACTAAGATCTGGGACACACATGTGACAAGCCTCATATTTACCATTTATGCATCTACCAATAAAGAGAGCAAAGTAATGAGTAGCAGGAAAATGGATGCTCCCTATGGTAGCCTGTGTGATTTCTCTAGATTCCCCCACTGTGATACTAGCAAGGAAATCTCTAAATTCAGATTTGCGAGGATCACCCATACTGCCCCACTGTGGGAGCTTACAAGCATCATTAAAATCCTCTAAGTCCATGGTGTAAGATTTATCATACAGGTCAAACAGGACAGTGTGAGAATTACGTGAAGATGAAAATTTAAACCTTCTCACAAAGGTATCAGTTAAGCCACGGTATTGAGGGCACTTATCTTGTATGAAGCCCTCGAGGTCAGCGTTGCGCACATATGCATAAAATTCGTCCTTGATGCCAACCTGATCCATAAATTCGTCTGACGGCCATTCACAAGGCCGCACGTCAGCATCCCTTGGTAGTTCATCGTCCGGCTCACGAAACGCGAGCCTCGGTTCTTGCTTCTTTGAAGAACCACCTTGGAAGTTTTTCCTATGCATTTTTCTGAAATTTTTAGTAACTCAAAATAAAAGTTAACCAAACTCAACAAGATTGATAGCAACAACTCCTCTAAGTGCCTAGAGACTATATCATGCATTAGAACTACTTGGGACCAAGAAAATTTGACATGCAGGATCAAGAACAAGGTCACTACAGTAGCAAAAATTTGTAATAAATAAAGCACTAGAACAAAAACTAATTGGACCAATGGAGGAGTCACATACCAAGGAACAATCCCCCCAAACAGTTTAGTGAATGGTGCTTTGAGCAAGGAGATCGAAAATGGCAGCAAGATGAGCTAGAACTCGGGTTTGAGCTGGTTGGTGATTTTTTTGTGCAGGAATAAGTAGAGGGGGCCACGTGGTGCCCTCGAGGCAGTGGGCGCGCCCTGGACCCTCATGGCCAGGTGCTGGCTCCCCTTGCTGTGTGTTCTGTGCCACATTTTCTCAAATATTCCATAAAAAATCATATTAAATTTTTAGGGCATTTGGAGAACTTTTATTTTCGGGGTATTTTTTATTGCATGGATAAGTCTGGAAGCAGACAGAAAATACTATTTTTGCTATATTTATCCTAATTAACAGAAAGTAAAAGGAGGGTACATAAGGTTGTGCTATCTAGATTCACCTATCCCATGCTCATCAAAAGGAATCCATTAACAAGGTTGATCAGGTCTTGTTAATAAACTCTTTTTGAATAACATGAAACCGGAGAATTTTTGAATAACACTAGGTTACCTCAATGGGGATATGTATGTCCCCAACAATAAGAATGTCATATGTATTCTTGACAGTAGGAAGAGGAAATTCAAAACCTCCAATAGTAATAGTTGAAATTTTTCCAATATAATTGATACTGTGGACCTGAGGTTGTTTCCTCGGAAAGTGTACCGTATGCTCATTACCATTGACATGAAAAGTGACATTGCCTTTGTTGCAATCAATAACATGCCCCTGTGATGGGCCTCTAACCCCTCGTTGGTTACCCCAAGTGGAAGGTGAAAGATGCAGTGTTGTGGAAGTGTTTTCCCTTAGCAAAGATGCCAAGGATCGAATCCCCAGAGACTCCTAGGTTCAACAAGTAGGTGTCAACTGCTAACGGCGCAATTAGCAATCAACGTGGACCTGCACACAGATACAAATAACTTTGCTCCCAACGAGTACAGAGAGGTTGTCAATCCCTCCGGCCTTGTAGTTCACAAAGGATTAAAAGCAATGATAGTAGTGATAGATAGTGTTTTGCAATAGTAAGTAAAAGCGAAAAGTAAATAGTGGATGTGATCAATGATGGTAATATGGACCGGAGTCACATGATGTTCACTAGTGATGTCTCTCTCCCAAAAGACGATAAAACAGCTATGTGAGGTAAATGAATTACAGCTGGGCAATTGACAGGACCACGAACGCAAACCAATGCTGACTACATTGCAAGAAAGGTTGAGGTTCAAAGCATGGGCGGTATGCCAAAGTAAGTAGACCGAAATCCATCAATATCTACTACTAATCATCCACCTTGAGATATCTATCCAGAACATCTCGCTGGTATTAAGTTGCGAGCCCCACCCATAGTGTAAACTCAAAGCAACAGACAACTGCATTAAAAGAAATTTGCGTAAAGTAAACAATCCTTGCACCCGCGGGCACAAGCACCGTTGTTTTCCCCCTTGTGGCAACAGCACATCCCCTAGACTCATGTTTCTGTCACTCAAGCTAGTCATCGAGGGGCATGAACCCACAATCAAGCATAACGTTCCCTCTTGGAGTCACTACGTATTACTCGGCCAAAGCAATAAATAACAACGGAGAACATGCAAGAATTACTTATGAACATAAATATAAAAGAGGTGAATCAAATATATTACTCAAGATCAATCTGAACATAATCTCATAATCCATCGGATCCCAGCAAACTCATCATAGCAACAGCATAAGGATTACATATGTGCCTCGATCATGTAGGGCAGCTCACGAGGACTAATTAGTGAAGCACAAGAACGGGAGGAGAACATCACATAGCTACTGGTCATGGACTCATGGTCCAAGGGAGACTACTCACGAGTCATCCGGGAGGCGTCCATGGTGGTGGAGAAGCTCCCGGTGGTGATCCTCCCCTCCGGCAGGGTGCCGGGAAGAGTTCTCCTGGTGCTCCCGATCTTGGAAGCGGCGGCGGCGGTGGAACAGAGATGGGATCGCGAAAAGAGTTTTTGTTCTGAGGGTTTCGAGGGACCCTCTAAATATATGCCAAAGGGGAGCACCGGACGGGCTTCGGGGGGCCCAGGCGCCCCCCCCCCC
>LR738712.1:856893677-856929116 GCA_902687465.1 Secale cereale
GGCCCCCCCCCCCCCCCGGCGCGGCCCAGGGGGGGACGCCCACAGGGCGCCCCGAGCCCCAGTGCCCCCCCCCCGGCTGTACTTTGTACTTCGGGCGCAAGGTCGGTTCCGGAACGCTGATTTTTTATATAATTTTTCTGGATTTTTCCCGGCAGTTCTCGTAACGTGAAAACCTGAAATACAAAATCAGCCGAAAACAGAAACTGGCACCGGGTTGCACTGGATTAGTAGGTTAGTCCAAATATGATCAAAAATGTATGGAAGTGTATGAATATCATAGCAATATCACCCAAAAGTGGCATGGAGCAAGCAGAAATTATAGATACGTTTTGGACGTATCACCCTGCAGTATTCAAAAAGGGTCTACCAAGGATAATAGACATACTGTGTCGAGTTATCAAGACCATGTATTTCTTCAATAGGTGGTAAATTCTTAACATCTTCGGCTTTAATACCTTTTTCTTTCATGGATTTCTTTGCTTCTTGCATATCCTCAGGACTGAGAAATAGAACACCTCTTTTCTCCGGAGTTGGCTTAGGGGCCGGTTCAGGATGTGTCCAATTATTTTCATTTGCCAGCATATTATTCAATAGTAATTCAGCTTGATCAACTGTTCTTTCCCTGAAAACACAACCAACACAACTATCCAGGTGGTCTATGGAAGCATCAGTTAGTCCATTATAAAAGACATCAAGTATATCATTCATCTCAAGAGGATGATCAGGCAAAGCCTCCCCCAAGCTTGTGGGAGACTCTCTTCTTCAATTTGTACAAAGTTATATATTTCCCGTAAGGCAGCTTGTTTCTTATGAGCGGGAAAATATTTAGCAGAGAAGTAATACATCATATCCTGGGGACTACGCACACAACCAGGATCAAGAGAAATAAACCAAGTCTTAGCATCACCCTTTAACGAGAAAGGAAATAACGTAAGGATAAAGTAGTAACGAATCTTTTCATCATTGGTAAACAGGGTGGCTATATCATTCAACTTAGTAAGGTGTGCCACAACAGTTTCAAATTCATAGCCATGGAAAGGATCAGATTCAACCAAAGTAATTAACTCAGGATCAACAAAGAAATCATAATCCTTATCGGTAACACAGATAGGTGAAGTAGCAAAAGCAGGGTCATGTTTCATTCTAGCATTCAAAGACTTTTCTTTCAGCTTAGCTAATAATTTCTTAAGATCATATCTATCGTTGCAAGCAAGAAAGTCTCTAGCAGTTTCTTCATCCATAACATAACCCTCAGGAACAACAGGCAATTCATATCTATTGGGAGAAGCTTCATCATTACTTTCATAAATATCATCAGTTTCAATATTTGCATTCTCCCTAACCTTAGCAATTTGTTCATCAAGAAATTCACCTAGTGGCACAGTATTATCAAGCATAAAAGTAGTTTTATCATACATAGCGGAAGTGGCATCATCAAGAACATACGACATATCAGATTCAATAGCATGAGTAGGTGTCACAAATTTACCCATAACAGAAGGAGAATCAAGTGCAGAGCTAGATGGCAGTTCCTTACCTCCCCTCGTAGTTGAGGGTAAGATCTTGTTTTTTAAGTCCTTCAAGTTCTCCGTAGTGATCAACAGATATAAATCCCAAGTGACTTAAAGAATAGAGCTATGCTCCCCGGCAACGGCGCCAAAAATAGTCTTGATAACCCACAAGTGTAGGGGATCGCAACCGTTTTCGAGGGTAAATTATTCAACCCAAATTTATTGATTCGACACAAGGGGAGCCAAACAATACTATTAAGTACTAGCAGCTGAGTTGTCAATTCAACCACACCTGGAAACTTAGTATCTGCAACAAGATAGTATAGTAGCAAAGTAATATGATAGTAGCGGTAACGGTAACAAAGGCAACGTTAGTGTTTTTGTAGTTTTTGTAATAGTAGCAACGGAAAAGTAAATAAGCAACAAGCAATATGTGAAAAGCTCGTAGGCATTGGATCGGTGATGGGAAATTATGTCGGATGCAATTCATCATGTAGAAGTTATAACCTAGGATGACACAGAACTAGCTCCAGTTCATTAATGTAATGTAGGCATGTATTCCGAATATAGTCATACGTGCTTATGGAAAAGAACTTGCATGACATATTTTGTCCTACCCTCCCGTGGCGGCGGGGTCCTATTGGAAACTAAGGGATATTAAGGCCTCCTTTTAATAGAGTACCGGACCAAAGCATTAACACATAGTGAATACATGAACTCCTCAAACTAAGGTCATCACCGGGAGTGGTCCCAATTATTGTCACTTCGGGGTTGCCGGATCTTAACACATAGTAGGTGACTATAGACTTGCAAGATAGGATCAAGAACACACATATATTCATGAAAACATAATAGGTTCAGATCTGAAATCATGGCACTCGGGCCCTAGTGACAAGCATTAAGCATAGCAAAGTCATAGCAACATCAATCTCAGAACATAGTGGATACTAGGGATCAAACCCTAACAAAACTAACTGGATTACATGATAGATCCCATCCAACCAATCACCGTCCAGCAAGCTTACGATGGAATTACTCACGCACAGCGGTGAGCATCATGGAATTGGTGATGGAGGAAGGTTGATGATGACGATGGCGACGATCTCCACTCTCCGGAGCCCCGAACGGACTCCAGATCAGCCCTCCCGACAGAGATTAGGGCTTCGCGGCGGCTCCGTATCGTAAAACGCGATAATTCTTCCTCTTTGATTTTTTTCTCCCCGAAAGTGAATATATGGGATCCGGAGATACGTTGGTGCAGCACCAAGGGGCCCACGAGGCAGGGGGACGCGCCCTAGGGGAAGGGGCGCGCCCCCACCCTCGTTGACAGGGTATGGGCCCCCTGGTTTGGATTCTTTCCGCAGGTATTTTTTATATTTTCCAAAATAATTCTCCGTGAATTTTCAGGTCATTCCGAGAACTTTTTATTTCTGCACAAAAACAACACCATGGCAATTCTGCTGAAAACAGCGTCAGTCCGGGTTAGTTCCATTGAAATCATGCAAGTTACAGTCCAAAACAAGGGCAAAAGGGTTTGGAAAAGTAGATACATCAAAGACTTCCACATATGTTTGGTTGAGTTTCAACAACTCTATTAAGAGTTTGGAACCATGTGAGAGATTGTAAAATGTGTTTCATATCCCCATTTTTAGTGAAGTTTCCAGGAAGTTTCAAATATTTCAAACCAATTCAATAGAAAAAATTTATTACATTTAGCTGATCTCGGCAACATTAATACATAACTCTTCCCCCAAAAGTATATTTAATTCGCTTGCCTTCCACTATGAATACACATGAAACACTGCTCTTATGGTTCCTTAATTGTCTTTTCCTTTCTATTTTATCTTTGTGTGCCCTGGAATTGTTGCTATCACACGACTTGGGATTACATATATTCATCACGGCATGTACCCTTATCTGCTCCCCCCATCTTACATAGCTTGGCTGAATATGATCTTTATCCATAAAGATCGATAACCACACTATTTTTAGATATAATTATTTATATCTACTGGAAATGCCATTTGCAAGTGACATATATGTCAATATGTGAGCAATATCTGTAAAGATGGATCAGTTTTTGGCACCTACGTAGAGCGGTAGAGGAACGTTGCTCTTTGTCAACCATGGAAGAAACCTGGTTGAACTTGTCATACTTTTCCATGACCCTAGCTATAGCTAGCGGCCTAACTTTGTCCATTCTACAGTTCCAGCTGAAGGAACACACGCAACTGAAGGAACACTACACTCATTATAAATAGGTGGCTCGTGCCCGCCACAGTTAAGCAAACTACTGAGCTAGCTATCCTACTGTGAGTCTGTGAAGAACACACGTACGTAGCTAGATAAATTCCTGGGCCATGGCTTCCAGTTCCAGCTGCATGGCATGGCATTGCTTGCTTGCCCTCTTCCTCCTCTCCTCGGCCGCGTACGCGCAGCTCTCGCCATCGTTCTACGACACGAGCTGCCCGACGCTGCAGCGCACCGTGCGCGCCACGGTGACGAAGGCAATCCGCGCCGAGCGCCGAATGGGAGCCTCCCTCCTCAGGCTCCACTTCCACGACTGCTTTGTTCAGGTGAACTATTTAAACCGCTAAGCAAACATCTACATTCATGTCGATTGATTACAATCATATTTTTATTCAGTTGCGTAATTAGGCCACGATTAATGGTGGAATTTTGCTCTATAGGGCTGTGACGGATCCATTCTCTTGGATGACGTCGCTGGTAGCTTCGTCGGCGAGAAGACGGCGTTTCCGAACGTCAATTCGGTGCGGGGCTACGAGGTGATCGATCAGATCAAGAAGGACGTGGAGCTGGTCTGCCCCGGCGTCGTCTCCTGCGCCGACATCGCCGCCCTCGCAGCACGGGACGGCACTTCTCTGGTACGTATAATTAATGGACAGCTGCCTCTGCAAGCATAGTTTTTGTGCTGACAACACACACCTGGATCGGTCGTGCTCCAGCTAAACGGACCCAGCTGGGTGGTGCCGCTCGGCCGGCAAGACTCGACGACGGCGAACATGATGGAGGCCAACAGTGACCTCCCGGCGCCCAGCTTAAACCTGGACGGGCTCATCGCCGCGTTCGCCAAGAAGCAGCTGAGCCCGCGCGACCTCACGGCGCTCTCCGGGGCGCACACCATCGGCTTCTCGCAGTGCCAGAACTTCCGCGGCCACATCTATAACGACACCAACATCGACCCGGCGTTCGCCACGCTGCGCCAGCGCACCTGCCCCGCCGCCGCCCCCGCCGGCGACAGCAACCTGGCGCCGTTCGACGTGCAGACGCCGCTTGTCTTCGACAACGCCTACTACCGCAATCTGGTCGCCAGGCGCGGCCTGCTGCACTCGGACCAGGAGCTCTTCAACGGCGCCTCCCAGGACGCGCTGGTGAGCCAGTACGGCGCCAACCGGGCGCTCTTCGTGTCCGACTTCGCGACGGCGATGATCAAGATGGGGAACCTCGCCCCGCCCACCGGAGCCGTCACCCAGATCAGGCACAACTGCAGGGTCGTCAACAGCTGATCTCATCCACAGCATCTATTCGACTCACATCATGTACTTCATGTGTAAAGTTTGGTTGGCCACCAACCAGCTAGCATGGCAGAATAAGAGCCGTTAATCTGGTTCGGATAATGTCTGGGAAGCTGGGGCTGGCTGGTTCAGAAGTGAGGTGACTGCCAGGATTAATTGCGTGATACTTCATCATGTAATGGCGCGTTTGGTTATCTCCGTCGTTTTTGGCACTTTGCATACTTATCTCAGTTGGACGTGATTGAGCCAATGCAATCAAAAAAATCAGCATCTGCATTAGAGGAGCATTTTTTGCCTGACGTTGGGTTGCGTGGTTGAGTTCTACACACCGAGCACTTGTATCATCCATACAACTAAAATGGTGATTGAGTGGGTCTTTCCGGGGCTGGCATGTGACTCGTTTTTCAAATTTCTTGCTTTCTTGTAACACTAGCACCCGCTCTCTAGGCAGCGTGACGGCGATTGATTTGGGCTCATGCTGGATAAAATTCTGGCTACTGTGCGTCGGTTATCCTCTTCGTAGGGCCGCCTACTAGATTGCCATTTGGTGGCTTTTTTTCTTTATTTCCTGTATGCTTTCTTGGTCTGAGTTGCGGAACTTTAAGATTGACGAAATCATCACAGACGCCACGTTATCAACGGGAACTTCGGCTCCCACCTCTCTGGCCGCCCCTCCCATATTTTCTCATCTCCCACATGATTAAGAAACTACAAAGTTACTCCTAAAACTAAGAACTGCAGTTAAGTCTCTCAGATACACCTCCATGGAATGATTATTGAAAGACATAATTCTCCAATGGCTTCAACAAAGAAGATATAATTGGACTGGAGCAGTACGCTACCACTCATACGCCTGCACGAACTTGATTGCCGAAAAAGGTTCTAGAGAGCCACTTGATTCGCCCATCCTAAAAGGTCGAGCGCACCATGGCGGATCCTGGCGCCAGAGGCTGTTCCGGAGCCGCTCGAGGGCTCCGGAGAGGAGGACGGACGATGGGCGCCGCGACGATAGAAGGGGCTCCGGTCGTGACAACGATCGTCGGCGCGGCCGCGCGGTGGAAGACCTTGGCAGGCGTGTCGACCTCTCCCGCGAACAGGTGCTGCCTGATGGGACGGTCATCCCTGCCTCGGGGCGTCGCCCACGTGCTACGTCCCCGGTCTCTTCTCGCCGTCGGAGTTACAGGACGGTGCCGAGAAGCCCGAATCGTGCTTAATCACCGCTGGCGGCGCTCGCCTGGCGCATCAAGAAGGCGTCCTTGGCCTGCCTGGGTGGCCGCCCTGCCACGGCGGTGGTTACCCCGTCGCCTGCTGCTGCGGCTCTAATTTCTGAGCCGCCGAAGACTGTTTCTACCATGGCACTCCAGGGGCGACAGGTGCAGTTGCTGCTGCATGGCGGTGGTTCAGAGTATGCGGCTGCGATCGAGGCGGCGGCTAGGTCGCCTTCCACACCAGTTTTTGTGCCCTGCTCGCCGGCCCCTTCCATCACTCACGAGCCTTCTGACACGACGCCAATCTTGGCCACCCCGCTGGCGACCCCGACATCTGATGGGGCTGATTCCACACCAGCTTTTGTCAAGAGAAGGTCCCCTCTGCTGCCAACACCGGTGACGTCCAGGCCGAAGCCGACCAAGACGAGACGCAAGACTCTGGCCCCTGGCTTCTCGGTCAGCAGGAGGAGTGCGCGCCTGCAATCCAAGAACAGGTCCACGCCGGTAGCTCAGATGGCCGAGAAGATCCTTTGTCGTAGAGTCGGCATTGTGCAAGAGGGCGACCAGGTCACTGAAGATGCTATCGCGAAGTTCGCGGAGCTGTTCCGGGGCCAGCTTCCCCCGTTAGCTGTCGGTGCGCTTCGGGCCTTCTTTCGCCTTGACTGCGACCTTGCGACGGCTGTAGAGGAGGCGCTGATCGAGCATGGTGGGGCTGCTGCTCTGGACCATGATGTGGCTGATCAGGTGGATTGCACGGCTGCAGTCTGACGCTCCAAGCTCCAAGCTCCAAGTTGTCTGAGTCTGTTTAGTTCCAATGTTAGTTCAGAACTTCTATTTGTATGTGTGTGCCGGTGCTTCAAGTTGGATCGCCAGACCTTGCTATGTGCGTGGGCAGTGGCGCCTGCCACTATCAGCTTCTATGTACTGCGTTTCGTTCATTTGCTACTACTGTGCTCTGTTGCTTTATCTGGTGCTGGCGTGCTCTAATGCATCTCAAAGCTCCTATGATTTTATAAGCTCCCACACGCCGTGTTTCGGCGGCTGCTTCCTGATGACCCGTGCCTCTCAATGTTAGACCACAACCTGAACGTCATTAGCTGGAATGTGAGGGGACTCAACTGTCTGGACCGTCGGGCAACTGTGCATGAGGCCATTGCTGCATCCTCTTGTAATCTCCTGTGCATGCAAGAATCCAAGCTTGCCGTGCTAGACGAGGCTTCAGCCGCCTACATTGGTGGTTTCCGCCTGAAGAAATACGCCACGCTGCCGGCTGTAGGCACTAGGGGTGGGATCATTCTTCTATGGGATGGAGACCGGCTTGACGCCACGGATATTTCGCTGGGTGAGTTCCACCTCTCAGCTACGATAAGGTTGCTGGAGTCCGAGGTCGTCTTCAAGCTTTCTACCGTCTATGGGCCAACGGCTAGCTCTCGTAAGGACGAATTCTTCACCGAGCTAATAGCGCAAAAGCCGGCGGCGGGACTACTTTGGCTAGTGAATGGCGATTTCAACCAAATCCACAGGGCACGTGACAAGAACAAGCGGAATGCCAACATCTCACGCATAAACCGGTTCCGCAACACTCTGAATGCTTGTGAGCTCAAAGAGATCCATTTACAGAATCGCAAAATTCACGTGGAGTAACGAGCGCTCTAACCCAACCCTCTGCAAGCTGGATAACTTCTTCTGCAACCCTGAGTGGGACCTTCAGTTTGGCTCTCATGTGTTATCTGCTCTGGCAACCTCGCTCTCCGACCACTGCCCGCTGTCTCTTTCGAGTGACTGCGGCCCCAGGCGCCCTCCGAGGTTCAAATTCGAGAACTTTTGGATTAAGCTCCCGGGATTCGGGCAGGTGGTGGCCGACTCCTGGGCCAAGTCCACATCACACACGGAGCCATGCCGAATCATGGCCGAGAAGTTGCGGCGCACTGGGATGGCGCTGAGGCATTGGAGTAATGGGTTCTTCTCACATGCGAAGCTGCAGCTCGCCATGGCCTTGGAGGTTATCCTGAGGCTGGACATGGCTTTGGATCTCCGTCTGCTGTCCACGGCAGAACATGATCTTAGATTGAGGCTCAAGAGACGGGTGATAAGCCTTGCGGTGTTGGAAAGAGCTACGAAACGGCAGGCCTCTCGGGTGGCGAATCTTAAGGATGGGGACGCGAACACCAGGTTTTTTCACCTCAAGGTTAATGGGAGAAGAAGAAAGAACTTCATCCGCCGCCTACGGAATGGAGCCGGGTGGGCTACGGCCCAGGAGGACAAGGAGAGGGTGGCCCAAGAACACTTCTCGGTCATGCTCCACAAGGACGTACGCCCGTCGAAGGATTTCAACTGGGACAATTTTGCTTTCAGTCCGTGTGATTTGGCTTCCCTTGCGGAGCCTTTTGAGGAGAAAGAGGTACGGGATGCCATTGGGGAGATGCCAAAGGACAAGGCCCCGGGTCCGGACGGGTTTACTGGAGCCTTCTTTAAGGCCTGCTGGGAGGTAATCAAGGAAGACATGATGGCTGTTGTTAACGGCTTTTCCAACCTTCGCGGAGATCATTTTCAGTGGGTCAACACGGCTAATATAGTGCTTATACCCAAGAAGGATGGCGTGGAGTACATCTTGGATTTCAGGCCCATTAGCCTCATCCATACCGTGGCTAAGATTGTAGCGAAGATGATGGCTTCACGCCTTGCCACATTCATGCATGTGCTAATTTCCCGCTCCCAAAGTGCCTTCATAAGGACTAGAAGCATCCATGATAACTTCATGTATGTGCGCAACATGGCTAGGCGGATGCACCGGTTGCGGAAGCCTACTCTCTTGTTTAAACTGGACATCAAAAAGGCTTTTGACTCCGTGCGGTGGGACTATCTGCTGGAGCTTCTCCGTCGCCGCGGTTTCCCAACCAAATTCAGAGATATGGTTGATGTCCTATTGCGCTCCTCATCCTCCAGAGTTCAAATCAACGGTGTTCCAGGTAGGCCTATTTGGCATGGCAAGGGCCTTCGACAGGGAGATCCGTTCTCACCTCTCCTGTTTGTCCTTGCAATTGACCCCATCCAAAGCATCCTTGACACTGCCACACGCAAGGGCAAGCTTCACCAGATAGGTGGGAGGAGCACCCGCATGCGCACTTCCCTGTACGCAGACGACGCTGCAATCTTTGTGGCTCCCTTCAAGGAGGACGTTCAACAGTTCACCTCCCTGCTCGAGGGTTTTGGGGAGGTCACCGGCCTTGTGACAAATTTGGAGAAAAGCTTGGTCGCCCCTATTCGCTGTGATGGCCTCAATCTTGATGACATCCTGAGTGCTTCCCGGCTACTCGCGCTGCCTTCCCACTGAGATACCTTGGGCTGCCTCTTTCGGTCCATCGTTTACGGAAGGTCGATCTTCAACACCTCGTGGACAAGGCAGCTGGGAAGCTGGTGCCTTGGCAGGGTCGGCTCATCACGACCATGGGAAGGGCGGAGCTCGTGAAGTCCGTGCTTACCTCCCTGGCCACCTTCCATGCCACGACACTCAAACTTCCGGAGGGTACTATCTCCGACTTTGTGGGTATTCAGAGAGCTTTCCTCTGGTCTGGTTCGGATAAGGTCTCCGGCGGCCAGTGCAAAGTCAATTGGAATCTCGTGTGTAGACCAAAGAGACTTGGTGGGTTGGGTATCCTTGATATTCGTATGTATGCCCGGGCTCTAAGGCTGCGTTGGCTCTGGTATGAGTGGAAGGAGCCGCACAGGGCATGGGTGGGCATCGGAAACCCATGTGACAACATTGACAGAGATCTTTTCTATGCTGCCACAACGATCTCTGTCGGCGATGGTAGGATGGCACGCTTCTGGCTTTCCCCCTGGATGGATGGAGTGAAGCCCAAGGACATTGCACCGGCCATTTTCACGATCTCTGCCAACAAGAACAAGTCTGTGAGAGAAGCCTTGCTTGGAAATCATTGGATCCAATGGATCAACATGTCTGGAGGTCTCTCAGTGGAACACATTCAGCAGTTCTGCGCCCTTTGGGGGAAGCTCACTACGATACACCTACAGGACGACCTACCCAATGATATCAAGTGGAACCTCACCGCAGACGGTATCTATTCCTCGGCCTCGGCCTATAGGGCCCATTTCGTGGGTGCGGTCGCCTCCAACATGACAACGGTGGTGTGGAAGAACTGGGCACCGCCCAAGTGCAAGTTCTTTGCGTGGTTAGTTATCAAGGATAGAATTTGGACGACCGACAGACTGCAAAGAAGAGGGTGGCCCAACTGCAATCTGTGTCAACTTTGCAAGAGGGAGCTTGAGACCGCAGCTCATCTACTCTTCCAATGCAGGTACTCGGCCCGCATTTGGAATCTAATTAGAGTTTGGGTCGATGCCCCTGAACTAGATGCGGTGGCCTGGAACAGGATCCCCACGGTCAAAGAGTGGTGGTCGACGGTGGTCCTTAGGCGTGGACACAGGAGGAAGGCGATTTCATCACTCATCATGCTTGTTACTTGGGAAGTGTGGAAGGAGAGAAACGCGAGGGTGTTCCAGCATGTATGTAGGTTGCCGAGCGCGTTGATCGAAATTATTAAGGTGGAGGCGAGGCTCTGGATTACTGCAGGGGCGAAGCATCTGGATTCTTTGATGCCGCGAGAGTAGGATTGTCTTTTTTCCCATTTGTGTGAAGTGTAATGGCCCTCTGCAGACTTTGTTATTCCCCTTCTTTTTAATGAGATGAGGCAAAGCTTTTGCCTCCGTTTCAAAAAAAAAGATGTGAAGTCGTGAGCAAAACAAACTTGGCCCGAGGGTGACCCCCTAGATGTGCACGTTGTCGATTGTAGGATCAAAAGTATGTCTAGAGGGGGGGTGATTAGACTACTTGACAATATAAAAAATCTGCCTTTTGATTATGCAAAGTTTTTGGCAGTTTCACAATTAAGATCAAATCAAGTATCACCCTACACATGCAATTCTAGAGTATAAGCAGCGGAAAGTAAATTGCACATGTAGTAAAGAGAGGTGGAGAAGATCAAACGCAGTTTGGAGACACGGAGATTTTTGTCGTGGTTCCGATAGGTGGTGCTATCGTACATCCACGTTGATGGAGACTTCAACCCACGGAGGGTAACGGCTGCGCGAGTCCACGGAGGGCTCCACCCACGAAGGGTCCACGAAGAAGCAACCTTGTCTATTCCATCATGGCCTACGCCCACGGAGGACTAGCCTTACTCGGGGTAGATCTTCACGAAGTAGGCGATCTACTTGCCCTTACAAACTTCTTGGTTCAACTCCACATCTCAAAGACGGAGGCTCCCAAGCGACACCTAACCAATCTAGGAGGCACCACCCTCCAAAAGGTAATAGATGTTGTTGATGATGATGAACTCCTTGCTCTTGTGCTTCAAATGATAATCTCCCCAACACTCAACTCTCCTCACTGATATGGCTGTGGTGGAAGAAGGGATTGAGTGGAAAGCAACTTGGGAAGGCTAGAAATCAAGTTTCATATGGTAGGAATGGAATGACTTGATCTCAACACAAGGGTAGGTGGTTCTCTTCTCAGAAAGTGTATAGTGGGAGTGGTAGACTTTCTGATGGCTCTCCTCACGAATGAAGAGGGGGTGGAGGGGTATATATAGCCTCCACACAAAATCCAACCGTTACACACATAATTGAGCAATCTCGGTGAGACCGAAGTGAAAACTCGGTCAGACCGAAAGTTCAAATATAGTGAACGTTGGGATTTTTGGTGGGACCGAAAATACCATCTCGGTGTGTCCGATGTGAGTCAAAGGTAGGAGCTTGCCATTCTTGGTGGGACCGAAATTAACAACTCGGATATTCCGATATGATGTCAATTGGTTACAGAAGGTTGGCAGTCCAGTTTCGGTGAGACCGAACTCAAAATCAGATGGACCGAAAAATTAGGGTTTGGAAGAATAGCTGAGGTGGTTCATCTCGGTGGGACTGAGTTTGCAGAATCGGTTTGTCCGAGATTACTTATGAGTGTGTTAAGTAGTGAAAGGTGCTGATAGTTGAGGGAGCTAGATCACTAAGCACTTGAGCAACCAGATCATCAACACAACCTCATCCCCTTTTAATAGTATTGGCTTTCCTATGGACTCAATGTGATCTTTGATCACTAAACCAAAAATGGAGTCTTGAGCTTTTGCCAATGCTTGTCTTAGCATTTTGAGGGGTCCACTTCTTCAGACATTTCCATACCCATATCATCGAACTTCTCTGAAATGATTCTCAAGTAAATATTAGTTCAATGATATATATGTTGTTATTAATTACCAAAACCACCCGGGGATTAGTTGCACTTTCAATCTCCCCCTTTTTGGTAATTGATGACAACATATAGATCAAAGCTTCGACACAAGATATAATCAATGAATAATATCATCGCTTTGAGAAGTATGTGATAAACAAGAGCTCCCCCTAAATTTGTGCATTATTTAAAATTTGCGTTTGAATGCAAATGCACAATCGATTAGGATTATGGGTCACTCTTCCATGTCACATACATCTTGGTGGAGCGCACAAAATGATAAGAATGAATAACATGCACTCAATCACCAAGACAAGAGTAAATAGCCATACAATAAGGAATAGCATATGATAAGCATTAAGCACACATTAAAGCATAGTATGACCAAGCACTCATTAAGGTAGCATCAAACGTAGTAGCAAGCACACTGAAAGTTTCGAAAGACCAAAAGAAACCAATGTATCTCAAAGAAACCGGCAAAAGAACGAAAGAGCACTCTCTCTCTCGAAGCCCTATGATCTATACAATTTCTCCCCCTTTGGCAACAAGTTACCAAAAAGTTCGAAAAGGTATAGAGCTAAGCGTCACTGCGGGCTCTGCTGGCGGCTCCCGTCTAGGTAGATGTCGGAGTAGAAATGACGGCATCGGCGAAGACTTCTGCTGATGTCTGCGCTGGAGGAGTGGATGCTGGAGCTGGAGTAACTGCTGGAGCTGTGGCTGGTGCTGAAGTGGTAGCCCTGGAGTCAGTCACTGGGATAGCTGCAGATCTGGATCCTCTGGGAACCTGAGCAGTCTGGCGATGAGAGTCCTGGACTAGATCATCCTGCATGAGCTCTGCTCTCTCCTGCCTTGCTTCCTCCATGTCTGCCTCAAGCTTGTTGACGGACACCTGAATCTCTGTCAGCTTCACGTCCAGAGCGTGGATCTTGTCCTCAACAATCCTCTCTAGGCTTTCCTGAGATTGCTCAATGCTGGCCAGGCGTTGTTCAATCCTCTGGGTAGCTTCAAGAATCTGCTCTCCGAAGCTCTTTGGTTTAGCTGCTGCTGCTGCTGCCTCTTTGTCAGCTTTAGCTTTCTTCGCAGCTTCGATTTTGGCTTGTCCTTCAACTGAGGTTGGATCCTCCTCATCCATCACAACTACGTTGTCCTCATGCTCTGGCTGCAGTGGCAAGTGCTTCCTATCCAACATGAATTTGCCCGTGCCAAACTTGGCATTGATGAGCATCTGAATCTGCGGGGCAAACCCACATGACCGCTTCTGGTCAGCTGCAGTCCTCTTAATGGTTTCTACCATCAAGTCCATCACCTTGAAAGGTGCCTTCTCATCGAGAATGTGCAGCATGTTGATAGAATAGCCTCGAATCATGCGGTGGTCTCCAGATTTGGGCATCAAGGTATGCCTCAAAATAGTGTTAGTGGTGGTCAGACCTGCCTGGAGATAGTACACTGAGCCAAGCTTCCACCCTTCCAAATCAGCAGCGGGGATCTCCTTGTACATGTTCTTCATGGAATCATGACTCTTCTTAGGAATCCCATAGACATCAATGTCGTCCTCTCTCTGCACTGGAGCATTCAGAAGTTCTGCCCATTCTTCAACAGACGAAGAAAACCTTTGACCTTCAGTCATCCAGGTGATCTTGCCATCAGGATAGAAGTGGGCTGTGGCGTAGAACTGCATGATCATCTCGTCATTCCAAGCTGTCAGCTCTTGACCCACAAAATCAGCAACTCCACATGCAGTAAAGCTCTCATGCACATGGGGAAAGAAGTCTCGGTGCTCTTCACTGTCAATGTATTTCTAGTCAACATACCTGGTGTCAGCAACAATAGGCTTCTTATCCATCAGCATGGTCTCATAGAACTCCTGCTGCTCTCTGGTGTGGAATCTGGGGTCCACGGCAGTCCTTCTCCTCACAGCATATGGATCAGACTGTCTCCATAGCCTGAGACCTTTATCCTTCCTTGCCTTCATGTCCTCAGCTTGAGGATGAGCATCATTGTGGAGTGGTAACTTAGGACGGAGCTTAAGCAACACATGCTCTTCATCTGACTCAGACGGTGGCATCTCACCTTTGTTCTTCTCAGAAGCTGGAATGCTCCTGGTTGTTCTCTTGGGCTTGGCTGGAGCTGCCTTGGCTTGAGCAGGCTTCTTGGGCTTAGAAGAGGCTTGAGCCCTAATAGCATCACCCATGAACTTAGCTTTCTGAGGAGGAGGCTGGGGTGCATCTTCTTCTTCTTCTTCTGCTGCATCAACTTGAGGTTCAGCATATACTACCCTCTTTCTCTTGGAAGTTTTCTTCACCTTACTTGGAGCTGGCTCTTCCAAGTTTAGCTTCTTTGCAACAGCTGATTGCTTTACCTTGCTTGTGCCTTTCCTCGACTGCTGCCCTTGGTGCTCTTTGGCAACAACATTCCTCTTGGGCTTGGAGGTAACTTCCTCAGCAACGAAGTCAGAGTCCTCATCATTAGAATTTCTCTTCTTCCTGGTTCTGGTGGCTGCAGGAGGCAAACCACTAGGGGTGCTCCTCTCACCATCATCACTGGAACTGCTAGCCTCAGGACTGGTATCTGCCTCTGGAATCTCTGCAAACGGTGATTCAGACCTGTTCTGGCTGTCACTGACATCTGACATGGCTGACAACCTGTGAAAAGATAAGGTATAGGCAGAGTAGAAGAGTTATCACAACTGCAGAGGTTTTTGCAAAAAAATGAGTTCAAGTCTTAGTTTTGAGTTTTCACAGAATGCATTTCGGTCAAACCGATTTTAAGTTTCGGTGAATCCGAAGTGTATACAGAGGCCTACACACCACTTTCGGTCAGACCGAAATGGGTTTCGGTCCTACCGAAACACTAGGGTTTCACTGAAACTAAGTTTCGGTCACACCGATTTGCACAACTCGGTTAGACCGAATGGTGCAGTGCAATGGCCAGAGGCCAAATCGGTCATTCCGAGTTTCAAAATCGGCTTCACCGAGATGCGTTCCGTGGAAACCTAAACCTAAGAATTTCGCTCGAAACTAGAGGATCTGATCTGATGTTTAGGGAATATCTCAAACGTGGATAGATTCATGGCAAACCAATCGTGCAAGAATCAGATGGGGAGCACGAAAGGGATCGGGACTCACCCTAACTTGGTGGAGTCCCTCTACGGCGGCAACGGCGCGGAGAGGATTACCGTTGCCGGCGGCGGAGACCTGCGGCGAGGGCGCACAGGCGACGACGGCGACGATCCGAAGACCAGGGCGACGGCAGCAGGGGACTTGGGGGCGAAACGGTTTGAAGAGTTAAATCGCGCGCAGCCCTCAGGTATATATATCCCCATACTGTCGGTGGGACCGAGTTGAAAAACTCGGTGACACCGAAATGGCTAACTGCTGTGCAGTTATTCATATCGGTCACGCCGAGATTTTAAACTCGGTTTCACCGAGATGAAACCTAGATCAGTCTAAGCGTTTCGGTTGGACCGAGATGGAAAAGCCGGTCAGACCGAAATGGACTTAGAAGGTTTTGGAAGTCAGCCTTAGACGGATCGGTGGCTCCGAGTGCTCCTCACTCGGAGGGTCCGAAAATGACTTGTTCAAAGTTGTGATATGAGCATGAATAGAATTTGAGACAAGAAAGCATAGATAGCTAGGGAAAGTGCTTAGGCATTCTTGTCCATCCATTTGGCCAGAAAAATCAAAACAATCAAAACAACAAATGGATGTCCTTGAATGGATAAAATCATGCATTCAACATGCTCACACAATAAGATAGCAACTGAAATATGTGTCAAACATGCACAACCAACACTCTAGCTACTAGCACAAAATTTGTCGATGACTAGGTCATCTATATATGAGTATTTTGACTTAGGAGCCAAATGAGAACATTTGATCATAGGTCATACTCATCGTTTAAGCACAAGTGGGATTACCACTTTTACATAAAGCATTTATGTGTCCACATCATTTGGAGATGCTTTAGCTCAATTTTTAGAGCAAAGCTCCCCCTAGATGTGAGAACCCCTTTTAAAGGGTCAAACTAACCTTGGGTTGTCATAGAAGACTTCATGTAGATGTTGAAGATGTGGATGCTCAATGTTGATGTAGATCATCAAGA
Source organism: Secale cereale (assembly GCA_902687465.1). NCBI lineage: Eukaryota > Viridiplantae > Streptophyta > Magnoliopsida > Poales > Poaceae > Secale > Secale cereale. The sequence goes on from LR738712.1 coordinate 856,910,281, forward strand.
GTTGGGAGCTATCCTTTGGATTAGGGCACTTTCAATACCTACATGGGTTAGTCCCACAAGGAACAAACAAGAATATCCATAGACATAGATTGAAGTACACAAAAGATGATGTCCATGAAAGCAATGATTACCTTGTCCCTTGACTTACCAACAAGAGGGTTTGTGACTCCATGAACTAGTGCATGATGTGGAAGTTGATTGCACAAGTTCTTGCCAAAATGAATATGAGTGAAGTTTGTTGGCGGAGTCACCCTCAAGAACCTTCTAGTTCTTCTTCTTTGGGATCCACATCATCTTGATGGGAATCCTTGGGGTTGTAGTTGAGCTTGACGAAGTAGAACTTGATGTGTCCTTGGGAACCCACTTGACCATGGCTTGAGGTGCTTCAATGAATGCATCAATCTCCTCTTGAAGCTTGTCCTTGGCCTTTAGCTTGTGGTCTTGTGGTAGAAGGTCATCTTGAGCTTGTTCCACATTGGAAGAAGTAGGATCATACTTCTCCTTTTGTGAAACAAACTGTGGAGTAGGGTATTGACCTTCTTCCCACTCAACACCTTCGGTGTTGAACTTTCGCTCAAAACCAATCCCTTGATTCTTCCGGTGCCTTCCTTGTTTGCGAACAATCTCCTCAAAGTTCTTGCTTCCGGCAAGACTCTTGTAGACACCTTTCTCTATGATTTCCTTCAATAAGCTATTTTCTTGCTCAAGTGTATCTTGGCTTGAAACATTGTTAGTGGAATCAAGAGAACTACTAGAAGCAACAATATTGGATTTAACATGGTTATTGTTACTACTAGAGGAAGAATTTTTCTTATGCTTGTCATGTTTAGTCTTAATAGGTGGCAAGAAATTAGACAAGAGAAGTCGTTTGGCAAGATATGAAGAACTCTTCTTTCGAAGATCGTCATTGATCGCTTTTAGAAACTCATGTTCTTGCTCTAGAGTGAGCTTCTCGAAGCGTAGCTTCTCATGAGATCTTAGGAGCTCTCTATGATCTTCTTGAGTTGTTTCATGAGCTAACTTAAGAGTGTTTAGTTCTTTAGTTAGACGCTCAATCTCCTTCATAGCATTGTCATTCGACTCTTCTCGACTATAAAGACTACTAGCATTTTCATCATTACTAAGCTCACTAGATTTATCATGCAAGAGCTCATCTTCACCAAGCAAGTCGTCCTCATCACTATCAAAGTCAATGAATTCAGGGTGTGTTACCTTGGGGCCTTTAGCCATGAAGCATCTTCCAATTCCCTCATTTGGTGAATCAAATAAGTCGTAGGAGTTGGAGTTGGAGGATACGAGTGCAAGTCCGGCAACACCTTCATCTTGACTGTAGTCGGAGTCGGAGTGATAGCTTCTATCGGATTGATTGTCGGAGTCGGAGCCGGAGACCCATTCACCTACATGAGCTTGATGTCTTCTTCTTGTGTAGCTCCTTGATGACTTGTCTTTCCTCTCCGAATCCTTGCTTCTCCGAGAGGGTCTTCGTTCATAACGATCATCTCTACTCCTTCTCTCTCTCCGAGGTGACTCATCTCTTGCTCTTCTTCTTGGAGATTCTTCTCTTCTCTTGTGGGGAGCCGTACACTCATTTGAGAAGTGTCCGGGTCTTCCACAATTGTAGCAGTTTCGATCACGACTAGAAGATCTCTTTTCATCATATGATCTAGACTTTGAGCTTCTTTCTTTGCCTCTATTCTTGTAGAACTTGTTGAAGTTCTTGACCATTAGGCTTATCTCTTCATTGGAAATTAGCTTGTCACTTGAGGTAGTAGGAGCATCACTTGTAGCTTTGTAAGCACCACTAGACTTATTGTGAAGCTCTTCCTTATCCTTAAGTGTCATCTCATGAGCAACAATTCTTCCAATGACTCCAGTTGGCTTGAGAGTCTTGTAGTTTGGCATCATTTGGATCAAAGTGCACACGGTGTCATATTTTCCATCCAAAGCTCTTAGAATCTTCTTGATGATGAAACGGTCGGTCATTTCTTCGCTTCCTAAGCCGGCAATCTCATTTGTGATGAGAGCAAGCCTAGAGTACATTTCAGTGACTCCTTCACCATCCTTCATCTTGAACTTGTCAAGTTGACCTTGAAGAATATCTAGCTTTGATTCCTTCACAGATTCAGTACCTTCGTGCATTTCAACCAAAGTATCCCAAATCTCTTTAGCATTCTCAAGACGGCTGATTTTGTTGAACTCCTCGGGACACAAAGCATTGAAGAGAATGTCACAAGCTTGAGCATTGTTTTGTAACATCCGCAACTCTTCCGGTGTAGCTTCGCGATCCGGAACTTTTCCTTCTTCGAAGAAATCACCTTGCATACCAACACAAATAATGCCCCATGCGGCTGGGTTATGACCAAGAATATGCATTTTCATTTTATGCTTCCAACTAGCAAAATTTGTACCATCAAAGTAAGGACCTCTACGATAATTACCCTCACTAGACGCCATACTCTCCTAGGTTGTGAAACCAAGCTTATGGAGTCCAATGCAATGGAAACCAAAACAATGGAGACCAAAGCTCTGATACCACTTGTAGGATCGAAAGTATGTCTAGAGGGGGGGGTGATTAGACTACTTGACAATATAAAAAATCTGCCTTTTGATTATGCAAAGTTTTTGGCAGTTTCACAATTAAGATCAAATCAAGTATCACCCTACACATGCAATTCTAGAGTATAAGCAGCGGAAAGTAAATTGCACATGTAGTAAAGAGAGGTGGAGAAGATCAAACGCAGTTTGGAGACACGGAGATTTTTGTCGTGGTTCCGATAGGTGGTGCTATCGTACATCCACGTTGATGGAGACTTCAACCCACGGAGGGTAACGGCTGCGCGAGTCCACGGAGGGCTCCACCCACGAAGGGTCCACGAAGAAGCAACCTTGTCTATTCCATCATGGCCTACGCCCACGGAGGACTAGCCTTACTCGGGGTAGATCTTCATGAAGTAGGCGATCTCCTTGCCCTTACAAACTTCTTGGTTCAACTCCACATCTCAAAGACGGAGGCTCCCAAGCGACACCTAATCAATCTAGGAGGCACCACCCTCCAAAAGGTAATAGATGTTGTTGATGATGATGAACTCCTTGCTCTTGTGCTTCAAATGATAATCTCCCCAACACTCAACTCTCCTCACTGATATGGCTGTGGTGGAAGAAGGGATTGAGTGGAAAGCAACTTGGGAAGGCTAGAAATCAAGTTTCATATGGTAGGAATGGAATGACTTGATCTCAACACAAGGGTAGGTGGTTCTCTTCTCAGAAAGTGTATAGTGGGAGTGGTAGACTTTCTGATGGCTCTCCTCACGAATGAAGAGGGGGTGGAGGGGTATATATAGCCTCCACACAAAATCCAACCGTTACACACATAATTGAGCAATCTCGGTGAGACCGAAGTGAAAACTCGGTCAGACCGAAAGTTCAAATATAGTGAACGTTGGGATTTTCGGTGGGACCGAAAATACCATCTCGGTGTGTCCGATGTGAGTCAAAGGTAGGAGCTTGCCATTCTCGGTGGGACCGAAATTAACAACTCGGATATTCCGATATGATGTCAATTGGTTACAGAAGGTTGGCAGTCCAGTTTCGGTGAGACCGAACTCAAAATCGGATGGACCGAAAAATTAGGGTTTGGAAGAATAGCTGAGGTGGTTCATCTCGGTGGGACTGAGTTTGCAGAATCGGTTTGTCCGAGAATACTTATGAGTGTGTTAAGTAGTGAAAGGTGCTGATAGTTGAGGGAGCTAGATCACTAAGCACTTGAGCAACCAGATCATCAACACAACCTCATCCCCTTTTAATAGTATTGGCTTTCCTATGGACTCAATGTGATCTTTGATCACTAAACCAAAAATGGAGTCTTGAGCTTTTGCCAATGCTTGTCTTAGCATTTTGAGGGGTCCACTTCTTCAGACATTTCCATACCCATATCATCGAACTTCTCTGAAATGATTCTCAAGTAAATATTAGTTCAATGATATATATGTTGTTATTAATTACCAAAACCACCCAGGGATTAGTTGCACTTTCATCGATCCACAAGATCTTCCCCGTACCATCAAGGAAAGACTCCATCTCCATGAAAATAAGCTAACAAAAGCACCAAAACACATCATGAAATACTCTACATATCCAAAAGATCGGTCCTGCGCAGACAGAAAACAAAACACGGCTACAACAATTACATCAGCCATGGCATTACTCTACATATCCAAAAGACCGGACTTGTGGAGGAAACATAGGTCTCGCTCAATGGCATCACTCGGTAAAGCATTACCGTGGAGGCGACGGAACCGTATGACCCTTTTTTCCATGGCACCTCAACATCGCGGATATGTTGTCATTGAAGGCTAAATAACTTATCCTAAAAAGACTTGAGACATACTAGCACCTGGGCTCCCCCTACCTCACACCTCAAGAAAATCTTGAAGGGAGTCAACATCCCTGAGGTCATCAAACACCGTGAGGGCATAGGGATAGGGGTGAGCTATGATTCGCATTAATATGGCCATAAAGGGGGGGGGGGTTCATTAAACTACTTAAGTATGAAAATATTTTACATACATAGTAAATAATTTTCCATGTTATATTTTTTTGTCCTTATTATCAAAATTTCCATGTGATAATCGCTTGTTAAGTTGTGATGGCTGCATATCGACATGGATATGAAGGTATCTTATTATAGACTCCAATCTCAAGAAAGAGTTGGGCTGCACATTCTGTGAGAATTTTTTCTAAAATCTTGATTCTGTATAATCCCGCGCAAAAATAATTGGGCATGCATGGATCCCCAAGGCATATGTGGGAAGTACTTATGAAGGAATTTGCGAACCGGTTGTAGTAGGGTGGGGGGATTTGGGTTACAAAGGGAATGGGCCAATTGGATGATCGTAACACTTCTTTCATTAACCACTCCACAATGAGGAGCTAGAAACCAAATAGCATCAATATTTTGCTTCATATTATTGATGAATCCATGTGCATGAGAAGCAGCAGGATTGCTGGACTGAACCTGGGATTTAAAGACTAAGAAACTGAGTGGTTGTTACAGAGAAGGAATGGGCTGTCACCAAGTCTGCTACGGGAAGAAGAACAAACCTGATATTGCAATCAACCTTGGGCCTAAATTTGATGCTTCTGTCATTAACAAGAATGCACGTCCTCCAACAGAGCTACCCATTGACACACTGCAAGCATTAGGACAGGACCTTGCAAGATGGCACCTCATGAAGTGTCATCTTCTGTTCTGAACTATGATAGTTCTAATGAATAAGTTCAGACAGTGCCACTGGGGCCTGGGTTGCTCCCCTAACGGCTTCCCCACTATCTTTGATATCTCATGTTTATTTTTATGCTTAGTTTGTAATGTGAATATGTGGTGCCTGTGTGCACTCTTTTGCCCCATGGTCTGTAATAAGTACTGTCTTGAACAATTAATGTTCACATGCCAATCAGCAGTTCATGCTTCTTTACTATACTACTTTCTACTATTCCATGATCATCAAGACAAAGCTTATTGATGGTCAATCAGACATTGATCACACAAGTAACAACAATTATCATGCATGCTCCATCTCCCAACCCCATCAGCTGCTATCATGTTATGCTATATCAAACATGATCTCATATCACATAATAAAATCCTTCCATAAATGGAGGTTGGAACATATTAAAGTGGAATGTTCTACACACCGAGCACTTGCATCATCCATACAACTAAAATGTGATTGCACTACCACACTGAGTCCCTAGGCCGTCGGCATAGCCCCGAATCCCATCGGCATAGGTCTATGCCGACGGCCCCGTCGTCATAGGGTCGTCGGCAACATATGCGTCGGCGTACCACAGGGCCCCGTCGGCATAGACGTCTATGCCGACGGCGTCTGTACACCTTTGTTGACGGCCCGACCGTCGGCAACGCTCTGCGCCTAACGGTGATTGCCGGCGTCGCCGTCAAGTGCTGCCCATACAGGAGCCTCCACGTGGCATGTCTATGACGACGGCCTAGCCATCGACATAGCTATGAACCTATGCTTATAGCCTAGCCGTCGGCATAGCTATGAACCTATGCCTACAGCTAAGTTGTCGGCTTAACCATGCCACGTGGCTCTCTCTAGTATCACCTGGGGCAGGGCTATGCCGACGGCCTAGCCCTAGGCATACCTCTGGTGCTATGCTGACGGCCTAGCCGTAGGCATACCTACGCCACGTGTCGCCCCCTGGTGGCACCTGGGGCAGGGCTATGTCACGGCCTAGCCGTAGGCATAGTTCTGGACCTATGCCTACGGCTAAGCCGTCGGCATAGCCCTGCGCCTGGTGCTCCAGTGGACGCCACGTGGCACCTTTGCCGATGGCCTAGTCGTAGGCATAGGTCTAGAACTATGCCTACGGCTAGGCCGTTGGCATAGGTGCCACGTGCTGCCCACTGGTAGCTCGTGGCAGACCTATGCCGACGGCTTAGCCGTAGGCATAGTTTCTGTTTGTTTTTTTTTTCTTTTTTCTGTTTGATTTCAATTCAAATTCACAGCAGATATACATATGATTTCAATTCAAATTCACAGCAGATGTACATATATAAGTATCATCACAACCAACACCATCACAACAATATAAGTATCATCACAATCATAAGCATCATCTCAAAGAACATATAAGTATCTAAAGAAGCATACAAGTCATTTAAAGAACCATAAAAGAGCACAAGTCACCGCCAAGTCCGCCGAAGCCCAGGTCGTCAGTACTAGCGGTAGCGCTACCGCCAAGACCGGCGCCGCCTAGTAGCCTCTTAACATGCCACATAATTAAGTGCATTATTTCTAATGCCATCAGTGTCATTATGGAGCTTTTCCACGATATAGCTCCATATGCGAGAGTGAGGATGCAACATAACATGGAAACTTTAATATCCACACATCTCGCAAAACCTATGTATGAATACCACAGAATATTGAGGTTATTAGACTTCTTATTAGTGAGCATGTAAACTATATTGCCTTGCATATGCGTAAGATTTTTGGTGGCTTTTCCAATGGTCCATTTCTGAACTTAATTGTATATTTGCCAATTATCCCGATCACAAATAGGGCACATTCATACTTGAATACTTATATTGCTTTTGACAGCTGAAGCATAAGGAACCGACATTGTCTGATCAGTTCATATTGGTTCCTTCGACACTAAGATGTTATCGCCCTTAACTTTAATAGCAGGTGAGATGGAGTACTAGTACATAATCCTTTTTCTTTCGCACTCTATTGATGTATGTCATCATAATAAGACTTATATTCCTTTTGGACCAATATTTTGATGAAACTCAATACAAGCAGAATATGAGGAATCACCAAGACTCATACTCATAAATAGAAGATAGAAATTTCTTGGCTCACCATAAATATTCCATCTTCACAAGGTAGTGAGCTTACTCCCCCTAGACTTATGGTATGGGTGTCCCAACGCTCATTTTATTTCATAATTGTATTTCTTTGAACTACATGCCTTATGTCAACTTTATCTTCATAACGAAACCTTACGGTTGAGTCATACATACATTTTATTTAACTATGCCAACACAAGAGCATGTTGTAATAATAACACAAGCATCACAACAACTTACTGAGAAAACTCTCTTGAGTTACATCATTAGAGCTCACAATTTTCATCCTATATGGCAACAAGACGCTAAGATGGTCATTCACACACATTATCAATCATATGGAAATTGTTAAGGCACAACAGTAAGTGTTGCATTAGGAACTTCTTCTCAACTTGCCTGATGCATATGAACAAAGATCTAACAGAGTTATTCTTAAGATTCATGTTCATACACTCCAGGTTCCTGATAATCACTTTAGAAGATGGAAAAATAAATCCAAAATCTTATGACAATCATCTCATCTCTAAACCACAACACCATTGGGCGGAAGATGGCAAAGATGTTCATGAGTTGTAACACATGATTATAAAACGATGTTGGTCAGAAATACAACCATGAGCCACATCATACTGACAAACTTGACAATTGAGTGAAGTGTGGTACATGATTATAAACGACGCTGGTCAGAAATATAACCATGAGTCACATCATAATCAACATTAGATTAGCAAGCTTGCACTTAACATTCATGTGTGCTTCATAATTCTCATAAGGGATTAAGTACACATCAACATAATAAAGGGAGTGTTTTTCATTCATTCTTCTAAATAAGACTTATTGCATTTTAATTAGAGAACCGTCATTAGTGTGTGCTTTTCACACATTCTCCAACCAAAACTTCTCATTGGTTCCATCTTAATTAGATAATTAACTCATATATTTTACTTAGTTTTACATGATCTAAGTAGGAGAAGTGAACATGATGTCTCATATTAAACGAGACTTCATTTTCGCCCTCGAAATGTGGTTTGATAACCGCAATTTCGATAAGGTCTCTTACACTTATCTTACATAACATATCACATAATCTTTACAAATGACTCATTCAGTAAAACATAAATTTTCTCACCCTAGGGCAGGACTAACATTACATAATTGGAGTTGACTTAATAACATAGAAAATCATGTGATGTGTTCGAGAGACAAAATTAGGGTTCTCTAATAACTAGGATTATTTACAAACATCATCAATAAGATGAAGAATTAAGTCATGTCCAATAGCTGGTGCAATAAATCCAATAGTTTTGGCCTTAACCTCCTTTGCGCTAGTAATGTGAATGATGGCACATGTAACTTGAGATCTCTCCCAATGTCTACATTAACATCATGATTAACATCCTTCAACATTAGCGGCAAAAACTATGAGAGATTCCTTGCATGAGACAATGATCTCTACTCTCCACGTGGGAAAGTTATTTACATAAGGTTCATCCATGTCGAAGCAAAAGTTTAGCATCATCATTAATTTCATTGCTGAAAAAAGAGGAGGCAACTTTATGAACGTTGTAATACAACATCAATCACGAATTAACCATTGAATGAGATGAATTAAGTAGATGCTTAATTGTTATTCTAATCCATTTCACTATTGGGCATAAAATGGAGAAGAACATTATTTATTCACACACACATGAAAATAATCAGCGTTGGTTAGAATATCACCATATGCCATTAAAACATTTCCTCACTAAATCTCTAATCAAAACTTCTCGTTGGTTCCATTTTGATTAGAGAGAAATAAAATCACATAATGATCATCAAGAACTTTGGCTAAAGTAAGAGCCGCAACATTAACATAAGGTAACATAATGATGCCTTTTGACATTAACTAAAGTTCACAACGATAATAACATTGATATAAGTGTCAAATTATCACTATAATTCTCAATGACATATAAAAAAAGGACATCGGAATTAACATGAAAACAAAATGTGATAGCCACCGAGTAAACATCAAGCTTGACATCCATAGTGAAAATGACATCAATATTATTGTTCGGATATCATAAGATTTTCCAAATAACAAAATTTGGACATCAAATTACATCAAGATTCACCAAATAAAAAAATCGTAACTCTGAGATGTCAAATAAATGACAATAACAACTTTAGAATATTTTGATCAACAAATGTTATGTAATGACCATGATAAACATATCATACTAAAATTCTCTAAACAAAATTACTTTGCTTGGAGAATCAATCATAACCATTCTAGGCCATTACATGCTTATTTATAATGCATTAAAAAATGCACTAACCATGAACTTTAGTTTTTCTCAACAAGCACACTACCCCAACATTATTAGATGCATAGTGCAGCGCGGAAAACCGCACCACGCAACCATCAACATTTTCCTCAAGCTGGCCTTATAGTACATTAATAATGATCACATCGTGAAGAGATGCCAAAAATGGCATCAACATAAAATTCACACTCAAATGAAAAAAACCAAATAAAATATTTATGAACTTCAATGGGATTCACATTAATTTCATCATTGAATGATACTAGAAAGGTGACCAGCATAAAATGGAATCAATATTAATTCACATTAAATGTTCCAAATATTTTTATTAGTTTCATTTTATGCAGAAAATTTAAATATCATTTAACAAAAGCACCCAAAAATGCATATAAAATGCCTAAAGAACATTATTCAGCCTATAACAACCCACGACTTCCCATTAAGAAAACTTTATCATTATTAACATTATTTTGGGCACATAAATTTTCCAAGTAGAATTTCGCACTGGGTCCATTCTGCTCAGAAAAAAGAATGAACACGAACTTTAGCATGATTTTCATGCCTGCATCAAGTAGGCGAGGGATTTTGCAGCGGCCATCAAAGGTACTTACCAAATCAAACTTCTGATCCATAGAAGGTGTTCTAATTAGAGATCAAGATCCAATTCACGTTAATCCTAAAGACTTAAATCTAACAAGTTAATCACTAACCTCGTACTGTAGTTCACTCCACGTGGGATCCTGTTTCTCAGTTTTGGGGGTCGTTTTATGTTATTTAAAGTTATTTTTTGAGCTGAATATTCAAGCTGAGCTCATGATACCTTTGGTAACAAATACTCCTGAGTTCATGAAACAGAACATACAATTTTGTTTCAAGCTGAGCTCATGATGCTTCAGTAATTTTGCCCATGAAGCTTCAGTATTTTATCACATGAAGCTTCTGCTATTGTTAATCTTGTCATGGATCTTCTGTTGACTTGGTACATTAGCTTAAAATGAAGTGCAGTACTGTTTTGGTTGCAGTAGTTTTTCAGTAGCTTAAATTTGTCTTGTTAACTTCCTGATGCTTTCTTAATTTTGTTAATTTTGTGCAGCTATTTTAGTGTTCTTCTCTTCTCTCTTCTTCTATTCTCTTCAGTAAATTAAATTTAGGACTAGGAGTAGTTCTTGGAGTAGGACTTGTCATTGCTGATGTTAAGTTTCAGTTAATTAACTGAAATTTTCTTTTCTCTTCTCTCCATCTTCTCTTCTCTTTCTCTTCTCTTTATGTTATCTCTTCTTACTCTCTTATGAAATTTTAAGTGAAACTTTAATTTGAACTTTAAATTGTAAAAATTCAAATGGAGTTACACATACAAGCGCGCGCGCACACACACACACACACACACACACACACACACACACACCTTTTTCAGTTTCAATTTACTGCTTGCTTGCTCTCTTCTTGTTTGAGCACACACACACCCCTTTTTCGTTTCAGTTAACTGCTTGCTTGCTCTCTTCTTGTTTGAGCACACACCCTCCCTTGCCCACACACCATTTTCTGTTAATTACTCCTTTACTGAGAGAGGGCGACAAGAGAAAGAGACAAAGAGAAAGAGGAGAAGGCCGCTCGCCACCGCCGTCCGTCACTGCCAAACGCCGCCATTCATCTCGCCCTCTACTCCGGCCTCTCTCATGCCTCTCCATCCCACCTCCTTCTCGCCGGCCATGGGAGTCCACGGCCGCCTATCGCGGATCCAACCCGCAGCTGGCCTCCCTACTACGCTCTGGTCTCGTCCCCCTCTGCTGCATTCCCCTGCCCCTCCTTTTTCTCTCCCCTGATGGGTGGTGGCCGAGGCGTGGCTATGGCTGCAGTGCCCAAGAAAGCAGGGCAGAGGAGGATATGAGTATATGATCAAGGACCAACGCGGCGCCAGCCTATGCAACAGATTTTGACGTCGATTCTGCATATCAATTTGTCCCGGAGCTCCTATGTTTTGATGGATCTGATGATTTGTGTTATTTCCTAGGTATCAGAGTAGAAAAAATATTGTTGTTGTGGAGATTTTCGACAGGGAGGAATTTGTGGTGGGCAAAAAGGGGAGAAGCAAATGGAATTAAATTACATGGATGTTAAGAATTTCTTAACCAGGCTAGCCTCTTCATTGCACCTTCTAGCACATTTGCTGACATGAAATTAGTTGTTGCTCACTTTTATCAGTTTGGTTTATTTGATATTTTTGTTTGTATCTACCAGGCTATAAACCTGCCGCAATAGACCTTGCACCAGATGCAGCCAATTATGACGATTCATCAGACCCCCCTGCCCTTCTAGCTATACATGACTACTACTTCAGGTTACCATGCTCTAACAAAAGAAGGCCCAATTATTTTGAGTTTAGACGATAATTTATTTTGTGCAATGTTAGAGATCTACATCATCTTTAATGATATATGTTTGATCTGTAGTGCACAAATATGGTACCTTAATTTCTTTCAGCAACTCCAATCAATTCAAACATTTGGAAATTGCAAGAATGATTATATATGTCATTTGCCATATGAATCGGTTTAGTCAACTTGAGAGTAAAAAGTTCCCTGCTCTATGTTTAGCATGTTAATTCCATTAGAAAGTTTGACATAAATTGGCTTGATCCCTAATGTCTTAAGAAAAGTTCATAAGGTACACATCACGTAGTTTATGGTAACTGAGATACGGAAAATAAAAATTACATAGGCTTTTGTGTGACATCAAACGTAAAAAATTATTATAGTACGTGCAGAATATGATCAATGTGACTGAAGCTTTAGAAATTTGCTATGTGAGTTGTCTGTGCAAGATATGAGTAAATTCCTAGGAATACATAATTGTGCTGGAATTTTTTATACATGGAGCAGATAATATCTTTGATTTAAAGCGCATGCTGCCTTGGATTTGTGTAAATTAAGTTTGTATAGCTTAGGCTCTAGCAATAGTTTTCGTATGCTATGAATTCTGTACAAATTCGCCAAAGAGACAGTAGGAGACAAGTAACCTCCCTGATTTGCTGTGCGGGAGCCTGGTACTGATGATCTAGTGTGGTGTGATGTCAATAACTAACTATTGGACGACAAATAACTAATGCTAGAAGCGCAGTGTTCGCTGCGTTACATATTATATCATATTCTTTCTGAAACTAGAACTCTAAAAATAAATGTTTCGTGAAGATCAATAGTAACTAAGCAAGATGGAGAAGTCGGTGTCAGCGTATTGCAGATTATATGATTTATCTATGGCAGACATATGTATTTATTGGAGCAGGTATTCGATCTATTTTTTTTCCTGAATTTGGAGTGCTTCACAACTTACAATCTTTTCGTTCTCTCTTTAAAGGACTTCTGTTGTTCATACAGGGCAGACACGCATATCAGAGTGGTGCACTTGCTGCACCCATGCCGGTCAGTATGTTAGTTCTAGAAGACCGGTCGTACAAGCCATAGATTACTTCAGTCTGAAGCCCTCATGATGGTACTGCTTTTTTTAAAAAAAAAGGGGGATCAGTCCCCGGCCTCTCCATCAATATGATGCATACTGCCATATTATTAATAAGCAACACAAAACAGCAAAGTCCCCAAGTCTCAGAACCGAAATTACAAAGTGCTCAAACCGAGCTAAAAAAAATGAGGTCACCACAATCGGAGGCATGAATGTAAACAGGACCTAAACTCCTATCCTATTACATGACCGCCATCCAAACCGGTTGAAAATAGCCCGAGCTACCATCTCCCAATGGATAGACCCAGTAACCAAACGCTCCCTGGCATCCATCGGAGTGAGTAGCGACCACATACGGATCAAAGCAGTGGCCCGGAGAATAACCTGCAAAAAATGAACATTCGTTGCTCTATTAAAAACCAAGTCATTCCTGCAATTCCATATAGCCCATAATAACGCACAAACGCCGACACGGATGTGACTCGCTAATTCTTTCTCGACTCCGTGTAACCACGTGCCAAATAACGTGGTGATGGTAGTAGGAGGAGTAATGTTAAAGGCTATATGGACCGAACGCCATAAGATTTTAGCCAGAGGACAATCGAGAAAGAGGTGTTTGATTGATTCAGCCTGGTCGCAAAAACTACATCGCAGAGACCCATTCCAGTTACGTTTGGCCAAATTGTCCTTAGTGAGAATTACTTGTTTATGGACGAACCACATAAACACTTTAATTCGTAAGGGAACTTTGACCTTCCAAATGTGAACAGATCGAGGGATGGGCACACGGTTGATTAAATCCATATACATCGACTTCACTGAAAATGTCTCATTCTTGGTCAGTTTCCAGTGAATAAGATCTGACTGCTGAGACAACTGAACATCCATCAGTCTTCTCACGAGATGAAGCCATGCTTCCTAGCGGTTTCCAACCAGCGTCCTTCGGAATTGAATATTAAGATGAGTGGACTGCAACACTGTTGCAACGTAATCTTCTTTACGTTGAACAATATTGTAGAGAGAAGGATATTGGATAGCTAGGGGCGTCTCCCCCAACCACGTATCCTCCCAAAATCTTTTGGAGACACCATTACCAACGATGAACTTAGTTCTATTGAAAAAGGCTGATTTCACTTTCATGAGTCCTTTCCAAAAAGGTGAATCGGTTGGTCTAACTGTCACCTATGCTAACGTCTTAGTGGTAAAGTATTTAATATGCAAGATCTGGGCCCATGTGGCATGAGTCTCAGAGGATAACTTAAACAGCCACTTGCTAAGTAAGCACCTGTTCTTAACCTCCAAATTTTCAATTCCAAGACCCCCTTGATCCTTAGGTCTGCAAATAACATCCCATCTAGCGAGCCTATACTGCTACAGATATATAATCTGCAGATCATTTTGAGTTTGCCTTTACCTGTCTATTTTTATTTGCTATCCTTTCATCTCAGTATTTAAGAGATAACACACGATTATGACAACCACATATCAAGATTAATCTTCTCCCCGCCATCTCATGACAGATATGCCACCATATGTGTTAAATCTATGAATAAACTAGAATGTACCTTTGTTTATTAATTCTTTCCAGAAGAATCTAGCTGTAACAAACAAAATGTGTCCAGAGATTCAAAAGGATCTAATAATCAGTCAATGATGATTATTGGCTTATATTGAAGGTGCACTCATTTAAATTGGATAGTAGCATGTCTATTTGTTGAGATTCAAGAAGTTGTTGTCTCTTTTATTTTCTCAGCTTCATTGTAGTGCGGATCTTATGTATGCACAATGATCTTTAGAAATAGCGTATTCTTTTCTTATTCCAAAATGGCCGATGTTATTCCACATCAAATGTCTGAAAAATAAAACCTCGATACTACTAACTGGAAGTGTATTGAGTTTGGTAATGGAAATACTACATGGAATGTATTTAATTGATGGCCTGAGCTGAGCTGTTGGATACTGATGCGCGAGAAACATTACACCGCCAGTGCATCGACCTATGTTTTACACATTAGTCATCTTTGCTACACTGTTGCAGGCTGCTACATCTTCGCCAAGAGCATCAAGAACATGCACAAAGATGGAGGCCGTGTTTTTTTCCAACGCCACTGCATCAGTCATAAGTCAGTAACCCTTTGAAACTACATTGCAATTTCTCTATTTATTTTTGGTTTATACCATTTTCAGCTGTCACTTCCAAGTGCAAGCCAGAACATGTGGCCAATCCAGCTGGACAGCCCTCTGCTTTAGTGCTAAGTGATGCAACATAGACTGATCAGCTTGCAACACAACCATCAGCAGATTGTGCTTCGCAAAGGAGCCAAAAGCTTCAGCCAAAGGAACATAAGGTATGGATATATAGAATGTATTTTACAGCGCAGTTAATAGAGAACTCAAACCTAATCTTTCCTCCTTCATTAAATGTTGACAGGCCTCCGGTACCGAAGTTCCCACAGACAGAAAAAAAGGGAGAACGCTGATGGGTTCACCGACTAGCAACAAAGCCAAAAAGGGGTTGGTATATTTTTCTGAATAAATTATAGGATGAATTAATCACACATACTAATCCTGGTCCACTTCTATAGTCGCACTTCAAAGGAGCTATTTCCTCAGGAGAATCGTGAGAACTTTGGTAATAAGCAAGACACAACTAGGACTGGACCCTCTGAACAGCCGAACACATCATCACCAGCTTCTCCAAATAAAACAAGACCAGCTGAGTACCAATTAGACAAACGTGTCATCATCAACTTTGTGCTCATCTAGCTACATAAAGCTTGTTTCATGGTCATGGTTTACGGATTGTGGTTACTACTTAGGTCATGGATCATGGAGTGCGATTTTTTTTATTGTTTTCTCTAAGTGTTTATTCAAACTACTCATTGTTAAAGTTCAGAAATGGCAAGTATACAGTACCGTGTTGTAACATTTGGTACGGTGGTAATTGAAAGTTCAGGAGTATTTTCGACTTTGCATCTTCTAAATTTCAATGTAGGTAAATAAACCCAAATTCATAAGTCGTTCCAACATACAGCTACAAATAACCCCATTTTATTCTCACTGCATCTTATCTAGAGCTTATGTAGGCAGTTGGCTTACGCACAAGACTAAGTCGTTCCAAACGCACCCAAAGAACTCTAGCATGAATATCCTCCTAACAATGTCCGCACCTTTTTGCAGGTGCAGAAACTGAAATACTTAGGTAGCACACGAGTAATAAAGAGGGAGTTTTGTTACACATAAAGGCGAAAAAGTATATGCTGAAGGAGGTTTTGCTGCCCTTCGCATCTGACCTGCTTCGTCAGAGACCAAGGTATGGGTGTTGATGAATTGTAAGGTCCCCTCTACATCTCAACAACTCTTGCTTCATCTTTATTAGGCAATGCTTAATTGTGCAATTGGCTTCGATATCATGCATGCCATAATTTTGTGTTAAAATGTATTTTAGCACCCCAAAATTTGCTAATGATCGGAATAGACCTGTTTCGGAATGTACTACTATTAGATAAGGATGCCACTTCTATGGGTGAGTTGACATCAAAACTGAATGCTGCAGGTCATTATATGGTTCTATTAAATGTCTGTCAGTTTCGTTTGATAGGTACATCTCCATCCCTTAGTGTACATTCCGTATAAAATGTATTACAAGTGTTGTCAATTCTTTGTTCATTTGTTAGTATGCTGCCAACCCTCGGGCTCAGTTTTTGCCGTTTTGCCTAAATATACTACAAACTGTTACATATGTTGTAGTAATTGTTCGATTCCTTTTGAGGTAATAAGATAGATGAAGAGAGAGCTCTGGAGCTAATATTGTTGGCACAGATGTTTTCAGAAAACAACTAAAATAAGGTTATACTATCTTGACAAATGATTCAATGTTCTTTTTATTTTTTGAGGGTTAACGTCGCCGCTTTATTTAACTAGCTAACAAAGCTAGGAATTTCATCCGAGATTACATCCAACACAAAATCCGGGGGGACCCCCAACCAAAACTTACAAAGTTCATCCCCTACTCCTACCTTCGCAAATTTATGCGCGGCAACATTAGCAGACCTACGAATCCAATCCACTCTGAAATCTAAGAAAGAACTCAACAAATACTTAATCTCCTGAATCCAGGGGCCAACTACAGCGAGGTTCTTCTGTTGATCTTTGAGCATCAGCACCAAACCTTTGTTGTCTAACTCCAGGTGGACCTTCTCAATTCCTCTTTCTCTTGCAAACTGCACAGCACGCCTACATGCCAAAATTTCAGCTGCTTCAGAATCCACAACATCTCTGAAAACATGGCAAACACCAGCCAAAAAAGCACCGTTGTGGTCCCGCAGTACTGCACCTCCACCTCCCTTTGATCCCACTTTTGACATCGCGCCGTCAAAATTAACCTTGGTCCAGCCTTCCTCTGGCGCCTCCCATCTTTGAACAACAGTACTTTTTGGCAACCGTACTTTCTGCTCATGTGTGTTCCGCCACTCTTGTACGTTAGAGATCACAGACTCCACTATTGCATGTGGGGTAGCAATCTTCTTCCCATCCCTTGCATCGTTCCTACTTCCTAGCCAACCAGAGCCCATAAGCAGCATGCACCATTGCCTCCCTCTCGACGTCGGCAGCACCGGCAAACCATTCCAGTAGCCAGCGAGATAGTGCGTTCTGGGAGTCCGTCTGAAATATTTCTTTTCTTCATGGTAGCCTTGTATACATATTCAAGTTTAGTGTGCATATTTAGCGAAGTATTCGGCCAAACACTTGTACTTCATTCTTGCTTGTCCTGGAACAGTTTATAAGTGTGTGCCCAAAGCCGGATGAGCGAGCTTCATGAAGAATTGGACTGTCTATTGCTGCATCTCGACAATTGGACTGTCTATTGTTGTTACTGCAGGATTTTCGACCCTCAGACAGGCAGGATGAGCGAGCTCTAACGCATGGGCTGCCCCTTTCGGCAGGAATGCTTATATCACCATCTACGCAGACGACTACTCCGATTTGCACTATGACTTCATTTGGTCCTCCGCTGTGCCCATCAAGGTCAAGATTTTTGCCTGGCTTTTGTTTAGGGACAGGCTCAACACCAAAGAAAATTTGGCGCACAAGCATATTACTCAGTCTGCTGCATGCCCACGATGCCAGGACCCGTGTGAGGATGCGGCACACCTCTCCTTCTTCTGCTCCTATGCTACTCAGGTCTGGCAGCTCATTGGCATGCCCCCCCCCCAAACTCTCTGTTGAACATCCAAGAAGTTGCATCCCCTACAGGGCTAAACCCCAATATCTGGCCCTCGGTAGCCCTAACTATCTTGTGGAAAATTTGGGACTCAAGGAATGCAGCTGTCTTCAGGCATGAAGATCTCCCTGCTAGGATCACTTTGAGGAATATTGTTGCCGATTTCTCCCTTTGGGTTTTTCACTTTAAAGACGTAGAGCTTAGAGACTATGCTAGGCATTGGCTTGGCTAAGCTTTCTGGCAGCTAGTATTCCCTCCGTGTGACTCTTTGATGTAATCTTGGCTCTTTATTCTCATCTTCTGTAACCTTGTTACATGTATGGTTTTTCGGCCTGGTTTTCCTCATAAACATGGTCTACTTGTTCAGGTTTTTGATCCGGTTTTCCTAATAAACTGGATCAGCCAAAGCTGAAGGGGGGACTCTTGGCTTTGGCAGCTTTTTGAGCAATATATTCAGGTGGGGATCCTCCCC